>CM035160.1:65570137-66074636 GCA_020205615.1 Panax quinquefolius
GGGTGAAAAGACGAAAGAGTGTCACCACCAACAGAGCCTCCCTGTGTATCCGATGGCTAAAAGGCTAAAGGAACATACAAGGGCTGCAAGATTTCACAGCTTGCAAAGATATCAACGCCTCGCACGATTTACAAGTTTTAATATGTTTACAATCATGAATTGTAGAAAATATCCCATTTTTACTTAGTAATATTGTGTTGTTTGTGTATAGGAGTCTCAGCTCAAGGTCAGCCTATCCATTGGGTGGATGTGTACGTGGCCACCCGTGATGGTCTGCCTGAGGCTATCCAGATAGCGGTAATAAGTTTTAACAACCTGATCTTGTTTATTAATACTTACAAAATATTATTTTTAACTATTTAAGTGTTAACATGATGACAGGATACTTATAAACGCTTATCGAATGAGCGCCATCCTCAAGGCACTCCACGTCCGCCTATCGATCAAGAGTTGTGGAGAGGCGTCATTGAAGAAGAACTACATTAAAGGTCAAGGACAACGACGACGCCCATCCTTCAAATGGGCTCAGCAATTTCTGCTACCCAGTCTTCACACCATCGAAAGTCATCCAAATTGTTCATACTCCTACCGACCGTGGTGAGAGCTATATGTCAAGATCGAAATCTTCCGAAGATATCAAGGCACCGGGGCTCTTGATCTTGAGGAGTTAGTCAAGCAAGAGATGGCAGCAGCAGCAGGATGTTAATGGGGATGGCGACGAGGTATAAAATCAATTTGTTGTATGTATTGTCGTAATATATACCAAAGATCAACATATTTATTATATTTGTAACTTGTTTTATTATTTTGTTAATTACAGTGGTGCATGATCAAGGAGGGATGACGCTTGACATAACCTTGTACTTGTATATTCATTATTTGGATGTTTGTATATATGTTACTTAAACAAGTTTTGAAATGTTATTATATTTATTCAAATCATATTGGTTTTAAAGGTTTATATACTAGTTTGGTGTATGTGTTGGTGGACGATGGATGTTTATATTGTTTTGTATGTTGTTTATCTTGGTGTGTATGTGTGTTGGGATAAAGCGGTAGAAAAATGTGCATGTGTTTTGGGAATTCGCAAAACAAAGAAAAAATCTCAGAATAATGTTTTCATATCAATCGCATGATGCGTCACCGAACGTTATTAGCGACGATAAGATAAATCAGCCGATCGCACGCGGTCACCGATAATGGTCACGACACGTGACCATGTCATCTTTGGCCCTCGACCATGTTGATTTCAAATTTCAATGAATCGATTTGTCATTTCTTTTTCCGCTCATAGCGGTCGCAGATATAGCGGTCAAGCTATAGTGGTCACCGATGTGCATCCCAAATGACCAGATTTTATGCGACGATTATCAATGACCGCGTGCGGTCGCAGATAGCTATCTGCGACCGAGTACGGTCGCTGATAGTCGGTCGCTGATAAGCTTTTTTGTTGTAGTGAATTAGAATCTTTGGGAAGTGCTCAAGGAAACCTTTGTACATGGGAGGCCATGCGTCTAGGTTATGATAGATATCATATGGCCACAGAATTATCCTTGGTTGATCCAATAGACCCTAAAGAAAAATGAGAAGATTACTATCATATTCTTCCCAATGGTGAGTCTTTTCTTGACATATCATTATCTCCACTGTCTCTAATTGGGTATTATACTCCAAACAAACACTAAGATTATATAGGTAGTGCTTGTAAATATACTCAGCAAGTGGATGTGCACAACCATGTCTTATGATGACACGAGATTATATGTCATTAGAAATCTTGTATGATAGTGGCAAAACACCCTTCCAACGTTGGGTTTGCCTCACCCTAGTTGATTCACCAAATATAACTACTAAATGATGACCACCATTCTATTCCCCTGTTATCCATGCTCGACCCAGCTACACTCGTATTACCTGAAAGGAATTGTGAAGCAAAAGGGTGAGCACAACTAGCTCAGTAAAGAATATTATGACTAAAGATAAATAAATTATCAATAGTCTTCATCAATAATAAATCAGAGATTTAGAACATATGGTAGATGATAAAAGTTTTCAACCATAGTTGCAGTGGAACGAGCAATCCATTAGAAGAGTCAAATAGACCATAAAATCTATTATCTTCTCTAAGTTAAAAGTCCACCGACAATGTTTTATCCCTGTAACATCAAACAACAATTCATGTCCACAATCACGTGAATAACTCATAATCATAATTGTAGTTCTAAATTCCTTTTCGCATTCAGGACGAAGATAATTTTCATCACCTTTCTTTACCTAAAACATCAAAGATCATGGTTATACCAAATCACAGTTCATGTTCATAATCATACTAATAAATTTATCTTTGCACTACGGCCAAAGATATTCGTCAACAGTTCATCTTTGCACTACTGGCCAAAGATATTCAACAACATGTCATATTTGCACTACGGGCCAAAGATATTCATCAACAATTCATCTTTGCACTACAGGCCAAAGATATTTCTCAACAGTTCATATTTGCACTACAGGCCAAATATATTCATCAACAGTTCATATTTGCACTACAGGCTAAATATATTAATATTTCAAAGAAATATATAATCATTTTAGAATTTATATAAACAATAATTATAACCATGTTGATCAATTCACCTTTGCACTTAAGCTAAAGATATTCAATTATAAATTCAATGGTCATGATCATAACAGTCACAATTTAACTTTTCACTACTGGCCAGAGAGAACCCTAGTCATGATCATACCAATAATCTACCCATCTTTACACTCGAGTGAGAGAATTTCAACATCAGGGTTATAAAAATGTTATATATGATAATAAAATCAATATAATCAACATATAGATTTAATATCCAGAGTAATATTCATAAATCAACTATAATTTGGTTAAAAAAAGAAACCAATTTTGTAGTGAATAGTACCCGTGAATAGTAACTCGTGAATAGTAACTCGTGAATAGCAACCCCGACATGAAAAAGTTCCACATTTGATAAAAATTCAAACCAATATTTCGGCATAATGATATTGAAGAAAATAATATCATTTATGAAGAAAATAATCTCCTTTACCTCAGAAAGAATAGTATTTCTGACTGGAATACTAGATATAGTGCTAAAAGAACTTGCACCGTATAGCAATACTCGAAGTACTAAAATACTCACAAAAATACGCTCGATATATAGAGAGAGAAAGAGATAGAAATCTTTAGTTTCTGGTGTGATTTTCAATTCTAACCTAAACACCCTATTTATAGGAAAATGCTTAGAACACTAAAGCAGAAAATTTAATAAATTAATAATATATATATTAAATTTTCACACCAACCTTTGAATCATCCAATTCAGCATGTTTGACAACCCACCAACAATGCAAAAAACGTTTTTCTTAATAAAAATTATTAAAACTTCTAAAATCAATTATTCCGAAACTTCAATAATTCATAATAAATAGCCATTTTATCAGAAAATTCGAATCTCGCAACTTTTTATAGGAAATTCAATTCTCTACAACTTTACAGAAGAAAGTTTTTCCAAATTCCAAACAGAAATTGACCGAAATCTACATACGGACGATTTTACAAGCTATAATCAAATTTCAGTCAAGAAATGGGGTTCACCGACACACAAAACATGTGTTAATCATTTAATGCAACAAGAATACTCTTCCTCCTCATATACTCATATATCACACATTCATTGTAAAAATATCATCATTATTATATTATAATAATATAATAAAATATTATTTTATCAGAAAAGATAAAATATCAATTTTCAACAATTGTCACTTTAAAAATTTTCTCCATCTATATCCACATAAAATGAATATTTTCCTTATCATATAAATCAATAATTAATTATTCACAAATAATATTACAGAATCACAATATTGACAACCAGGCGGTTCCCAGGAAAGAGGGGGCTTTCCAATAAGAATTTCTCCTTACTGGCGCGCAATTAGGTGACCAAACCTCTCCTTAGACAGAACTTTCTAGACATTGCCAATAATGCTATCTAATAATATTATTCAAATAATATGAATTATTGATTTGATAATGGAAAATATTGTGCAGTGACAATTATTTAAACAACAATAATATAAAATATCAACGCAACAATTTTTGAATCAAAAATAAAATATTAAACAAGAATTATCGTAATAATTATTGAGTAGTGCCTTCACGTAAGAATCAATAATTGGTGCAATACCGCAAAGCTTCGTGCAACAACGCCAGACATCGTGTTTTAACCAATTATTCCAACAAGATAAATCTGTGAATAACTACGCCAATTATTTATAAACAATTTATACTTGCTGCTTTCTTCCTCCAATCGCTTTCACATTCGGGCTCACAAAAGATCGCTACTGCAGTAAATTTAATATTCCCTAGCGTAAAGAATATTCCACGACCAAACGAATATTCCCAACAACAATGAGTATTTTATAATCACTTGCTTATTTAAAATATTTACGTATATCACCTTTAACTTTAAACTTTTATCAATTTAACCATTTACTGAATAGTAATTATAAGAAAATTGAATACTTTTATTTCATAAAATTCGGGGTCTTACAGTATTTGTAAACCCTTTTTGTTTATATAAGGGGTATGTTTGTAATTTTAAGGTTAGCAAACCTGGGACTTATGTATTAACAACTTATGTTAATGAGTTATGTATTCCTATTTATATTTAAATGGGTAGTTAGATGTTATTATATTGTGGATCGTGAACACCAAACTCGGGAGTCAAGTAACCCGAATTTGGGGGTGTCACACTTGTAATATTACATGAGTACTACACCAATGATACACTGTTATGCCCATAAACAAGATCAAATGGAAATCATTGATGGTCAGAGTAGCCCATAGGGTATTGACCAAGATTGTTCTTTATTGATGAAGAACACCTTTAGCGACAGTTTCTGTCACTAAAACCCTTTAGTGACAGTTTATAATAAAATTAATTTAAATAATTTAAATATTTAGAAATAATTATTAATAATTAGTAATTAAGTTTTAAAAATTATTTTATGTTAGAAAATTTAACTTTTAATATTTTGACATAAATTTCATTATATTTTAATTAATTTAAATATTAATGATAATAAATTTATTTAATAATTATATTAAATAAATTATTTAAAAATAATTTTAATATTTTAAAAATCATTTAAAGATGATATTAAGGTTTTAAAAATGTTTTAAGTTATAATAAATAACTCATAATATTTTGATATGGATTTCATTAATATTTTAAATTTTAATGATAATGAAATTATTTAACAATTAAATCATTATAAATGATATTAATATCAAAAAATCATTATAAATTATATTAATGTTTAAAAATCATTATAAATAATAATAATTATTTAAAAATTATTATGAGCTTCTAAAAAATATTATAAATAATAATTAAATTATCTAAAATAATATTGAAGCTTTTAATATAGTTTTATTAAAAATAAACTTGATAATTATCCGATAACGCAATCGGGACGTCGAAATGATACCGAAATCAAACCAGACTCATGAAATAGTTTGACTTAATACTTGTTCTTATGTGTTCTAATGACAATTAGGAATACGTGGTAGTGTGTTTAAGCTGTATAATGACTTTAAATAGCGGTGTTATGTGTCATGATGTATTATTCTAATTGAGAGATCAGTATTATTAATGATAGGTCTTTCAAACGAAGTTAAATTAAATTGTGTAGCAGTGGTCAATGACTAAGACAAGTTTCCCTAACTCAAACTCGAGTTATTATCTTCCAAGCATGTTAGTGGATAAATATTGTTGGTTATTCACATCCATAATGATTAGTGTTATTCGTACACAGTGCAATTGATTAATATTTGTTGGCGAGACTAATATTTGTTAAAGTATGAAACGTTCTATTTATTATGAACTGATTTATTATTAGAAGATCTATGTCATTTATTTTTGCTAGATCAATATGGATATTATATGTTAAAATCATAGTATTTCTTTAAAAGCAATCCAAACCATATTATTGTGGTAGGGACTCAAGATGTAAGACTAAGATGAACAACCCTTATAAAAATGGGAACTTTATTGTTGGACATCCGACTATTGCGCTATTTTTGAGTATTATGCATAAAATAGGGTACAATGGAGCTGATCACTTCAAAGTACTAGAAAAAGAGTATAATTAGTTTTTATAACTAACTTATATTCTTGAAGTAATTCTGTTTTATTAACTGATGATTCCTCTATTAGTACTTTATCTATTTGTGATCACTCAGCTTGAAATTTGGGAATATCCCACTTTATTGAATATTGATGCAGTATTGTTAATTCTTCTTTATAAATTAAATATTATTTAACCTTCAAAAGAATTTTACTCTTTCATTCTTGACATGTTATTCAGTTTGGAATTTAAGAAAAATTCTTGATTCTTGAAAATGATTTATTATTCAGCTACTTCGAAATCTTTTGAATATTGTTGAAGTTCTATAAAAGTTAGATTGTAAGACCCCGAATTTTATGAAATAAAAATATTCAATTTTTCTTATAATTACTATTCACGAGTTACTATTCACGAGTTACTATTCATGAGTTACTATTCATGAGTTATTATTCACGAGTACTATTCACGAAGCATGATATTTTTTTACGTAAGAAGTCACTACTCAATAATTGTTACGAAGAATTCTTCGCTCAATATTTTATTTTATTGATTCAATAATTGCTACGTTGATATTTAATATTACCGTTGTTTCAATAATTGTCACTACACAAAGATTTTTCATTATCTGAGCAATAATTATATTATCCTAATAATATTATTTGATAATATTATTGGCAATGTCTAGAAAGTTATGTCTAAGAAGAGGTTTGGTCACCTAATCATACCCAGATGGGAGAAATTCTTATTGAAAGCCCTCTTCCTGGGAACGGCTTGGTTGCCGATTGTGATTCTATAATATTATTTGTGAATAATTAATTATTGATTTATATGATGAGGAAAATATTGATTTTATGTGGATATAGATGGAGAAAATTTTTAAAGTGACAATTGTTGAAAATTGATATTTTATCTTTTCTGATAAAATAATATTTTATTATATTATTATAATATAATAATGGTGATATTTTTATAATGAATGTGTGATATATGAGTATATGAGGAGGAAGAGTATTTTTGTTACTAAAATATTTAAAACATGTTAAACATGTTTGTGGACCCCATTTCTTGACCCGAATTTGATTATAAAATGTGAAAATCGTCCGTTTGTGGATTTCGGTCAATTTATGTTTGGAATTTGAAAAAACTTAAACTTACAAAGTTGTAGAGAATGAAATTTCCTATGGAAAGGACATGTGGTTTGAATTTTTCTGATAAAAGGGCTATTTATTGTGAATTATTGAAGTTCCAGTATATCGGGTCTGAATTGATTTTTGGAGTTTTAAACATTTTTGTTTAGAAATACATTTTTGGTGATTATTTCACTTGTATGGCTGATGTCTAG
This sequence comes from Panax quinquefolius, assembly GCA_020205615.1. Taxonomy (NCBI): domain Eukaryota; kingdom Viridiplantae; phylum Streptophyta; class Magnoliopsida; order Apiales; family Araliaceae; genus Panax; species Panax quinquefolius. The sequence goes on from CM035160.1 coordinate 65,577,633, forward strand.
ACCAAAAGAGTGGGCTAAGGAAAATTTATATAAATATATTAATATTTTATTAAATTTTCTGCTTTAGTGTTCTAAGCATTTTCCTATAAATAGGGTGCTTAGGTTAGAATTGAAAATCACACCAGAAACTGAAGTTTTCTCTCTATATTATCGAGCGTATTTTGTGAGTATTTAGATATCTTGAGTTTTGCTATACGGTGCAAGTTCGTTCAGCGTTATATTCGACATTTCAGTGCTGCTCTTTTGAGGTAAGGAGATAGTAAGGGATTTTAAGGGTTATTATGTTTTTCAGTTTCGATTTTTTTGTGAACCTTCAAAAATTTTAGAAAATTTTGAAATGATAATTTGATGAGTTTTGTTGATTATGTCCAAAAATGGAGATTTTTGGATATATAGATTAAGAGTTATGGATTTTATGAGAAAAGACTATTTTAAAAGTAAACGCTTATAACTCCTTGTGGTTAATTCCAAAATTGATGAAATTTTTATTGGGAGTACATGTATATAACAGAAGTATACCGTGTAAATTTTAGAATATTTGGACGAAAGTACAATTTATGATAAATGTCTAAATATTCGGCAGTTTTGGTCATATGAAAAATAATAAATGAATTTTAAAAATTCTGAGAAAAATATATGTTCAATATGGGACTATATTATGCTAAATCCCAGAAAAGAAATATTTTTGGAACTGCTTTGGTATTTTTCATGAAAATGGTTTAGTTATGAGTAAATGAATTAAATATGTTATGTGAAGTAAGAAATTCAGAAAATAGGATTTTATGGCTTAAGAATCCTATATAAGGTATATGCAGATTTTTGATGAGGGTTTTGGTTATTGGTGATGAAATTAATTAGTAAAGTATAAATAATTAAAATAAATTATTTATAAGTTTAAGAAATGATTAAGATATTGTGGTAATATTAATAATATTAGATTATGAGATTATTAAGTGATTTATAACATTTGGATTAAGGTGTTATGAAATCATTGATTTATGAATCTTGTTCTTGAAATTAAATATAGTTGTTGATCATATTATTTTTAATATCATATATAACATTTTTATAATTCCGGTGATGATATTTCTCTTTGACTTAAGTGTAAAGATGGGTAGATTATTGGTATGATCGTGACTATGGGTTCTCTTTGGCCAGTAGTGCAAATTTGAATCGTTGACTGGTATGATTATGACCATTGAATTTATAAATGAATATTTTTAGCTTAAGTGCAAGGTGAATTGATCAACATGGTTATAATTATGGTTTATATAAATTCTGAAATGATTATGTATTTCTTTGAGATATTAATATATTTGGCCTGTAGTGCAAATATGAACTGTTGATGAATATATTTGGCCTGTAGAGCAAATATGAACTGTTGAAGAATATCTTTGGCATGTAGTGCAAATATGAATTGTTGATGAATATCTTTGGCCCATAGTGCAAAGATGACCTATTGTTGAATATATTTGGCCTGTAATGCAAAGATGAACTGTTGATGAATATCTTTGGCACGTAGTGCAAAGATGAATTTATTAGTATGATTATGAACAGGAACTGTGATTTGGTATAACCATGATCTTTGATGTTTCAGGTAAAGATATGTGATGAAAATTATCTTCGTCTTGAATGCGAAAAGGAATTTGGAATCACAATTATGATTATGAGTTATTCATATGATTGTGGATAGGAACTGTTGATTGATGTTACAGGGATAAAATATTGTTGGTGGATTTTTAACATTGAGAAGATAATAGACTTTATGGTCTATTTGACTCTTCTAATGGATTGCTCGTTCCGCTGCAACTATGGTTGAAAAGTTTTATCATCTACCATATGTTCTAAATCTCTGATTTATTATTGATGAAGGTGAAAGTAGTATGCACACAAGCCAATCATGTTTGATGATAAAGCATATACTTTGTAACAATCTTATTCATTTATTAATAAAAGGTATTAATTTATTAAAGGCTTTTAATTATCTACACGATGTCGCTTTTTATAATATGTGATAAACCCATAGTTTTAAGCAATGCTTTTGGAATAATGATGATGATCATTCTAATGAGATCTAAATTCTTAGAAAGCTTAAAACTAAAATAGTTCCCAATCATTGATTACTAAATTGGGATTAGTGAATCTGGATAGATTGGTACATACGTTGCTTGCTCATTGGATGAGGATGATTGATCTCATGATCATTTGTGTGGAGACACTAAAGCAAGTATGTAGGTGCTTATTAGAGAATAAGTTCAATCGAACGCGGGCTCGCTAAGGAATACCTAATGGAGTTTTATTTGCTCACAATAGGAATTCTCAGAGTGATAGTAGTAGAAGTAATCCTTGACTTGAGATCATCATAGTATCTTGTGTATGATGAGTTATACTTTGACTTATTCCTTAAGACCCTTAGGGTATATCAAAGGGTATGCTTGGGTATAATAAGTTGTACATGGAGATAATGTATGATCAATAAAGAATCTACCACTTCTAATAAAAGAAGAGAATGTCCTATGTGATTCGATAAATGACAACCCAAAGAGTCCTTGGCAAGGCGTAATGAAATTAGAAAGGAGTTTCTAATTTGCATTATTTGAGTTGTGCATTTAAGAATCGAAATACATATAATTAAATAAAATAAGACTTGATGTAAATTCCATGTCTTATATTTAATTGGGACATCAGATGGTGGAAGGATTGAATTGTACGAAATTATTTACTCAAAGGTTCTTTAATGATTAATGTTGAAATCTATATTATCCGGAAAGTCGTTGATCGCTAGGAGGCTTATCCCTATTGTAGAATAAATATTATTTAAATAAATTAATTGTTTAATTTATTTATTTAAATAAGATTAGAATTGTTCTAATTGATTTATTCACAACCTGTTTAATATGGAGAACCTAAAGGGTCACACCATAAAAGGAAGAATAATTATTTAAGAAGTTAATGGCATAATCGTAATAATATAGTTAAGTATATTTAATTTAATCTATGGTGATAGAATAAATTAAATAGCTTAATATTTATTATTTAATATTTTAGAAATATTAAATATAAATTAATAAGAGGAGTCTTATTAATATTATTACAATTATTATTATTTTAATTTCTAAAAGAGTTTAGGAATTAATTTAATATAAGTACTCTCATTTACTCCTAATTGGATTAGGAAGAAAAATTAGTTAAAGGAGTTTAATTAATTATCCCTAATAAGATTAGGGAGCTTAATTAATTAAAAGAATTAATTAATTAAAACCCAATTCCTTAATTGTTAAGGTGGGTTGCCCACATCTATAAATAAGAGGAGTCTTATTATGGGTGGTATGGGTTGTTGATTTTTCAACATACGTAATAATTCCAATTGTTGGGAGAGTACACCCTTTCGTTTAGCCAACCACCCTTCTTCTTGAATTTTCTTCTTCCTTGGTGGATCACCTCTAGAGGCCAAACATTTGGGTGGCTAACGTTGATCAAAGGAAGGAACCAAACCCGGTGGATTCAAGATTGAACGCGAAAGGATTTGGAGGTGAACTTGTACCTGAGGAAGCTCGATCTTCAAGGGTATGATTTATTCTTTATCTTTTCGTTTAATTAATAATTGTGCATAAAGGGTGATCCGGGTATATGGTTTGTAAATTTTTTAAACTCTGATTTTACACGCTTCCGCACTTTTTTATGCAATTTGATTGCGCACATGAATATTACAAACCTAACAGAAGGCTATTGAGAATTTAACTATCTTTAGTCATAATATTCTTTACTGAGCTAGTTGTGCTCACCCTTTTGCTTCACAATTCCTTTCAGGTAATAAGAGTGTAGCTGGGTCGAGCGGGGGTAACAGTGGAATAGAACGGTGGTCTCTAGCTGTGGAGCTTCTCCCTAAACAGTATAGAAAAGTGTGTTGTATTCTATACATCATTTAGTAGTTATATTTGGTGAACCAAATAGGGTGAGGCGAACCCAACGTTCATACAAGATGTCTAATGACATGCGACTTCGTGTTATCATAAGACAAGGTTGTGCACATCCACTTGCTGATTATATCTACAAGCACTATCTATATGATCTTGGAGTTTGGTTGAAGTATAATTCTCACTTAGAGACGGTGGGGATAATGATATGTCAAGAGAAGACTCACCATTGGAAATAATATGATAGTAATCTTCTCGTTTTTCTTTGGGGTTTATTGGGTCAACCAAGGATAATTCTGTGGGCATATGATATCTATCATAACCTAGACGCATGGCCTCCCATGTACGAAGGTTTCCTTGAGCACTTCCCAAAGATTTTAATTTCTAAAACAGTTTTTGACTGTACTTTTATGTAAGGTGTCATGGTGACATGCTACTCAAGTTGGTGTCAAAAGTCACAGTTGATATATATATTTGTATCAAAACTCACAACATATGTGTTGTTATATTTTGTACGACAATTGTTGTAATAAAGTTGTAGTTATTTTTTGTACCATGTATTTGGCGACTCAGAATAGGTTGGTTTGATTGGACCTATTTTGGGGGCGTCACATAGATTCTTCTGTTCATGATATATATATCATTTATTTTACGCCTTAAATAAAATATTTCAGCTAAGTACGAGGTAGCCGAAGGGTCAAAGAAAGACAAAGGCAAATGCAAAATTCAATAGTAGTTATTGTGAACTTTAATTATTATGTTACTTTATGTAAATTAATTATGTAAACCTTTTGAGTATCTAAGGTTATGTAAGTTATGTTAAGGTTAGTTAACATGGGACATTGTTATAATTTGTATTTATGTAATGGTATGAATGATGTAATTCATCAATGAATGGGTAATTAGATGTGATATTTATGTTGGATCGTGAGCACCAAACCCGAGGTCAGGGAACCCGAATTTGGGGACGTCACATTCACTCCTTTTACTAGAAACGATAGATTTTTTATTGATTATTCATTAACGATTTTGATTAAAAACTACTCCCTCCGTCCCAGGATAAAAGTCCTGGTAGACTTTTCACGCATATTAAGAAAATGAATAAAATGACAAAATTGTCCATAATAATGTCATTAAATATGAAGAGAGAATTAGAATAAGAAAAGTATGATATATTTAATACTATGTGTATAATAGGAAAATATGTGTAAAAGTTTGGTTATTAAAGAAAAATGAATATTTAACATGGGACTACCCAAAATAGTAATAAAGACTTTTATCATGGGACGGAAGGAGTAGGTCCCTTAGGTTTGTCAAAAACACACACTATAATTTAGGGGAAATAATAAAATGTGATTACCGTGTTTTCACGGAAGTCGGGAATGCCTAACACCTTCCCACGCTAAAGCAAACCCCCAAACTCTATGAATATTGTAACAACCCGATATTTTCTATATAAATAAATAAGAAATTTTTACGTATAATTTTTTTTTATTTTATGGATGAAGATTTGTACAAGAATATGTGTATATTACATGATTATTTACAAGTAAATTTAATTTAGAAATATTGATTATTGAAAAGTATATTTTTATAATAATTAATTTTATAGTGGAAATATTTTTATTAATTATTTTCCATGAATATATAATCATATATTATTTAAATATTATATGAAGTGATTTTTAGAATAATTATAATAATTATTTTATTATATAAATTTTAGTACAGATTATTAAGTTAATTATTTTACCTTAATTATTAAGGTTAAATATGAAGAATAAATCAGATATGGAATTCAAACCCTAATTTTGAATTATTGTCAAGGTATCAGAATAATACTCCCTCCGTCCCATAGTTATAGGCTGATTTTCCATTTTGAGATGTCCCAATATATAGGCTACTTACTAATTATAAAATTTAGTTGGTTCATTATTTTACTTTTATGCCCTTATAATAAATATTCAACCATTACTCTTTTTTTGAATAAACAACATTCAATGTCATAATTTTTATCACCACATTTAATGTTGTTGTATTCTCTTTAGTTAAAGTTTATGGATTTTAATGGTCAGTACACGTCAATCAATGAAGTTGAGAGTTCCAGTGTGATAAGTAATAAGTAATTAACTTATTCATTAATTCTATATTAAGGGGTATATGTGAAAAATTTATGTTAAAAATTGTCACTTAAATAATTTTCTTAAACTATGTGCCAAAAGAAATCAGCCTATAACTATGGGACGGAGGGAGTAATATAATATTAATTATATTTTGAATTTTCAGTGCTATAAATATGTGCCAAAAGAAATCAGCCTATATTTTTATTATTAGTATTATTCCACTCATAGAAATGATATCGTGAAGAACCGAGTTCGGGTTTCAAGTACCCGAGTTTGGGATCCTCACAAATATTAGTTTCGAGACCATTTTACGGAGTCACATATTGGTTCATATTGCAAAAATATTGAAAAAATTCGGATGAATTTGTACATCCATTTGAACTTATATCGACTGATAATTCTGTCTAATTGGCCCATCATTAAAATCAATATTTCAAACCCCGACCGACATTTATGTCGATCTTTTCCTAAAATATCACTCTTTTTAAATAATCAAATCAATATAGCAAAAAAATGGGTAGAAACACCTTAGCAAATAGAAAAATTTCACCAGCGTTGACATTATTAATAAATATAGTACAATATTTAAAAAAATAAATTATAAATCAATTTTTTCATATTTTTTTAATAAAAAAAATAATTTTAAATTTCAAAATATTTCAAATTACTTTTAAAAGTACAAAATAATCTTATAACTTATAATTTAAAACGAAAGGGGGTATTCTCTGAGCAATCACGTCTGACTGACTAAATTGGGTGTGGGGGAACTGGGGATGGTTTTGAACATGATAAAGTCTCCTAGTTGGGTGGGGTTGCTTTTAGCAGTTTCATAAATCAAGCATATCCATCCAGTGCTTCATGATTAAATAAATTTCAGGTCAACAAGACAACTGTCAATTACTACCATTTTGAGTTTACATACACAGGACATGACCAAACAGATGCAAAAATAGACAACCACATTTTATTCAACCAAATACAGCCAATATTACTAACTTGACAGCACCATAAGATTCTTGCCTAAAGCTTATGGGCTGATCTAAATTGTATAAAACAAAGTGAAACTAATTTATTTATATAACATCTAATATACTACCCATTGCAACAGCATAGTCAATTATGGGGAACCATTCCTCTCCAGATGTTATTACACCACCATGTTTAGCCCTTACAAACTCTACAGCAATATGGTAAGAAAATTAACCATCACTTAGAACGGCAAGAAGAGAATTCATAGGCATACTGCAGATTAATTATCCTTTTTGCATCTTCATAAATGGCGATTATAACCCCAAAAGACTGAATGTTTGATACTGACTGGATGTTCGATACTGACTAGTACCAAATTGAAACGTCCTGTTTCAACAGTGTGTCCCTTGTAGCTCCTTGTATATTAGCCGAATAATCAGTGGATGGGACATTGAATGGAGATCCAAACATTAGGTGGAAACTGTCAGCAGATTGAACACTGAAGGGAGAATTCAAAACCTTGCACTGATCGAATTGATGATCTTGAGCAAATGTTGGACGATTGATGGGAATGTTAGTCTCTTCAAACATATTATTCTCCATCACAATCCCTTGACCATGGAGATAGCCATCGTGTTGAGACTGAATATTTGGTTGCTGAAGAAACTGACCTTTGGTAACTGAGATGTTACTGGGATTTGAATTCCTATTTCCTTGAATATTGTTATCGTAAAATGACATAAGATCGTTTATCATTTTTTGCCCTTCCTCGGGAACTCCTAAACCTGATAGATCAAAGGAGGGAGGGACTGAACTAACTGGTGTAGCCGCTGGCTTTGGCTGGACAAATGGTTGATGGAACACAACTGGTTTGACTTCATTCATATGGTAACCTGAAACACCAAACTCCGAGGAACCGCTTCTATACAGGCAATTCAACTGATGATTGTCCCTAGAGGACCTGTCATGAAAGCCATGACATAGTTCACTATGAGGACATTTAAGGAACTCACAAGTGTAAATCTTATTATCCATCACGATGTTAATTTCATCGGTAGGCTTCCTCTTCCTGGTGAAATCCAAGCTGCTAAAGGTTTCGTCTTTGATTGGGTCGGTTAATTGTTGAACAGGCAGCCTATCTTTGATTCTATCCATACTCAAAAGATTGAGACTGTTGGGCTTGCACTCTTGTACATCAAAGTCAGGTTCATCTTGAGCCCCTTCGACATCATACTCGCTGCTGTCATTGATTGCAAAAGAACCACTTGCACCTGATGAGGCCAAAGGGGGACAGCAATCTGGGTAAAGTTCACGGGCCAAGGTTTCCTCCTGGTTGATTATGGCAATCCATGTGGCACTCTCCTTTGCAGTCATCTTATCCTGCAAACATTTTGACTGCCTTACAAGCTTCCGAATCTTGGCAATGTCAGGGGACATATGCTTGATCACTGCTGTGAGAACTCCCACTTTCCATGCCTTCTTAAGATCATGAGGCTTCTTGTAAGGTGGAGGACCTTGATCCTTCTGCAAACCCAATTGAGGCCACCACTCCTCGCTCCCAGAGGGCCACCATGGTGGTGGAACACCTTTCTCCAATGGAAACTGCCTCTGTGGAGGTTCACAGTGCTGCATGAGAGCAGATAATAGTGAACCAAGGGTGGTATCCTGAAGCTCTTGCAGAGTGTGTGGTGTTGGACCAATTGAATTACAACCATCATTCTTTCCTGGGATTGAATTATCGACTTGGAATTTCGCTATGGCAGCAGGTCCATTACGATCAAACCTGACCTTGTCCTTCCACCATTCACGAAGATTATCCGATGCCCCACTAACTGGTTTTCCTTTCTCTGGAATAATCCCATAAACAAAACCTTGAGCTTTACATACTTCCATCATTTTCAGCATGTATTTCAAAATTCCATCTTGTGCCCTCGACATCTTCTTCCTCCTCGCCTGCTCCTGGGACTGTCTTTGCTTAGCAGCATCAACACATTCCTTACCCTTGTTCAATTCTTTCAACCTTTTCAGTCGCATTTTGTCCCTCCACATTCTCCTCTCAAGCTCATCCACATCCATCTCTTCGTCAGTATAATCATCGTCCACAATCGTCTCCGGCTCGGACTGTGGAGCAGCAATCTCTACCCCCATCGGAACTGAAAAGAAATCTAGATCTCCACAAAACCCCATTTCGTCAAACATTCTTGTCTTACCAAGCAGGTCAACCTGAAAATAACTACAAGTTCCAATATTTGCTCTAGTAATAACTACAACTTCCAAGATTTCCAGATACTAAAAGTAGCCTGTCCTCCCTATCAGATGCAAGCTTAATCCAGAAATATAAATTGTCAGGTTGTAAATCACAGAGTTTTCCAACCTGCAAATAATTCCACAAGGGAGAATAACAAACAACCATAAGATATAGAATATTGGCATATATACGTCAATAGTCCAAAATTCTAACAGAACAGGTAAATCAAGATCAATTGTGCACGATTCAAAGATTAGGGGTCTTATAATTCATTATTTTCCTTTTTCTTTAATTAATTTTTTTTTTTTGGGGGGGAGGGGGGTGGTCCGGGGGGCTTAAAATTCATTATTTTCCTTCTACCTCGGCAAGTTCTTCAAATACCTAAACAGTATAATATAGCTAACAACTGAAGATCAACTACATGAACATAAGCTTCAAAAACCGAACGAACAAAAGTAAGAAATCAGAAAAGTTGAAAACAATCATCCATATTACAACCCATAACTCAAAAGACACCAGATCTGATCACACAAGAGGAAAATAGTAATATATTCCCAAGAAAATCTAAAGTCCCAAAATTCCCATCAGCATAAATTCAAATTCTACCCCGGGAAAAAGTTGATATTGATTGACAGTGCTCGGATCTAATACATCACAAACTATCTCCTGAAATAAACTAAAAAATCTCTACATACTACTTCAAGTTTCACAGACACCAATCAACCAAGACCCAAAAGTTAACAGAAATCACATACTTTTTTTTTTTTGCTAAATAAAATCACAAAACTTTCAATTGCAAAGAAATCAACAAGTACTCATAAGATTATAATTATAGACCATCCACTGTTTGTTTCTAAAGAACTTTACCTCAAAGTTCCGTCTGCAACTGTCCAACTCTTCCTCTCCTCCACCAAATATGGATGACCCTTTTAGAAAGAGAGAGATATAAGAGGAAGCGAAAGTGGATAGAAATGGGGAATTGGATTATACTGTATTGTATTATTGGGTGGTGCAAGGGAGGTGAAAAGTGTCGGCATTTCGGTAAAGCAAATGTAATTATTTTTGTGCGCACATATTTACATGGTCAGGTTAATCCAATCCTTGGTTAATTGAAGTTGGAAGAAAGAGTAATTTATTTTAGCTCATTAAAGACAAAGGCTGTGTCGGGAACGCGTGTGATGAGGGGGACCTTTACCCATTTGTTTGTCTGGGGGGGCATTAAATTTGGTGAAGTGAAGACGGGGTATCCGTTTCTCTTTGGGCTAAAACTTGTCCTTTCGTGGTGTATCTATTGTATCTTTGCTTTTTAGTCTTGTTAGATGAGATTATAAATTTATTAGAGGCATTTGAATATGGGATAGAAAAAAAATAATTTTATTATAATTTGTTATGCCTTATAAACTAAGAATTCGTGCAAGTGTACAGATTACCTTATAGTTAAAAATAATAATCTCTTTTTGTCGCTTTTTGACGATTGAAATACATGTTGTTATGTAATATCCAAAAAAATAATAATATTAAATAATAAAAAATTACTTTGTTTTAAAATATATTAATTGGACTTTGTCTTTTCTTTGAGTCAAAATAGTAATTTAATTTTTGTGGGCTAGTAAATATTAATAAGTGTGGATAAATTAAATTTAGTACAATTTGGGCCTTAAAATTTATTTGAGTTTAATTTAATTAAATGTGGGTAATATCTAATCCTATTAAACAAAACAAAACAAAACAAAACAAAAAAAAACTTAAAACCCTATATGTTGTTTGCTAATACATTCGTCTGATAAAAAGAAAAGAGGACTAAGGGTAGCGGCGGAGAATAGAGAGTTCAGAAGTAACATTCGGTTTCCAATCACTATTCAGTAAGTTGTCCCTTTAATTATTTTCGTTGTGATTTTATTGAAATTGGAGAATCAATCATGATTAATAACAACAACACAAAGAGTATATGTGTTAAGGAAATTGAAAACATTTTATTCTGATTATAGGAGTTATGATGGACATCACGTGGGATAATAGGTATCTATTTTAATAATATAATAATGAATGTAGCAGGTTCTAATTAAGCATTATATCCTCCATGACATACACGTATATATATTATAGGTTTATGCATGCTGCTATGTTTACAAAGAGGAATTGATGATGGTTTTTTTTTTATTAAGTTATTGTACTGAGTGCATGGAAGTCACCAAATTTGGATGAGGTTATGCACAAGAGAATTGCACATAACTAATATATATGTATTATGTGTTGGTTATACATTTATCCCATACAATATTTTGCTAAGTTGTTATGCAAGACTATTTAGAAAATTTAAAATGAAAAGTTTACGAGAGCAAATAATAATGATAATGATAATAATAATAATAATAATAATAATAATAATAATAATAATAATAGTAAATTAAGCTTGATGTTTAGAATATTATAAAATTGAAGGATTATTGGATTTAAGATTAAAACTTTATTAAGTGGTTAAATTAATTATTAAATTATTCTTTTGATTAGTTCCTATTTAAAGGAATTTAACGAGACAAATTTGGAATTTAAATTTTGGGTATTACATTACTTACTCCAGGTACGGATTCCGTACTCTTTCAGCGAGACTCTTTTGTTTTTGATTTGTTCGTTTCGTTATTCGTTTTGAAATATAGAATTGCCTCTTATAATTATTTCTTGTCAATTTATTGTGATAGTTGTTTTGGCGTTTACATTAGAACTCCTCTTTGTACTCTTTAGACTAATGTATCATGTCTATAAAATTATTTTGATATTGTAGAAAGTACATGTTAATATTTTTGGAGACTTTGTGTTGATATTTCGTTTCAATTTAACATGTACACGTTAGAACTTCTTTGTTGTGTCACATGTGTTGTGACATTATATCTTTGTTAGAATACCGTAGGGTATACCTGAGCTATAACCACCTGTGGGGGTACCATAGGCATGTCATCTTGGCACTGAGGCATGACACCTTCCGTGGCGGTGTGATCACCCACCTGCCTCTGCTTTTGTGCTCCGGTGGGAGTCGGCCATTTGGTGTTTTGTTGTGGAGGCGTATGGGTGCGATTCCTAGTTTTCTGCTCGCTCATGAGTGGTGATGTTTGTGCCAAACACGCCTTCCGATTTTGCACGATCTGGATCAGGCAATCAGATGTGCGACTTGCACTGTGGCATTATTTTGATCGCCTTTGTGGCATTAGTCGACTTGGCCGTGTGGCATGGTATATTACTATTTATTCTCGAGTTCGGTATGAAATAACACCCACCATTTGATTCAAATTCTATTATTTCGTTGTATTAATTTTGTTTGTTTCGCTTCATTTCATTTAATTGAAAGTTAGTTATTTCGGTTCATTATTTGTATTCTATATTCAGACTCGGGCATTCGCTCATGTCATTTTTTCTTCCCAGTAATCGTGGGAATCAAGGGCAAGTGTGACGAGAGCTTCCTTTATCCAAATGGTTTAGATATATTATGTTTAGGTTGTGATACGCTACTTTGTTCTAATTGTAATAAATTATTTTAGATTATGGTTTGAGGAAGTTTGATATTTATTATGGTTGACTTGTGGTATTTATCAGATATTAAGATTATTATTTTAGGGCTTGAGCCTTGCTATTAAATTCATCAGTTTTGTTATGTTTTGAGTAACCTCTCTTTCTATTTCGGAAAGGGGGTGTTACAGTTGTTGTTGTTGTTGTTGTTGTTGTTGTTGTTGTTGTTGTTGTTGTTATTGTTGTTACTGATGTTGTTGGTGTTGTTGTTGTTGCTTTTGGTGGTGTTGTTAAGAAGTTAGATTATATAGTAGTAGTATACATGAAGATGAACATGCAGTACAATATATTAATTTTATTTGAACATGTATTATTATTATTATTATTATTATTATTATTATTATTATTATTATTATGTAATTTAAAAATTATAAACTGATGACCAAGTTATCCTTAGTATGACCAATCAAATTAATTTATCTTCCGTTGTCGTGTTATATATTAGTATTGATTGATTACTTAGAGTTTTACATTAGTCACAATTCAACCTTTTAATAAAATTTGTTAGAGTTAACATATTTAAATTGGATGATGAATGTGATTAATGTATATTTGTACTAGTAAGTTTTGTAAAATTCTTAATAATAATTTGATTAAAAGTAAGTATGCCCTCAAGCCAATCACATTTGATGTGATAAGTATTTACGTTGTAATCTTATTCATTTATTATAAAAGAATTCATTTAATAAAAGACATTCGTTATTCTGCTTAATTTATTGAATTAAATAAATATGATAAACTCATAGTTTTCTTTAACAATGCTTTTAGAATCATGATGTTGATTATGCTAATGAAATCTAAATTCTAGATAGCTCAAAACTAAAATGTTCCTAATCGTTGGATCACAAATGTGAGGTTACTAATTCCTGTAGATTAGTACATACTACGCTTACTCTCGTCAAGAGGATGATTGATCTCATAATCATTTGTTTGGAGACACTAAAGCAAGTATGTAGATGCTTATTGGAGAATAAGTTCACCGAACGTGGTTCGCTTAAAGGAACACTTAATGGAGCTTTACTTGCCGACAATATGAGTTTCTAAAGTGATAAGAGTACAAGTGATCCTCGAACTTGAGATAATCATAGTATCTTGTGTATTTTGAATTATACTTTGTCATATTTCTTAATACTTTAGAGTATGTTATAGGGTATGTTAATTTGGGTATAATAAAGTGTACATGGAGGTAAGTGAATGATCAACAAAAGATCTATCGACATCACGCGTGCGTTCGAAAACTTGACTAAATACATTTGTCCGATTAAGTTCAAACCTACCTTTGAATCAATATCAAAGCAATTGGTGTTAGATATCTTAGTTTTCATAATTAACATTTGTTTGTTTAAGTTCAAACCTACTTTTGAATCAATACCAAAATAATCATGTTAGATATTGATGAGTAGGTTAAAAGCCTGCTCATTTGGTATTTTTAGGCTTAGTATATTGATAGTTCTCGAGCATTGCATGTTACTTTCGATGGTTTTTTGTGTCACTTCACAGGAATAAAGGCAAGGATGGGACTTCGGAGCTAAAAAAGGGAGAAAAGATTGAGGAAATGGATGTTCTGCTAGAGGGGCGCGGGGCTTGCGGTGCTAGGCGTGAAGAAGGCGCGGGTCGTGCCAGGTTGAGAAAAGATGTTGCATATATAGCGTGGACCGCGCCAATTTAAGAAGGGATCGCACGCAGGCCTACCGATCCGACTTAATTGTTGCAAATTTTGTTTCCTTAAGTATTTAAAGTCGACTCTTTTAACGATTTTTACTTACCTTATGTAATAGGGTTTTGTGAGGACTATAAATTCTAGTTGTTTAATTAGTTTTACATCTTTTGACTGACAACAATTGGGGGGGTTGCACTTTTGGAGCTTTTGGATATTGAATTGGCGACTTTCATGAGATGATTTTGGAGGCAAGATCAAGATCATCGATAGAGTTTTTCTTCTTCCTCTTAATTTAATTTCTGTACTCAAGATGTTTTTCCAGTTATTATTTGTTAGTTTCAATTATGATGAGGAACTAATCTCGTAATTTGTAATACAATGGAACCTTTTGCGAAGCTTTAATTCAATTATCATTATTTCCACCTAATGAATTTTATGAATTGATTATTATATTCCATGCTTAATTAAATAATTGTTTGGCCAATAATTAATTTTATATCTTTGATCGAATTGAAAGAGGAAATATTATATTAGAATTGAATATAATAACGCATGAAATTGTTGATTCTTGATAAGGATAACATAATAGTGTACGAGATGAAAGTACTTGTATGCCATGCGTAACTTTATTAGGAGTTTATGCTTAATGAATCTGTTTAAGTGTCTTTCACGAAAGTAGCAAAGTAATTGAAATGTCTTTTTATTAATCATTGAAAGATATTAATAAATTTATAGGCAATCCTAGCTATCAATTCATTGGATTAATCAAGGGGGAATAAGGTAAGGATTATTGCAAAACAATCGGGAAAATTGTATTCCTATGTTTTTATCATCCGGTGATCAATCATTTTAGTTAATTGATTTTTATTTTCTTTTAATCAAAACAATTTCACAAATTTCTTCGGAGTATTTGTTTAAGTGAATTTGAATTGATAAACACTTGTTAATTAGATTAACCGTAAAAGCAAGTGCACGTATCACCATCGCTGATAAACACTTGTTACTTGATTGACCGTGTGCACTTGCACATATTTGTCATTATATAAATCGGGTAACAGATATCTTAACTTTTCATAAATAACATTTTAAAAGATTTATTAACAAATCAATAAAAACATTTTAGCATTTGCCTAGCCGAACAATGGCACCGATATTTTCTTAAATAGTGTATATCATAACATCGCTTGAATACTTATACAAATACTAAAAGATTTGCATAAGCATGGAATTCACACAATCATAAAAGAGTTGTGTTCATTTTATTTTAAAACATCACATAGGCTTCATAAAAACATAATCAAATGAAGTAAACACTTGCTCAAATAAATCAGAGTAAGTTTAGAAAACTTGTCTTAAGCGTCTTCTATTATAGTTTACGCTAATTTACCCATCAAATGGTCTACACAATTAATTTCCTACATATACCACTTAAGCACATAATTGATGTCAAACATTGGTTTATATTAACTTTACTTCTTACTTCTCATGTCATTGTCATTAGACTCAAATACTTTTCAAGTTTATTATTACTTGTTATAATGTTTTTGCATTCATTTGCCAAACACTCATTACAACATTCGTAAACACTCAATCCATATGCCCTTTCTTATGCTCAACACGATCTTGCAATCTTTTATAACACTTGTTGATTTAGTTAAGTGTTTTATGTTAATTTTCCTTACTATTGTATTTGTTGGGAATTGCATATTAAAATTTGATGTTGAAAGTAAATAAATATGCTTATGTGTAAAGTCCTTCAAAGAACATATGTACAAGGACTTAGATGGTAGATCAAAATTGTTAGGTTGATCTGTGCTTAATGTTTATCATTCTGTAAATGAATGTATAGAAGAAAGATCAAAGCTGTTAGGATGATGTAAGACCCCAACTTTTTGAATAAAGATGAATTTTCTATAAATATTATTTTTGAATATTATGGAGTGAATATGATATAATGTTATAGTTGTGGATAATATTTATAAATTTTGCAAAGTACGCAAGTTGTTATATAATATTCGATTGGTCGGGGAATATTCGTTTTAAACAGGAAATATTCATATGACAACACAATTATTGGTGGACCCCATAACAGAATTATTGTCGGATTGAGAAAACGACAAAAATATTTTATTGAAAATAACGGCGGAAGTTTTACCATTAATACTTTGCTGAACTACTCTGCAGAAAAGTAAAAAGAATACGCTGTCAGATAAGTTGTACACAAGATTGATTATCGATGCTTATGTGATAAGTCACTAAGTTTTGTTTTATTAGTATTATTTATGAAATAAAAATGTAATACTATTATAAAGTTATTCGCTTTATTAGGCTAATAGTAAAATCTTTTTATATAAAATGTAATACTTTTATAAAGTTATCTGCTTTATTAGACAATAATTAGAATATATTATATTTTATTATGCATAGTGGTTGCATAGTGCTCTGCATAGTGTTTTGCATAGTAAAATCTTTTATAAAGTTATTCGCTTTTATTAGATTATAAATAGATTATATTATATTTTATTTAAAAGATTTTGTTTTAAATATGGACCGTCGATTAAAGTAAATCAACTGACCGCTTCATGAGTTAGTTACTATGCACCCCATTTTTCTATAAATAAGCTCATTCCTTCATTATTATTTTACTTAATTCATTCATTTAAACTCTGAGAGATAAACTATAGAGAGAAAGAAGAAAAGTATTCACTTACTTCACTACTCATATATCCAAAGATTTTCTTCTTAAGGTAGGAAATATTATTTGTTGTACTCAAGGGGTATTATTTCTTTTTGTATTCATGAAGAGAACTTATGTTATTCCATTATTTATTATTACTCGTTGGAATAACTGGTATACGCAGCTACCCTATACTTGGTGAAATTCTTTTGTTATTCCATTCGTTATTATTCATTGAATATCTTATTCATGCGCTTTTACACCTTAACTGATTCCATCTTTATTATTCTCGCTGAATATCCTCGTTCATGTGCTTTACGCCGGACCGATTCCGCTTTTATTATTTTTGTTGAATATCCTCGCATGCGCTTTTACTGTGGGACTGATTTCGCCTTTATTATTCTCGCTGAATATCCTATCTCATGCATTTTACTTACCAACTCGATTCCGTCTTTATTATTATGTTGGAATAACTCACCTGCGATTACCTATCGCACGCCTGGTGATTTCTTTTGTTATTCCATTCCTTATTATACTCAACAAGTTAAAGTTTTGACTTCTATACTCCATGAAATTAGTGGAATATTCTTGATATTTGCGGCTTCATCCATTATCTTTTTATGGAAATATTCTTCTAAGCATTCTTGAATTTTACCGCACAAAGTAGATCATGTTGACAACTTGGGCGTTATTTTTAGGTTTGTAATATTCATGAACGCAATCAAATTGCATAAATAAGCTTTAAACGTGTAAAAATCAAAGTTTAAAAATTTTACAAACCATATACCCTTGATTACCCTTTATGCACAATTATTAATTAAACGAAAAAGATGAATAAGAAACATACCCTTGAAGATCCGAGCTTCCTCGTGTACAAGTTCACCTCCATCCTTTTCGCTTCAACTTGAATCCACCGGGTTTGGTTCCTTCCTTTGATCAACGTTAGGCACCCAAGTGTTTGGCCTCTGAGGTGATCCACCAAGGAAGAAGTAGAATTCAAGAAGATGGGTGGTCACTTAAACCCTAGTTTTTCTATCTCTATAGAAAAAGGAGCGAATTCTCCAACTCTTGAATAACGTATCATTAATATCTGATATAAGACTCTTCTTATATAGATATCAAGTAACCCTATAATGTCGACACGTATCCGTTTCTCTTTTGGGCTAAAACTTGTCCTTTCGTGGTGTATCTATTGTATCTTTGCTTTTTAGTCTTGTTAGATGAGATTATAAATTTATTAGAGGCATTTGAATATGGGATAGAAAAAAAAATAATTTTTATTATAATTTGTTATGCCTTATAAACTAAGAATTCGTGCAAGTGTACAGATTACCTTATAGTTAAAAAATAATAATCTCTTTTTGTCGTTTTTGACGATTGAAATACATGTTGTTATGTAATATCCGAAAAAAATAATAATATTAAATAATAAAAAAATTACTTTGTTTTAAAATATATTAATTGGACTTTGTCTTTTCTTTGAGTCAAAATAGTAATTTAATTTTTGTGGGCTAGTAAATATTAATAAGTGTGGATAAATTAAATTTAGTACAATTTGGGCCTTAAAATTTATTTGAGTTTAATTTAATTAAATGTGGGTAATATCTAATCCTATTAAACAAAACAAAACAAAACAAAACAAAAAAAAAACTTAAAACCCTATATGTTGTTTGCTAATACATTCGTCTGATAAAAAGAAAAGAGGACTAAGGGTAGCGGCGGAGAATAGAGAGTTCAGAAGTAACATTCGGTTTCCAATCACTATTCAGTAAGTTGTCCCTTTAATTATTTTCGTTGTGATTTTATTGAAATTGGAGAATCAGTCATGATTAATAACAACACAAAGAGTATATGTGTTAAGGAAATTGAAAAACATTTTATTCTGATTATAGGAGTTATGATGGACATCACGTGGGATAATAGGTATCTATTTTAATAATATAATAATGAATGTAGCAGGTTCTAATTAAGCATTATATCCTCCATGACATACACGTATATATATTATAGGTTTATGCATGCTGCTATGTTTACAAAGAGGAATTGATGATGGTTTTTTTTTTTTATTAAGTTATTGTACTGAGTGCATGGAAGTCACCAAATTTGGATGAGGTTATGCACAAGAGAATTGCACATAACTAATATATATGTATTATGTGTTGGTTATACATTTATCCCATACAATATTTTGCTAAGTTGTTATGCAAGACTATTTAGAAAATTTAAAATGAAAAGTTTACTTAGAGCAAATAATAATGATAATGATAATAATAATAATAATAATAATAATAATAATAATAATAATAATAATAATAATAATAATAGTAAATTAAGCTTGATGTTTAGAATATTATAAAATTGAAGGATTATTGGATTTAAGATTAAAACTTTATTAAGTGGTTAAATTAATTATTAAATTATTCTTTTGATTAGTTCGGTCGGAAGGAATTTAACGAGACAAATTTGGAATTTAAATTTTGGGTATTACATTACTTACTCCAGGTACGGATTCCGTACTCTTTTCAAATGAGACTCTTTGTTTTTGATTTGTTCGCTTGTTATTCGCTTTGAAATATAGAATTGCCTCTTATAATTATTTCTTGTCAATTTATTGTGATAGTTGTTTTGGCGCTTACATTAGAACTCCTCTTTGTACTCTTTAGACTAATGTATCATGTCTATAAAATTATTTTGATATTGTAGAAAGTACATGTTAATATTTTTGGAGACTTTGTGTTGATATTTCGCTTCAATTTAACATGTACACGTTAGAACTTCTTTGTTGTGTCACATGTGTTGTGACATTATATCTTTGTTAGAATACCGTAGGGTATACCGAGCTATAACCACCGCTGGGTACCATAGGCATGCCATCTTGGCACCGAGGTACGACACCTTCCGTGGCGGTGTGATCACCCACCGCCTCTCTGCTTTTGTGCTCGGTGGGAGTTGGCCATTTGGTGTTTTGTTGTGGGAGGCGTATGGGTCGACCCTAGTTTTCTGCTCGCTCATGGAGTGGTGATGTTTGTGCCAAACACGCCTTCGATTTTGCACGATCTGGATTAGGCAAATCCGATGTGTGACTTGCCTGTGTGGCATTATTTTGATTGCCTTTGTGGCATTAGTTGACTTGGCTGTGTGGCATGGTATATTACTATTTATTCTGAGCTCGGTATGAAATAACACCCAGCCATTTGATTCAGCCTATTATTTCGTTGTATTAATTTTGTTTGTTTCGTTTCATTTCATTTAATTGAGTTAGTTATTTCGGTTCATTATTTGTATTCTATATTCGTACTGGGCATTTGGCTCATGCTGTGTTTTTCTTCCGGCAGGTAATCAGGGGAATCAAGGGCAAGTGTGACGAGAGCTTCCTTTTATCCAAATGGTTTAGATATATTATGTTTAGGTTGTGATACGTTACTTTGTTCGGAATTGTAATAAATTATTTTAGATTATGGTTTGAGGAAGTTTGATATTTATTATGGTTGACTTGTGGTATTTATCAGATATTAAGATTATTATTTTAGGGCTTGAGCCTTGCTATTAAATTCATCAGTTTTGTTATGTTTTGAGTAACCTCTCTTTCTATTTCGGAAAGGGGGTGTTACAGTTGTTGTTGTTGTTGTTGTTGTTGTTGTTGTTGTTGTTATTGTTGTTACTGATGTTGTTGGTGTTGTTGTTGTTGCTTTTGGTGTTGTTGTTAAGAAGTTAGATTATATAGTAGTAGTATACATGAAGATGAACATACGCAAAGACAATATATTAATTTTATTTGAACATGTATTATTATTATTATTATTATTATTATTATTATTATTATTATATGTAATTTAAAAATTATAAACCGATGACCAAGTTATCCTTAGTATGACCAATCAAATTAATTTATCTTCCGTTGTCGTGTTATATATTAGTATTGATTGATTACTTAGAGTTTTACATTAGTCACAATTCAACCTTTTAATAAAATTTGTTAGAGTTAACATATTTAAATTGGATGATGAATGTGATTAATGTATATTTGTACTAGTAAGTTTTGTAAAATTCTTAATAATAATTTGATTAAAAGTAGTATGCCCTCAAGCCAATCACATTTGATGTGATAAGTATTTACGTTGTAATCTTATTCATTTATTATAAAAGAATTCATTTAATAAAAGACATTCGTTATTCCTGTTTAATTTATTGAATTAAATAAATATGATAAACTCATAGTTTTCGAACAATGCTTTTAGAATCATGATGTTGATTATGCTAATGAAATCTAAATTCTAGATAGCTCAAAAACTAAAATGTTCCTAATCGTTGGATCACAAATGTGAGGTTACTAATTCCGGGTAGATTAGTACATACTATGCTTACTCTGTTGAAGAGGATGATTGATCTCATAATCATTTGTTTGGAGACACTAAAGCAAGTATGTAGATGCTTATTGGAGAATAAGTTCACTGAACGTGGTTCGCTTAAAGGAACACTTAATGGAGCTTTACTTGCCTGACAATATGAGTTTCTAAAGTGATAGTAGTACAAGTGATCCTTGAACTTGAGATAATCATAGTATCTTGTGTATTTTGAATTATACTTTGTCATATTTCTTAATACTTTAGAGTATGTTATAGGGTATGTTAATTTGGGTATAATAAAGTGTACATGGAGGTAAGTGAATGATCAACAAAAGATCTACTGACATCATGCGTGCCAGTCGAAAACTTGACTAAATACATTTGTCTGATTAAGTTCAAACCTACCTTTGAATCAATATCAAAGCAATTGGTGTTAGATATCTTAGTTTTTCATAATTAACATTTGTTTGTTTAAGTTCAAACCTACTTTTGAATCAATACCAAAATAATTGGCGTTAGATATTGATGAGTAGGTTAAAAGCCTGCTCATTTGGTATTTTTAGGCTTAGTATATTGATAGTTCTCGAGCATTGCATGTTACTTTCGATGGTTTTTTGTGTCACTTCACAGGAATAAAGGCAAGGATGGGACTTCGGAGCTAAAAAAGGGAGAAAAGATTGAGGAAATGGATGTTCTGCTAGAGGGGCGCGGGGCTTGCGGTGCTAGGCGTGAAGAAGGCGCGGGTCGTGCCAGGTTGAGAAAAGATGTTGCATATATAGCGTGGACCGCGCCAATTTAAGAAGGGATCAGGCACGGGGCGCGCTGATCTGACGAATTGTTGCAAATTTTGTTTCCTTAAGTATTTAAAGTTGACTCTTTTAACGATTTTTACTTACCTTATATAATAGGGTTTTGTGAGGACTATAAATTCTAGTTGTTTAATTAGTTTTACATCTTTTGACTGACAACAATTGGGGGGGTTGCACTTTTGGAGCTTTTGGATATTGAATTGGCGACTTTGCGAGACAGATTTTGGAGGGCAAGATTGAAGATCATCGATAGAGTTTTTCTTCTTCCTCTTAATTTAATTTCTGTACTCAAGATGTTTTTCCAGTTATTATTTGTTAGTTTCAATTATGATGAGGAACTAATCTCGTAATTTGTAATACAATGGAACCTTTTACTTAAGCTTTAATTCAATTATCATTATTTCCACCTAATGAATTTTATGAATTGATTATTATATTCCATGCTTAATTAAATAATTGTTTGGCCAATAATTAATTTTATATCTTTGATCGAATTGAAAGAGGAAATATTATATTAGAATTGAATATAATAACGCATGAAATTGTTGATTCTTGATAAGGATAACATAATAGTGTACGAGATGAAAGTACTTGTATGCCATGCGTAACTTTATTAGGAGTTTATGCTTAATGAATCTGTTTAAGTGTCTTTCACGAAAGTAGCAAAGTAATTGAAATGTCTTTTTATTAATCATTGAAAGATATTAATAAATTTATAGGCAATCCTAGCTATCAATTCATTGGATTAATCAAGGGGGAATAAGGTAAGGGGATTATTGCAAAACAATTGGGAAAATTGTATTCCTATGTTTTTATCATCTGGTGATCAATCATTTTTAGTTAATTGATTTTTATTTTCTTTTAATCAAAACAATTTCACAAATTTACTGGAGTGACTGTTTAAGTGAATTTGAATTGATAAACACTTGTTAATTAGATTAACCGTGTGCAAGTGCACGTATCACCATCGTTGATAAACACTTGTTACTTGATTGACCGTGTGCACTTGCACATATTTGTCATTATATAAATCGGGTAACAGATATCTTAACTTTTCATAAATAACATTTTAAAAGATTTATTAACAAATCAATAAAAACATTTTAGCATTTGCCTAGCCGAACAATGGCACCGATATTTTCTTAAATAGTGTATATCATAACATCGCTTGAATACTTATACAAATACTAAAAGATTTGCATAAGCATGGAATTCACACAATCATAAAAGAGTTGTGTTCATTTTATTTTAAAACATCACATAGGCTTCATAAAAACATAATCAAATGAAGTAAACACTTGCTCAAATAAATCAGAGTAAGTTTAGAAAACTTGTCTTAAGCGTCTTCTATTATAGTTTACGCTAATTTACCCATCAAATGGTCTACACAATTAATTTCCTACATATACCACTTAAGCACATAATTGATGTCAAACATTGGTTTATATTAACTTTACTTCTTACTTCTCATGTCATTGTCATTAGACTCGAAATACTTTTCAAGTTTATTATTACTTGTTATAATGTTTTTGCATTCATTTGCCAAACACTCATTACAACATTCGTAAACACTCAATCCATATGCCCTTTCTTATGCTCAACACGATCTTGCAATCTTTTATAACACTTGTTGATTTAGTTAAGTGTTTTATGTTAATTTTCCTTACTATTGTATTTGTTGGGAATTGCATATTAAAATTTGATGTTGAAAGTAAATAAATATGCTTATGTGTAAAGTCCTTCAAAGAACATATGTACAAGGACTTAGATGGTAGATCAAAATTGTTAGGTTGATCTGTGCTTAATGTTTATCATTCTGTAAATGAATGTATAGAAGAAAGATCAAAGCTGTTAGGATGATGTAAGACCCCAACTTTTTGAATAAAGATGAATTTTCTATAAATATTATTTTTGAATATTATGGAGTGAATATGATATAATGTTATAGTTGTGGATAATATTTATAAATTTTGCAAAGTACGCAAGTTGTTATATAATATTCGATTGGTCGGGGAATATTCGTTTTAAACAGGAAATATTCATATGACAACACAATTATTGGTGGACCCCATAACAGAATTATTGTCGGATTGAGAAAACGACAAAAATATTTTATTGAAAATAACGGCGGAAGTTTTACCATTAATACTGTTGAACTACTCGGTAGTAAAAGTACAGTAATACGCGTGGTTGTATAGTAGCACACGGTATTGATTATTGATGCTTATGTGATAAGTCACTAAGTTTTGTTTTATTGGTATTATTTATGAAATAAAACAGAATACTATTATAAAGTTATTCGTTTTATTAGGCTAATAGTAAAATCTTTTTATATAAAACAGAATACTTTTATAAAGTTATCTGTTTTATTAGACAATAATTAGAATATATTATATTTTATTATGCATAGTGGTTTAGCATAAAGGCTCGCATAGTGTTTGCATAGTAAAATCTTTTATAAAGTTATTCGTTTTATTAGATTATAAATAGATTATATTATATTTTATTTAAAAGATTTTGTTTTAAATATGGATGACAGATTAAAGTAAATCAATCTGACCGTTCATGAGTTAGTTACTATGCAGTCCATTTTTCTATAAATAGAAGCTCATTCCTTCATTATTTCTTACGAATTCACTGAAACTCTAGAGAGATAAACTATAGAGAGAAAGAAGAAAAGTATTCGACTACTTCACTACTCATATATCCAGTACTCTTCTTCTTAAGGTAGGAAATATTATTTGTTGTACTCGTAAGGGGTATTATTTCTTTTGTATTCATGAAGAGAACTTATGTTATTCCATTATTTATTATTCTGTTGGAATAACTGGTATACGCAGGCTACCCTATACTTGGTGAAATTCTTTTGTTATTCCATTCGTTATTATTCTGTTGGAATATCTTGTCTGTGCGTTTTACACCGGACCTGATTCCATCTTTATTATTCTGTTGGAATATCCTGTCTGTGTGCTTTACGCCGGACCTGATTCCGTCTTTATTATTTTTGTTGGAATATCCTGTCTATGCGTTTTACGCCGGACCTGATTTCGTCTTTATTATTCTGTTGGAATATCCTATCTGTGCATTTTACGCCGAACCTGATTCCGTCTTTATTATTATGTTGGAATAACCTGCCTGTGCGGTCTATCGCATGCCTGGTGATTTCTTTTGTTATTCCATTCCTTATTATACTCAGTTGGTTAAAGTTTTGACTTCTATACTCCATGAAATTAGTGGAATATTCTTGATATTTGCGCTTCATCCATTATCTTTTTATGGAAATATTCTTCTAAGCATTCTTGAATTTTACTGCACAAAGTAGTATCATGTTGACAACTTGGACGTTATTTTTAGGTTTGTAATATTCATGAACGCAATCAAATTGCATAAATAAGCGGAAACGTGTAAAAATCAAAGTTTAAAAATTTTACAAACCATATACCCGGATTACCCTTTATGCACAATTATTAATTAAACGAAAAAGATGAATAAGAAACATACCCTTGAAGATCCGAGCTTCCTCAGGTACAAGTTCACCTCCAATCCTTTTCGCGTTCAACTTGAATCCACCGGGTTTGGTTCCTTCCTTTGATCAACGTTAGGCACCCAAGTGTTTGGCCTCTAGAGGTGATCCACCAAGGAAGAAGTAGAATTCAAGAAGATGGGTGGTTATAAACCCTAGTTTTTCTATCTCTATGAAAAGAGCGTGCATCTCCAACTCTTGGAATAACGATTATCATTAATATCCGATATAAGACTCTTCTTATATAGATATCAAGTAACCCTATGAAAATAAGGTATTATTTAATTAAACTCTTTTAATTAAATGGGCTCCCTAATCTTATTAGGGATAATTAATTAAACTCCTTTAATTAATTTTCCTCCCACGATCCTATTAGGAATAAATGAGAGTACTTATATTAAATTAATTCCTAAACTCTTTTAGAAATTAAAATAATAATAATTGTAATAATATTAATAAGACTCCTCTTATTAATTTATATTTAATATTTCTAAAATATTAAATAATAAATATTAAGCTATTTAATTTATTCTATCACCATAGATTAAATTAAATATACTTAACATATTATTACGATTATGCCATTAACTTCTTAAATAATTATTCTTCCTTTTATGGTGTGACCCTTTAGGTTCTCCATATTAAACCTAGGTTGTGAATAAATCAATTAGAACAATTCTAATCTTATTTAAATAAATAAATTAAACAATTAATTTATTTAAATAAATAATATTTATTCTACAATAGGGATAAGCCTCCTAGCGATCAACGACTTTTCGGATAATATAGATTTCAACATTAATCATAAAAGAACCTTTGAGTAAATAGTTACTGCATAATTCAATCCTTCCACCATACAATGTCCCAATTAAATATAAGACATATGGAATTCTTTATCAAAGTCTTATTTTATTTAATTATATGTATTTCGACTCTTAAATGCACAACTCCAAATAATGCAAATTAGAAACTCCTTTCTAATTTCATTACGCCTTAACCAAGGACTATTGGGTTGTCATTTATCGAATCACATAGGACATTTCTCTTCTTTTAATAAGTGGTAGATTCTTTATCGATCATACATTATCTCCATGTACAACTTATTATACCCAAGCATACCCTTTGATATACCCTAAGGGTCTTAAGGAATAAGTCAAAGTATAACTCATCATACACAAGATACTATGATGATCTCAAGTCCAAGGATCATTGTACTACTATCACTACAGAATTCCTATTGATGACAAATAAAACTCCATTAGGTATTCCTTAGCGAGCCAATGTTCGAAGTGAACTTATTCTCTAATAAGCACCTACATACTTGCTTTAGTGTCTCCACACAAATGATCATGAGATCAATCATCCTCATCCAATGAAAGCAAGCAATGTATGTACCAATCTATCCGGATTCACTAATCCCCAATTTAGTAATCCAACGATTGGGAACTATTTTAGTTTTAAGCTTTCTAAGAATTTAGATCTCATTAGAATGATCATCATCATTATTCTAAAAGCATTGCTTAAAACTATGGGTTTATCACATATTATAAAAACAACATCACGTAGATAATTAAAAGCCTTTAATAAATTAATACTTTTTATTAATAAATGAATAAGATTGTTACAAAGTATATGCTTTATCATCAAACATGATTGGCTTGTATGCATACTACTTTCGCTTATTAGTTCTGAATAAATTAATTCTTGAACTTGTTTTATTAAATTCTTATATCATTGTCATCATCCTCATGTTTATATTTTTTGAAAGTCATCGTGGCTTCAGTAGTGCATAGATGGACTTGGTATGATTATAACCGTGGATTATTCGGTATAATCATAGTAATCGTAATATTTCAAATGATGTGGTAAAAGTCCTCATTGGCTGTAGTAGTGCATTGATGGACGAGTTATTGGCATGATCACGGCCATTGATGAATACGAATGTCCTCGCCCAGTAGTGCATGGATAATTTGTGGTCGTGATACTAAAGAATATCCTCGGCCAGAGTGCGGGGGTGATTTGGTGATGTGAATTATTTATTAAAGTTTGAGTCCCAATGATAAAAGTGATGAAAAACCTTTTAAATCATAAAAGATAGTAGATTTTATTCTCTACTGACTCTTTTAATGGATTGCTTGTTCACCGCAGCTTAAACTTGATGTTGTTATATTTTATCGGTTTAACATCATGTTGAAGGCTAATGATAATTTATTCTGCATTATCTTAGTTATAATATTTCTTACTCGGCTAGTTGAGCTCACCCTTTCTTTCACTGTTATCTTCAGGAAATGAGAACGTAGCTGGGATGAGTCGGGGAACGGAGTGATGGTCTGGATGATAATATTAGCTAGTAGTCCCCACTATTTTGTTAAATAGTGTGACAATAAATATAATGAGGACTTATTCTGAGAGTGGATATTGTCTAAAAAACAGTATTTGTATTTAAACTCACAGCTCTCTTGTTGTATAATTAAGATTGTATTTATATTTTGTACCATGTATTTGGCGACTCAGAATAGGTGATGTATACCTATTTTGGGGGCGTCACAGTTGGTATCAAAGCTTAGGGATATGATCCCTGGCTAAGATGTGAGACTAGAACTAGGAGTGGAGAGAAGGAGAATTCCTTCGCTAGTATGACCTACCTAAGTTTATTTAGTATTTAATTGGTCGGTAAGAGTATAGGGATAATATGTTATATGTTAATTAACCTTTGTTTTGTGGCGATTCTCGAAATGACATCTCATGAATGTTGAAAATAGCAAAGGAGCACAGAGACCGCTGAGTCTCCACATATCAATAATCGTGGAGAATGTGCATCAGGAAGGCTACAATCCTCATGCAAACAACAACAATGACCAAATGATGAATGATGGATTGTTCAGAGGCTTTATTCAATTCATGCAACATCAGGCGAGAGCGGCTCCTGTCCAAAATATAGGTGGAAACACTGGAAACTCTCGGACGATAAACGCTAAATGATTCAAGGAGCTGGGACCACGGAGTTTATTGAGAGCCAAAATCGAAAGTAGTATGCACACAAGCCAATCATGTTTGATGATAAAGCATATACTTTGTAACAATCTTATTCATTTATTAATAAAAAGTATTAATTTATTAAAGGCTTTTAATTATCTACATGGTGTTTGTTTTATAATATGTGATAAACCCATAGTTTTAAGCAATGCTTTTAGAATAATGATGATGATCATTCTAATGAGATCTAAATTCTTTGAAAGCTTAAAACTAAAATAGTTCCCAATCGTTGGATTACTAAATCGGGGATTAGTAAATCCGGATAGATTGGTACATACGTTGCTTTTCTCATTGGATGAGGATGATTGATCTCATGATCATTTGTGTGGAGACACTAAAGCAAGTATGTAGGTGCTTATTAGAGAATAAGTTCACCGAACGTGGCTCGCTAAGGAATACCTAATGGAGTTTTATTTGTCTCATCGATAGGAATTCTCAGTAGTGATAGTAGTACAAGTAATCCTTGGACTTGAGATCATCATAGTATCTTGTGTATGATGAGTTATACTTTGACTTATTCCTTAAGACCCTTAGGGTATATCAAAGGGTATGCTTGGGTATAATAAGTTGTACATGGAGATAATGTATGATCAATAAAGAATCTACCACTTCTAATAAAAGAAGAGAAATGTCCTATGTGATTCGATAAATGACAACCCAAAGAGTCCTTGGCGAAGGTAGAATGAAATTAGAAAGGAGTTTCTAATTTGCATTATTTGAGTTGTGCATTTAAGGATCGAAATACATATAATTAAATAAAATAAGACTTGACAAAGAATTCCATGTCTTATATTTAATTGGGACATCAGATGGTGGAAGGATTGAATTGTCGGAACTATTTACTCAAAGGTTCTTTAATGATTAATGTTGAAATCTATATTATCCGGAAAGTCGTTGATCGCTAGGGAGGCTTATCCCTATTGTAGAATAAATATTATTTAAATAAATTAATTGTCTAATTTATTTATTTAAATAAGATTAGAATTGTTCTAATTGATTTATTCACAACCTAGGTTTAATATGGAGAACCTAAAGGGTCACACCATAAAAAGAAGAATAATTATTTAAGAAGTTAATGGCATAATCATAATAATATAGTTAAGTATATTTAATTTAATCTATGGTGATAGAATAAATTAAATAGCTTAATATTTATTATTTAATATTTTAGAAATATTAAATATAAATTAATAAGAGGAGTCTTATTAATATTATTACAATTATTATTATTTTAATTTCTAAAAGAGTTTAGGAATTAATTTAATATAAGTACTCTCATTTATTCCTAATAAGATTAGGAGGTTAAATTAATTAAAAGAGTTTAATTAATTATCCCTAATAAGATTAGGGAGCTTAATTAATTAATTAATTAAAACTCAATTCCTTAATTGTTAAGGTGGGTTGCCCACATCTATTAATAAGAGGAGTCTTATTATGGGTGTGTATGGGTTGTTGATTTTTTTCAACATACGTAATTCCAATAGTTGGGAGAGTACACCCTTTCTATAGAGATAGAAAACTAGGGTTAGCCATAACACCCATCTTCTTGAATTTTATTCTTCCTTGGTGGATCACCTCTAGAGGCCAAACATTTGGGTGGCTAACGTTGATCAAAGGAAGGAACCAAACCCGGTGGATTCAAGATTGAACGCGAAAGGATTTGGAGGTGAACTTGTACCTGAGGAAGCTCGATCTTCAAGGGTATGATTTTATTCTTTATCTTTTCGTTTAATTAATAATTATGCATAAAGGATGATCCGGGTATATGGTTTGTAAATTTTTTTTAAACTCTGATTTTACCACGCTTCCGCATTTTTATGCAATTTGATTGCTTCATGAATATTACAAACCTAACAGTGGCATCAGAGCCAAACCTTTATGCGAATTATTAATTGTTCAGATTTGATATGTATGTTGATATGTGTTTAGAACAATTTAATTGGGCAAAATTTTATTATATAAAATTTAAATAAAAAAAAAAAAAAAAAAAAACTGATGGAATTTTCGGCAGAACAAATCTGCTGGTCACGAAAATCAAGCAGGCAGCGCACGAAATTTTATTTTGCAAGGCCACGGAAATTTTAAAAAATAATCAGCCTGCTGCAGTTTTTTAATTTCAAAGCAACACAAAAACTTGCCATGCACGGAAATCAAGGGAAATTTACTACACGGAAATTAAAGTCAGGCTTCATGTGCTTTGAATAAAAAAAAAGCTACCAGGTGATTATTCAAAAGAAAAACGGATATGTTTTCAAGAAGCAGCTGTGCACGGTTTTTGAGATTGAAAGGAACGGAAATTATATATATAATATATATATATATATATATATATATATATTCTTAATTATTATATATATTAAAATAAAAGTTTATTTTAATTTTAAAATAAAGTTTTATTTTAATATTAAAATATAAAGTTTTATTTTAATTTTAAATAATTTTATAATTAAAATAAAAGGGTTTATTTTAATCTTAAAATAAAAGGTTTATTTTAATATTAAAATAAAAGATTTATTTTAATTTTAAAATTAGAATTTCATGCTAACTAATTAGAGTTGGAATTGGATTCCATAATAACTAATTGGAGTTGAAATTGGATTTTATTTTTCCTAAAATAAAGGAGTTTATTTGTGAATAAGAAGTACATCCATCTTTCCTTAAATAAAGGAGTTTGTTTAGATATGAAATAAGATTTCATATTATTCAAAATAAAAGAGTTTATTTGTGAATAGGAAAGAGAATCCATGTTTCCTTAAATAAAGGAGTTTATTTAAATATGAAATAAGATTTCATATTATTCAAAATAAAGGAGTT
This sequence comes from Panax quinquefolius, assembly GCA_020205615.1. Classification (NCBI taxonomy): domain Eukaryota; kingdom Viridiplantae; phylum Streptophyta; class Magnoliopsida; order Apiales; family Araliaceae; genus Panax; species Panax quinquefolius. Next base: position 65,609,316 of record CM035160.1, read on the forward strand.
TATTTGTGAATAGGAAAGAAAATCCGTGTTTCCTTAAATAAAGGAGTTTATTTAAATATGAAATAAGATTTCATATTATTCAAAATAAAGGAGTTTATTTGTGAATAGGAAAGAATATCCGTGTTTCCTTTAATATTTTTTTTTTACATGGAATTGATTCCATAATTAATTAAAATAAAAGAGTTTATTTTAATTAAAGATTTTTTTTTATTACATGGAATTGGATTCCATAATTAATTAAAATAAAGGAGTTTATTTTGATTAAAATTTTGATTAAAATAAAATAGTTTATTTTATTCAAAATAGGATAAATTAAAATAAAATAGTTTTATTTTGATTTAAATTTGGATTAAAATAAAGGAGTTTATTTTGATTCAAAATTAGATTTTATACTAACTAAATTTGCCCATTAAATGATATCAATATATATATTAAATGTTTATTTATTCATGAGATGAATATTATTTATTGATGCATATGGTGATGTGTATGATAATAAATGGGATTGATTATGGACTATCGACCAATGTGATTGGATTTTATTTTAGTTGGATGCATGAATGGGTTTTATTAAATGGGTCTCACAGACGTGCCTTCTTCTAATTTTTCTTAATGTAAATTCTATCTCCTCCTATGTACTTCCCTCGATCACGATCAAGGCTTCTATTTATTTTAAATAGTTTTGTTATAGGAATATTTAGAATTAATTTTGAAGAATTAGAGATCAAGGGACAAGAAGCGCTTGAAGACCCGTTTGTAATGGAGCCCGGTTTAAAATGTAATAGTTATATTTAAATATTATTTCTTGCACCCCTAGGGTTTGACCTTTTGGTTCACTTGGTGGCTCTAGTGAACCAAACTAGAATAAAAGTCCATAATCAATCCGTAGAATATAGTATTCTATATGTGCATGCTTATACTATATATATATATATATTATGCAAACATGCTTCGCATGTTCATTAATATATTACGTATTTTATATATATATGCAAATGCCATTAAACAAGATGAGACAAATTAATAACAAACCCCTCAATTTTATATTAAGTCCTAAGCGTTCAAAGATATTTGGAATATCGAACGTCGCCTTCTAGCATGATAAAATTAATAGAGTATTAAATATTTAATATGAGTTTGTTGTGTCACCACAATGCAAGTATTAAGTATTTAAGATGTTAATTTATCACATTTGATGCTTATAAAGAAAATTGAACAATATTGTTTTGTTGTGTCACCACAAGGATGATATTTTTCTTTTTTGAATATATGGAGTGCTAGGTCGGACTTAACTTGGATAATTTTGATTCGGATGTGCCACCACTTGATCAAAATAATCTAAGAGGCAAAATACAAGGAGTTGCATAGTTGATGTAATTGACAAAAGTTGTCTACCTATTTATTTATATATAGTTTGTTGTGTCACCACAAGGCTATATACATTTGAAATGGGATCCTTATTCTCACTAAGCAGATCTTTAATTAGATTTTGCCGAACTATATAAGTGAGGTAATATAGTTTGAAGAAAATAGTGGGAGATACCAATTTAAAACAAGACCTAATTTATTTTGGTAATTAATAAAAGAATGTATGTTAAAATGTTGTTAATTACAAATTCATTTACGTAATTTTACAATGTCTAAAATTACTATCAACTGCGAAGCATATTAAATGCTAAATTAACGGTAATCAAATTAAATGGATTGGTTAAGGAATTTGAGAATAGTTCTCATAGTTTAAAAGCTATCTTATGTCCTTAATACGCCTATCCCTGCAATGGTTGCAGATCCTCGCAATGGTTGCGACAATGCCTCGAGGAAGACATTGCTACTTTTAGAAAGTGGCAAGATGATGCACAGTTGGCTCAATGCATCATGCTCGTATCCATGAGTAACAAGCTTCAGCGTCAGCCTAAAACTATGGATGCTCCTACTATATTCCTGCACATCAAGTAGTTGATAGTGAGGAAAGTAGGGCGATAGATATCGAGATATCTAAGGAGCTCTTCCGATCTAGAATGACCAATGACACTACAAAGATGGATAAAAGTTCTTAACATGATCAATTTGATTGATCAATTAGGACAACCGGTTTTGTCATGGATGGAGAGTTGAGCCAAGATTTGATCTTGCACTCACTCCCTTTACTCCTTTCACAATTGTTGTGAATTTTTCATATAAACAAGCTAGATATCAACTTTGCTGATTTGCTTAACATGTTGAAAAATGTTGAGAGTCACTTTCCAACCAAGAAAGATCAAGTCTTACTGGTAGGGGCCAAAGGATCTTCTGAAAAGAAGAACGATTCAAAGAAGGTAAATAGAAAGGCATAAACAAAGGATAATAAGAACAAAACTGATACGGATAGCAAAGGAGTTTGCTTCCACTGCAATAAGCCTGGACACTGGAAAGAAACTGCGAGAAGCATCTTGCAGAGCTAACCTAAAGAAGCTTAGTGAAGTTTCAGTTACAAATACAAATTTGTTCATGATTGAAATAAATTTTTTCTTTAAGTCAAGGTTCTACTTGGGTATTGGATACCGACTTTGGTTATCATAAATATAGATTTATGAAGGGACCAAGCAGAAGTAGAAAGTTGAACAAATATAAGTAGATCTATGTGTGGAAAATGAAGCAAAGGTTGCTGCATTAGCCATAGAAACTTATAGTTTAGCAATGCATACGAGCAAATCTATTAAGTCAATAAGTTGTTATTGTATTCCAGTTCTTGTTAAAAATATTATTTCTATTTTATTGTTGGACAATGAAATCTTTGGTATTATAATTTAGAACAATTGTTGTTCTATTTATAATAATAATGTTTTGTATAGAACTGGAATATTACTTAATAAATTTTGTATACTTGACTTACATGAAAATAATTTTGCATATTGAACAAAATAGTATAAGAAAAGGAGATGATCATTCAAAGAGTTGAATGTATGTATTTGATGAAATACAAGTGTGAATTATTTGAAAGGTTCAAAGAATTCAGAAATGAAACAAATTGACAAAGTATTAATATTCTTTGATTAGATCAAGGAATAAATACTTGTGCAATAAGTTTCTAGATCATCTCAAATGGTTTTCTCACAATGGACGCCTCCTGATATGCAATAATTGATTGATGTATCTAAAAGGAAAAATCGTACCTTGTTGGACATGGTGCGGTCCATAATGATTTTACCGACATTTCAAAGATCCTCTCAGGGGTCATGTCCTAAAATGGTCACGCATATCTACAAAATGGTAACCTTAAAATCCATTTCAAAGACTCCATAAAAGTTATGGACAGGGAGGATTCCTAATCTTAAGTATGTTAAGATAAGGGGTTGTCCAACTTATGTGAAACGGTTTCAAAGGATAAGCTTGGGACAAGATTTGACAAATACAAATTTGTGGGACATCCTAAAGTAAGTTTAGGGTAAATGTTCTATAATCCTACTTAGCAAAAGGTGTTTGTTGTAAAACACGCTGCCTTCTAAGATAAAGGTGTTTATCATTGAAGGGGCTAGTGGGAGGATAATAGATCTTGAAGAGTTCAAGAACCACAAAACACTATAAGTCAAATAAGAGGAACTCAGAGATGAACCTATTGTACCACAAACCAATCATAAATGCGAATAGTACCAAGATACCAAGGAGGTATGGATTCATCATGGATGATGATGATGAGGTACGCATCATAGAAGATGATGATCCAGAGTTACATACGATGAGGTAAGAGTTCTAGTGTGTACAAAAGGGACAGTGGGAGCGCAGTGACATTCCTAATATTATATGTTGATATACTACGGATGAGGAATTACATACCAATGCTACAATCAGTAAAGATAAAGTTGTCTAAACAATCCTCCATGAATGATTTGGAAGAGTATCTTAATTGGGGATATAAATCTATATAGATAGATTTAAAAGGATGCTCAACTTAACCCAAGAAACGTATATTCATTTGATGCTAAAGTTGTTTAGCATGGCAAACTCCAAGAGATGTCTCATGTCGATGAGCCATGGAGTGTATCTCTCTTAATAGTCCCCATAGACTCCAAAGAAGAGAGATTGCATGAGTGACAATCATGTATGCAATGAAATGTACGAGACCGATGTTGATCGGTCATATATCGAGAAGTTCACTATGAGTCGGTGAAAAACATCTTAAAGTTCTTAACCAAAGACTAAGGATGTGATCATATTCATGGTGGGTCTTAATTAAAACTAGAGGGCTTAATGCACTCAAGTTTTCGAATGCACCAAGATGATGTAAAATCCACTTTAAGGTAAAGCGTTATCTTGAGCGAAGGTGCGATGAATTGGAAAGGTTCCAAATAGCAAAAGAGTTCTTTGGTTTAGTAATAAAGACAAAGTATATAGCTATAAATGAAGTCGCAAGTTGATTGTTTGGATTAAAAGTTCATTACGTAACTAGGAATAGTTCCTAAGTCTCATCTTGGATCTAAACATGTGTTGTGGCACTTTCATTTGATTATTAGAATCATTGAAAGATGGGAAATCACTATAGAGATAGTGGACTCTCAAAGAACAACATTACATATCCATTAACTAAAGCTTATCCAACAGCAGGATAATCGTCACTTAGAGAAGAAGAGTATGAGACACCATGACGATTGGCTTTAGTGCAAGTGGGAGATTGAAAGTAGTATGCACACAAGCCAATCATGTTTGATGATAAAGCATATACTTTGTAACAATCTTATTCATTTATTAATAAAAAGTATTAATTTATTAAAGGCTTTTAATTATCTACATGGTGCTGTTTTATAATATGTGATAAACCCATAGTTTTAAGCAATGCTTTTAGAATAATGATGATGATCATTCTAATGAGATCTAAATTCTTTGAAAGCTTAAAACTAAAATAGTTCCCAATCGTTGGATTACTAAATTGGGGATTAGTAAATCCGGATAGATTGGTACATACGCGTTTTGCTCATTGGATGAGGATGATTGATCTCATGATCATTTGTGTGGAGACACTAAAGCAAGTATGTAGGTGCTTATTAGAGAATAAGTTCATTTGAACGTGGCTCGCTAAGGAATACCTAATGGAGTTTTATTTATGCATCAATAGGAATTCACAGAGTGATAGTAGTACAAGTAATCCTTGGACTTGAGATCATCATAGTATCTTGTGTATGATGAGTTATACTTTGACTTATTCCTTAAGACCCTTAGGGTATATCAAAGGGTATGCTTGGGTATAATAAGTTGTACATGGAGATAATGTATGATCAATAAAGAATCTACCACTTCTAATAAAAGAAGAGAAATGTCCTATGTGATTCGATAAATGACAACCCAAAGTCCTTGGCGAAGGCGTGAAATTAGAAAGGAGTTTCTAATTTGCATTATTTGAGTTATGCATTTAAGGATCGAAATACATATAATTAAATAAAATAAGACTTGACAAGAATTCCATGTCTTATATTTAATTGGGACATTGTATGGTGGAAGGATTGAATTGTACGGTAACTATTTACTCAAAGGTTCTTTAATGATTAATGTTGAAATCTATATTATCTGGAAAGTCGTTGATCGCTAGGGAGGCTTATCCCTATTGTAGAATAAATATTATTTAAATAAATTAATTGTCTAATTTATTTATTTAAATAAGATTAGAATTATTCTAATTGATTTATTCACAACCTAGGTTTAATATGGAGAACCTAAAGGGTCACACCATAAAAGGAAGAATAATTATTTAAGAAGTTAATGGCATAATCGTAATAATATGTTAAGTATATTTAATTTAATCTATGGTGATAGAATAAATTAAATAGCTTAATATTTATTATTTAATATTTTAGAAATATTAAATATAAATTAATAAGAGGAGTCTTATTAATATTATTACAATTATTATTATTTTAATTTCTAAAAGAGTTTAGGAATTAATTTAATATAAGTACTCTCATTTATTCCTAATAAGATTAGGAGGTTAAATTAATTAAAAGAGTTTAATTAATTATCCCTAATAAGATTAGAGAGCTTAATTAATTAATTAATTAAAACTCAATTCCTTAATTGTTAAGGTGGGTTGCTTGCACATCTATTAATAAGAGGAGTCTTATTATGGGTGTGTATGGGTTGTTGATTTTTTTTTCAACATACGTAATTCCAATAGTTGGGAGAGTACACCCTTTCTATAGAGATAGAAAACTAGGGTTAGCCATAACACCCATCTTCTTGAATTTTATTCTTCCTTGGTGGATCACCTCTAGAGGCCAAACATTTGGGTGGCTAACGTTGATCAAAGGAAGGAACCAAACCCGGTGGATTCAAGATTGAACGCGAAAGGATTTGGAGGTGAACTTGTACCTGAGGAAGCTCGATCTTCAAGGGTATGATTTTATTCTTTATCTTTTCGTTTAATTAATAATTATGCATAAAGGATGATCCGGGTATATGGTTTGTAAATTTTTTAAACTCTGATTTTTACCACGCTTCCGCATTTTTATGCAATTTGATTGCTTCATGAATATTACAAACCTAACAAAAACCACTTAAGGCGGAAGCATGGATAAAGCAGATCACCAAGATATTTGATGTCTTTGGATGCTCCAAGGAGAAAAAGGTTCCCATCGCCACCTTCATGTTGCGTAAAGAGGCAGATTACGGTGGGAATCTGTAAAACGCACCCAGCTTGTCGCATTCAAGATGTCTTGGGAGAAGTTCCAAGAGCTATTCAACGACAAGTACTTTCCCGAGAGTATTCGTCACATGAAAGTGGTGGAGTTTATCAAGTTAGAACAAAACAATATGACCATCTCGTAATACGAGGATAAATTTGTGGAGTTATCTCGGTTTGCATCCCATTTGGTCGATAATGAGGAGCGAATGATGTGAATGTTTTTAAGAGGTTTGAAACCGGAGATATGTCAATATCTTATTTCTCATAAACTATGTTTGTACTCAGATATCGTAAATAGGGCTCAGTTATTGGAGCGCGATAACGAGTCAACGCAACCAAGAGAAAGCAGCCGGCAGCATGAAAATACCAGTGGTATCAGTCATCGAAGCGGTGACAAAAAACATGGAGGGAATCAACATGCCAGAAATGGTAACCACTTCGGTGGTAATCATGGCCAAGACAGTAAAAATGGACATTTCAAGAAAAGGAGATTCAACAATGATGAAAAGACGTCAGCACCAGCAACCGTGGTTAAGGAAGGAGAACGACCACCTATCATATGCTTCAAATGCGGAGGGGAGGGACATATCAGTCCAAACTGCGCGATGCCATCCAAAGCGTGTTATAATTATGGAAGAGAAGGTCACCTAGCCTAATTTTGTCGTTCACCAAAGACAAGTTCAGCTAGGATGGAGGCACCAAAGGCCGTCCCAGAAAAGTCAAAGCCGGTGGTGAAAGGGAGAGCATTTGTCGTGACCTCCCAGAAAGCAAGGAACCCGAACGAGGTCATCACGGGTAAGCTTATCATAAACTCTAGCGAAGTCTATACCTTATTTGATACCGGTTCTACCCATTCTTTTATTTCTCCTACTTGCACTCAACGATTAAATTTGACTCCGAAGAAATTAGATTTTGACTTATCTGTTGAAACTCCGTTGGGAGAAACCTTCATTACATCCACTGTTTATAAGTCTTGTTTAGTTCAAATCGGCACCTGCACGTTACCTGTCGATCTTATTTCTTTGAAAATACTTGCATTCGATGTGATTCTAGGGATTGATTGGTTAACTACACATCATGTAAAAATTGATTATTTTCGTAAGGTTGTTAGCTTTCATATTCCTAACCAACCTATTATGCGAATTCAAGCAACCAAACCATTAAAATCAATCACTGTCATCTCAAGCCATAAAGCTATTTATTTATTAAAAAATGGATGTCAAGCTTTCTTAGCTTTAGCTCATGTCACAGATCTAAATAAAAATACGTCAATTTTGAATGATATTTCTATTGTTAATGAATTTCCTGACGTATTCCCTGAAGAACTTCCTGGCCTACCCCCAGAGCGTGAAATTGAATTTTGTATCAACCTTGAACCCGGTACAAAACCCATTTCCAAAGCCCCATATCGAATGGCTCCTATTGAAGTTCAGGAATTAAAGACCCAACTGCAGGAATTGTTAGACATTGGCTTTATTCGTCCTAGTACTTCTCCTTGGGGTGCTCCTGTTCTATTCGTGAAAAAGAAAGATGGGAGTATGCGACTTTGTATTGATTATCGGGAGTTGAATCATGTCACCATCAAAAATAGGTACCCTTTGCTACGTATTGATGACCTGTTTGACCAGTTGCAAGGCGCCAAATTCTTTTCAAAAGTTGATCTTCGTTACGGATATCACAAATTGAAGATTAGAACCGATGACATTCCAAAGACTCGGCTTTCGAACTCCTATGACGGGCATTATGAATTTCTAGTCATGTCCTTTGGATTGACTAATGCTCTTGCTGCCTTCATGGATATGATGAACCGAGTATTCAAGGAATATTTGGATCACTTTGTGGTCGTCTTTATTGATGACATCCTTATTTATTCCAAAAGCCGTGAAGATCATGAGCAATACTTGAGGCTAATACTCCAAAAGCTTCGTGAATATAAGCTTTATGCCAAGTTGAAGAAATGCGAGTTCTGGCTTGAGGAGGTAGCATTCCATGGGCACGTGGTATCAAGTCATGGAATATCTGTTGACCCAGCAAAGATTGAAGCTATTCAAAGCTTGGAGCAACCTAAATCAGTGACCAAAGTACGTAGCTTTCTCGGTTTAGCTGGTTATTATCGGAGATTCGTGGAAGGATTTTCTCGAATCGCTACTCCACTAACTCAGCTTACTCAGAAAGATACAAAGTTCGGTTGGAGCGAGGAATGTGAGAAGAGTTTTCAAGAACTCAAGAGGAGACTCATTTCAAAGACTGCTCGACAATACCATCTGACTCGGAGGGATTTGTCATCTACAGTGATGCTTCGAGCAAAGGGTTGGGATGTGTTCTCATGCAACATGGGAAAGTCATAGCCTATGCCTCATGACAACTCAAAGAGTATGAGAGGAATTATCCTACTCATGATCTAGAGTTGGCAGCAGTCGTTTTTGCACTAAAGATTTGGAGGCATTACTTGTATGGGGAGAAAGTGGAGATCTTTACGGATCATTAAAGCCTCAAATATTTCTTCACTCCAAAGGAACTCAATAGGTGACAACGACGTTGGCTTGAACTGTTGAAAGATTATGATCATACCATCCAATACCATCCTGGAAAAGCGAACGTGGTAGCTGACGCATTGAGTAGAAGATCATATGCGGGTACGAGTGCGATATTGTCAACGCAAAGGCCCATTTTGTGTGACTTGCAAATGATGGAGATAGAATTAAAGACTCCAGGGACCCATGTGATGATGGCGAACATACGAGTAGAACCGACTTTAATTGATAAGGTTAAAGTTTGCTCAAGCCTCTGGACACCGGAGCTGATGCGTATGAGGAAGAAAGTGCAAGAAGGTGCTATGCCGGAAGCAAGAATCGATGAAGAAGGAATACTTCGAGTCAAGTCCAGACTTTGTGTTCCTAACGACCTTGATTTAAAGTATAAAATCATGATGGATGCGCACAACACACCATTTGCAATCCATCTTGGGAGTACCAAAATGTATCATAATCTTCGACATACATTTTGGTGGGGCAATATGAAGAGAGGGATAACGCTGTTTATCTCAAGGTGTCTAACGTGTCAACGAGTCAAGGCGGAGAATCAAGTACCAAAGGGTCCATTGCAACCACTTGAAATTCCAGAATGGAAGTGGGAGCACATTACTATAGACTTTGTTACCGGTCTTCCTAAGGTTTCTCAAGGTATAGATGCGATTTGTGTCATTGTTGATAGATTGACCAAGTCTGCTCATTTTTTACCGATACGAGAAACTTATACACTTGAACGTCTTACTCGTATGTACATAAACGAGGTTGTAAGATTGCATGTTATGCTAGTATCCATAGTTTCTGATCGAGACCCAAGATTCACTTCAAGATTTTGGGTTAGTTTGAAAAAAGCTATGGGCACGGATTTACGATTTAGCTCGGCATATCATCCTTATACGGACGGGCAGTCGGAGAGGACGATTCAAACTCTTGAAGATCTATTAAGACTCTGTGTCCTTGACTTCAAGGGAAGTTGGGACAAGTTCTCACCATTGGTGGAGTTTTTCTACAACAACAGTTATCGAACAAGTATTGACATGGCTCTATTCGAGGTGTTGTATGGAAGAAAGTGTCATTCTCCAGTATGTTGGGATGAGGTGGGTGAAGCAACGTTGTTGGGACCGGAGTTGGTACGTATGACAACGGAAAAGATTCAAACGATTCGGCAACGTATAAAAACCTCACAAGATTGACAAAAGAGTTATGGTGATCTTCATCGAAAGGATGTATAATTCGATATTGGAGACCATGTGTTGTTACGTGTTGCTCTATGGAAAGGAGTTACGAGATTTGGAAAGAGAGGAAAGCTCAATCCTCAATTCATTGGCCCATTTTTAATCCTTGATCGAATAGGAACTGTGGCCTATAGACTCGCTTTACCGCCAAGTATGTCTCGTGTTCATAACATTTTTCACATATCCATGTTACGGAAGACCCGAACCACATTATTGAGTTAGAACCAGACGAAATAGCGGAAGATTTAACGTATGAAGAGGTTCCTGTTCAAATCTTGGATAAGAAGGAACATATTCTACGCTCCAAGGTTATACCTCAAGTCAAAGTTTTGTGTAGAAACCACGATGTTGAGGAAATGACCTGGGAGTTAGAATATGAAATGAAGTCAAGGTATCTTTACCTCTTCGATATACCAGGTACATACCCTAATTTCGAGGGCGAAATTTCATAAGAAGGGGAGGTTGTAAGACCCCAACTTTTTGAATAAAGATGAATTTTCTATAAATATTATTTTTGAATATTATGGAGTGAAAATGATATAATGTTATAGTTGTGGGTAATATTTATAAATTTTGCAAAGTACACAAGTTGTTATATAATATTCGATTGGTCGGGGAATATTCATTTTAAACAAGAAATATTCATACGACGACACAATCAGTGGTGGACCCCACAACAGAATTATTGTCGGATTGAGAAAACGACAAAAATATTTTATTAAAAATAACGGCGGAAGTTTTACCATTAATACTTTTGAACTACTCGGTAGTAAAAGTACGATGTCTGCGCGTGGTTGCATAGTAGCACCTTTGTATTGATTATTGATGCTTATGTGATAAGTCATTCATTTTGTTTTATTGGTATTATTTATGTAATAAAACAGAAAAGCTTTTTATATAAAACATAATACTTTTATAAAGTTATTCATTTTATTAGGCTAATAGTAAATCTTTTATATAAAAGCAGAATACTTTTATAAAGTTATCTATTTTATTAGACAATAATTAGAATATATTATATTTTATTATGCATAGTGGTGGTTGCGTAGTGCTGCGATATTGTTTGCATAGTAAAATCTTTTATAAAGTTATTCATTTTATTAGATTATAAATAGAATATATTATATTTTATTTAAAAGATTTTGCTTTAAATATGGACCGTCAGATTAAAGTAAATCAATCTGAACCGTTCATGAGTTAGTTACTATGCAGTCCATTTTTCTATAAATAGAAGCTCATTTCGTCATTATTTTTTACGAATTCACTGAAACTCTAGAGAGATAAACTATAGATAGAAAGAAGAAAAGTATTCGGCTACTTCACTACTCATATATCCAGTACTCTTCTTCTTAAGGTAGGGAATATTATTTGTTGTACTCATAAGGGGTATTATTTATTTTGTATCTATGAAGAGAACTTCTGTTATTCCATTATTTATTATTCTGTTGGAATAACCGGTATACGCGGGCTAAACTATACTTGGTGAAATTCTTCTGTTATTCCATTCGTTATTATTCTGTTGGAATATCCTGTCTGTGAGTTTTACGCCGGACCTGATTCCGTCTTTATTATTCTGTTGGAATATCCTGTCTGTGTACTTTACGCCGGACCTGATTCCGTCTTTATTATTCTGTTAGAATATCTTGTCTGTGCATTTTATGCCGGACCTGATTTCGTCTTTATTATTCTGTTGGAATATCCTGTTTGTGCATTTTACGTCGCACTTGGTTCCGTTAATTATTATTCTGTTGGAATAACCTGCCTGTGCGGTCTATCGCATGCTTAGTGATTTCTTTTGTTATTCCATTCCTTATTATACTCAGTTGGTTAAAGTTTTGACTTCTATACTCCATGAAATTAGTGGAATATTCTTGATATTTGCGCTTCATCCAGTATCTTTTCATGGAAATATTCTTCTAAGCATTCTTGAATTTTGCTGCACAAAGCAGTATCATGTTGACAATTTGGACGTTATTAGTTCCTTAATAAATTAATTCTTGAACTTTTTTTATTAAATTCTTATATCATTAAGTCATCATCCTCATGTTTATATTTTTTTGAAAGTCATCTGTGGCCTGTAGTGCATAGATGGACTTGGTATGATTATGACCATAGATTATTCAGTATAATCATGACCGTAATGTTATAAATGATGTGGTAAAAGTCCTCATTGGCCCGTAGTGCATTGATGGACAGTTGTTGGCATGATCATGACCATTGATGAATACACGAATGTCCTTGGCCCGTAGTGCATAGATAATTTATGGTCGTGATACTAAAGAATATCCTTGGCCGTAGTGCAGGGGTGATTCGGTGATGTGAATTATTTATTAAGCTGAGTCATAGCGATAAAAGTGATAAAAAACCTTTTAAATCATAAAAGATAGTAGATTTTATTCTCTACTTGACTCTTTTAATGGATTGCTTGTTCCGCTGCAGTTAAACTTGATGTTGTTATATTTTATCAGTTTAACACTGTTGAAGGCTAATGATAATTTATTCTGCATTTTCTTAGTTATAATATTTCTTACTGGGCTAGTTGAGCTCACCCTTTCTTTCACTGTTCTCTTCAGGAAATGTGAACGTAGCTGAGATGAGTCGGGGAACGGAGTGATGGTCCGGATGATAATATTAGCTAGTAGTCCTCACTATTCTGTTAAATAGTGTGATAATAAATGTAATGAGGACTTATTCTAAGAGTGGATATTGTCTAGAAGATAATATTTGTATTTAAACTCATAGCTCTCTTATTGTATAATTAAGATTGTATTTATATTTTGTACCATGTATTTGGCGACTCAGAATAGGTGATGTATACCTATTTTGGGGGCGTCACAGATGATCTATTTTGAAATGTAATAGATAGGACTGAACAGAATCATAGTCTGTCAAGACAGCCGAGAGATTTCATAATCAAAGGTAGAATCGGAGTATCGAAAAAGTTGCTTCAGAATCGTAGTCTGTCTTGGAAGCCACACTCAAAATCGTGAAGATAGTCCGAGCGCTTGCCGAGCTAAGTTAAGAATCGCAGTCAGCTCATGGAATCATGGAGTCTACAAAACAAGCAAGTAGAGATCGTAGTCTATCATAGCTTAAGAGAAATTGTAGTGTTCTCTTCGATTAAGGGTAAATCAAGCACGAGCATGTCAAGAAACAATGATCATGTTGTCTCTCCAGTCAGCATGAGAAGCACTGAGCCTCTTCCATTTGCTAAAGGATGAAGTATAACAAATGAAGAATGACTTATAGACGTTGAGATTTCGGGAATCCCAATGACCCAACACTCATCCTTAATATGTATCGAAGAAGCGTATAGAAGAACCTAAGGAAAGGACTGCCTGCCTGCTAAAAATCATCTTTTCAGGTGTTAGGTGAGAAAGCAGCCTGTTGTGTCAGTGGGCCAAACGGCTAAACAACAAATTTCCAGGAAGTCAACATCAGTGCTCAGAAATGTCTGATGCATTAAATGCTACAACGGATGCCTTCAACGGACACATTTCAAAGGCTCCTTTATAAGAAAATCAGACATAGACGCAACAAGTAAGCAAGTACAAAATAAAAGCTCAGGAACACTTGTTGCCTCCTTTTTGGTTTAAGAAAATGGACTCTAACTCATGCAAGTATACACGGGTCAACAAGTAGTACATAGTAAGAAATTATCGATCCCACGGAGAAAGGTGAATAAATCTATGCTATCATGCATCAACCTTATCACTATTATTGTTTACTCAAACGATCAATTAAAAGTGAATTGATATCTAATTTCGCACAAAAATACTAATCACTAAATGTAAGGTAATTAAATTGGAGAGATATGGGATCCTAATTTCATTTAATGCTTTATCTAAAATGTACGCCTCTTGTTATGCCTAATTATTTAACATGGACAGCTAGTCGAGAGCACAAAAGTGTAACATAACCATCTTTCGATGTACTATGTCTATTTCACACAAAATCCACAATTAATAGAATTCATGTAAGCATCAAAATTACTTAACTCACTATATGTTTATGTGAATTAAAAGCGATAATGATTTAAGCACAAGCTCTCTTAATAACTACACATGGTGAACCGGTATATTCCTATCTGGGTCACGAATCACAAAACCTAAAACGAATAAGTCTCATGAACATATGCCAACATGGTATAATCTATACTTATATTTCATTTTCTAATTCCATACAAGAAATTAGTGTGAATGGTGATCAAGCATTCAATAATTTAGCACAACCATGTTGAGCAATCCAATATTAAACATTCAACATCACAATCAGGCATACACGTATAGACTACGCATTAAAATCCATTAGAATCCCATAATGAAAGTTAGTTCATCTCTGAAACAACAACCATTATGGGATTGAGGCTAAACATTGAAATAAGAAATACTAATAAGAGATATAAGAGAAATGAGGAATCAAATCTGATATTCCTTGCTGCAAAGTCTGATTCACGCTAATTCAAGTCCACAATTTTCACTAGAATGAAAACCAATATTAATAATCAATAATCTAAAGAGAGAAGCTCAAAGTAATAGAGGAAAATGCTATAAACTCTCTCTAGAGTCACAAACCCTAATAGTAGTAATGAAAACTGATAATAATATTAAATAATACGTCCCTCGTAACCAACCATATCGTCTAAAGATAACAAACACGCTCCAGCTTTTCAAAATACAAAAGTCAGCATTTTAAAATAATTATGACCGGCGCGGCCGCGCAGTGCTATAGCTTGAATCGGGGGTGGGCGCGTGGTGTGTATGTATGTCGAGTACTTTGCGTGGGCACGCCATGTCTCTATGTATTAGGGGCGCGGCCGCGCGGCTACCTTGTCTGCGTCTGATTTTCCTCTGGCGCAGGCGCGCCATGTCTAGCTTATATGTCGTGTGTGCTATTTCTTCTTTGCTATTATTCTTTGGTGTTTATTCAACTCGCTACTCGCTTCTCGCTAATTTCTTTTTCTTCATTTCTTTTTTCTTCACTTTAACACTTCATTGATTCTCTAAGTGCCCTCTTCACCTGCTTAAGTTGCTATCTTTACTTTTGCATGAGTCTACCATTCCTTGTCTTGCCACTTCCATTTCCATGCCAATTCCATGACATACCATGCCGTATCATGCTTCTGGAGTTCCAAGTAAAAACATTGTGTTAGTTCCCAGTAGGCACAATAGATCTAGAAGGGGGGGGGTTGAATAGATCATTTTTATTTCAAATACTTTTATGGTTTACTTTGTATTGCTCATAATTTAACATATGACAAACACAAGAATCTTTTCAAGCACAGCGGAATAAGTAAAAGATCCCCTTCATTGATATATTCATAATCATACATACATTGTTCGTAGAGTTAGTTTGGTTGTAAGCAGTTAAAACATACATAGCAGTTATATCAGTTATAGAACATAATGTAAATGACATAATGTAAAAGACACAAGAGGTTTTGAGTGGTTCAGAGACTCAAGCTCCTAATCCACTCTTCTGCTTTCAACTAGCAAGATTTCCACTAAGGAAGGGTAGCACCCTGAATCACTAAGATTCCTTCAAGGCCAGCAGCCTTGGGACTTCAGTTCACTAAGAACTCTTCAAGGCCAGCAGCCTTGGGATTCCTCTAGTTCCCTAGGAACTCTTCAAGCCCAGCAGGCTTGGAACTTCGTTTAGTCCCTCCAGACAAGGACCCTTCTGACTCTGGCTTCATTTTGTCCCTTCGGACAAGGACCCCTCAGGCCCTGGCTTTCATTGTTTATTTGTTGGTTTGTTGGAGTTGGTACTGAGCTGCTAAGATGTCTTCATGCTCAGAACATCTTCTATACTTAGCAGCTTGGCGTGATCATCCTTGAATTGCAGTTGAGTGTTGCATGATGCTCAGCTTCTTCAGTTACTCAACCACTTTGGATGATCTCTTGATGAACTACCTTGAAGATCTTTCTCTTGATACATGATGGCTGCACATGATAGGTTTCCAAGATGACTGTAAGTTCTTCTACTTGGTACTTAAAAACTTTCTCATGCTTGCCACCATGATGACGTTTGCGATCTCCCTTCTTGATACTCGATATCTTCTCATGATGGACTTGCTAAGATGACTATGAGCTCTTCTCTATTGTACTAAGAGTCTTCCCATGATGGACACCAAGATGACATGATGCTCTTCTTTCTCTCGGTAGTTCAAAACACTCTTATTATAGTAGAACTCTCACTTCTACATAGTAGAACTCTCACTTCTACTTCTTCCTTTGCATGTATCTGAGTGTTCTTGGTGGATCGTAGAGTGAGCCTTCAGACTCACTTTTTCACTTGGTTTAGAACAGTCCACCTTTTACTCCAAACTTGGTAACTCCAGCAACCCTTGATCTTTGAAGTTCTTCCTGATTTATACTCCTTCCCAATCCTTCCATTGGAAAGTAGCCGTTGAAGGCTATTCAAATATCTTTACAGATCTCGAGTTTACAGAGGTAGACTGTTGATGTGACATGTCATACTTTATTTAACATTGCAGTCTACTGTTTCACCTACCCAACAGAGATGTCACTTTAATGTCTTGGGCAAGTTGAAGACTTTATTATCTCCTTCTGATTTCTCGATCAGAGGTTGTCCTTTTGCATCGATGCTCTCAATAAGCTTTTGTCCGAATACCATCCTTTAGTTTGAACCATTGCCAATGCTTCAATCTTCGGGTGTTCGAGCTCTACGATTCTGATGCATGTCTTCGAGGACCTGATCGTAGTGTCTTATCGAGTGTTGCTCATTGACTGGTAGAGTTAACACTACGATCTTGAAGAGTGTTGATTGGATCTCCAATGTAGTACACCTCTTCCTTTTATTGTGCAGTGCTTCAACACTTCTGTTTGCTTCGACTGTTCTTAGAGACTGATGGCCTAACTCCTTGCTCTGGTCCCCTCTGAATAGCAAGATACTTCAGATTTGTGGCGCGTTCAGCTCGCTTTCTCCTTGTGATCTCCCATTCACTTATCATTAATGGACCGACCCTACACTTAATCACTTTAGCCTTGTTCTTCAGAGACTAACCAGTATCTCGGTTCACTTTCCATCAGCTCTTTCTTTGTTTGGAAAACATTACGATCTCGGTTGCTTCCAAGATCGTTGTCTTCTGTTCACTTGACGACTACTACACTTGCTAACTTTTCTTAGTCAGTTAATGAAGTCTTCTTATGATCACCTTGTGGAAGACTTCATCTTGAATGGCTTTACAACTCAATCTTGATGTTGATTGGGTTGGTGCTTAGATCTTCTGTTAGCTTGCATGCCATT
Organism: Panax quinquefolius; assembly: GCA_020205615.1. Classification (NCBI taxonomy): domain Eukaryota; kingdom Viridiplantae; phylum Streptophyta; class Magnoliopsida; order Apiales; family Araliaceae; genus Panax; species Panax quinquefolius. The sequence continues at coordinate 65,626,997 of CM035160.1, forward strand.
TGTTGAGTGCTCTCTGGTTCCCTTCAGGTAGGATGTATCTTTGCATTGCAAACCAGAGGCTTTGTTCCTTTGGATATTCTGGGAGTGCTCATTAGTTGAGAATCATACTTGCTCTCACGATTACGCTTTATATGCATTGTGAGCACTTCGTTGAGGTCGTAGTTCAAGACTCTACGATTCAAACCGACTATCGAGACACTTATGATCCTGAGATCAGATCTTGACACTCTATGGTTTCTGCCTTGCACTTGTTGTCTTCATCTGATCTTGCTCGACTACGATCTCTGCATGTAATCAATAGACTCTACGAACTCAGAGTGTAGTCTATGATCCTTGACATGGCTTCGGTATCAGTAGACTCTACGATCTCGAGTGTAGTCTACGATCCTTGACTTGGCTTCGACAGATATTCGGTCGGCTCGTAGGTAGACTGTCTCTACGATTCTGAACATGACTTCCTTAGCACACTACGATCCCGAGGAAGCTCTTCTTGATATACCACGATCCTTCATCGTTTCTCCTAGCAGTCTATGAACTCCGAAATCTACTATCTTGCAAACTACGATTCTGCCTCGATAGCTCTCGAGTTATCCTCGACTCTGCGTGGCGAGACTTCACGATCTCATGCGATACTTTCGATCGATCGACAAGCCTTTCTATTACATCATAAGATCAACCTAACATGCTTGATCTTTCTATATTTATAGTCTTTGCGTGAGACCCCAGATTTTATCAATAAAGATTTAAATTTTGTCGAAATAATTTTTAATATTATGGTGTGAATTTGAGATAATATTATAGTTGTGGGTAGTATTTATAAATTTTGCAAAGTATGCAAGTGGTTATATTATATTCGATTGGTCGGGAATATTCGGTTTAGCAGGGAATATTCGTACAACGGCTCAATCATTGGTGGACCCCACAACAGAATTATTGTCGGATTGAGAAAACGACAAAAATATTTTATTGAAATAACGGCGGAAGTTTTACCGGTTGATCTTCATTGAACTACTCGGTAGTAAAATACGAATAAGAATACGTGTGGTTGCATAGTAGCACACGGTATTGATTATTGATGCTTATGTGAGATGTCACTCAGTTTGATTCCATTATTGTCGATTAATAATATGAATTATTATAGCGATAATGACGTTTTTGTTTTATTCAGTATTATTAACGTAATAAAATGTAAACATCTTTTATATAAAATGAATACTTTATTAAAGTTATTCTATAAATAGAATATATTATATTTTATTATGCATAGTGTTGCATAGTGTTTTTTGCATAGTGTTGCATAGTGTTTGCATAGTAAGATGTTTTTTATATAAATAGAATATATGATATTTTATTTAAAAATTTTGCTTTAAATATGGACCGTCAGATTAAAGTAAATCAATCTGACCGTTCATGGATTAATTACTATGTATTCTATTTTCCTATAAATAGAAGCTCATTCCTTCATTATTTTCTCGATGAATTCAATTGAAACTACTGAGAGAGAAATTATAGAGAAGCTATAGAGAGAAAATCTATAGAGAGAAGAAGAAGAAGAGTATTCCGGTACTTCACTACTTTGATATCTAGTGTCTTTTACGGTAAGGGATATTATTTGTTGTACCAAGTAAAGGTGTTATTCTTTCTTATTCATGAAGAGAACTTACATTATTCCATTAATTATTATTACATTGGAATAACTCAGTAAAAGTGGCATACCTATACATAACTTTTCAGATACGCCAGCACACCCTATATACTTGGGTGAAATCCTTATATTATTCCATTCTTATTTATTCTCATTGGAATAACTTTATACGCGAATCCCCTATACTTGGTGATCTTCTTCTCATTATTCCATTCTTTATTATTACATTGGAATATCCTCGTGCGTGTTTTTACACCTTACCACAGTTCCATTGTTTATTATTCCGCATTTTTTATTACATTGGAATATCCATGCGTGTGTTTTACACCGGATCCGGTTCCATTGTTTATTATTCAAAGCATTTATTATTCATTGGATCATCCCGCTTGATTGTGAATTTCACCGACCTAGTTCTCGTTATTATTATTCTCATTGGAATAACTTTGTCATCATGCGCAATCACCGCATGCATGGTGATTTCTTTTGTTATTCCATTCTTTATTATACCCAGTTGGTTAAAACTTTGACTTCTATACTCCATGAAATTAGTAGAATATCCTTGATATTTGTGTTTCATCCAGTATCTTTTCATGGAAATATTCTTTTGATCATTCTTGAATTTTACTCTACAAAACAGTATCTTGTTGACAATTTGGACGTTACTAATTCCTGGATAAAATAATTCTTGAACTTGTTTTATTGAATTATTATGTCATTGTCATCATCCTCATGTTATATTATGTTATCTTTGGCTTACATGCATAGATGAACTTAGTATGATTATGACCAGGGATCATTCGGTATAATCATGGCTTGTTATAAATGATGTGACAAAAGTCCTCGATGGCTTTGTAATGCGTTGATGGATAGTTTTTGGTATGATTATGACCGGGGGTGATTTGGTATAGTCATGACCATTGATAATTTGATGAAAATCCTTGACTTTGATGCGGGGATGATTAGATATTGTGGTTTATTCATTAAATGAGTCTTAGTGATAAAATTGATGAAAACCTTTTAAAACCTAAAAGATAGTAGACTTTATTTTCTACTTGACTCTTTTAATGGATTGCATATTCATTATGATTAAACCGGTTGTCTATTGTATTTTATCGGTTTAACATTGTTGAAGACTATTGATAATTTATTACGCATTATCTTAGTCATAATATTTCTTCTTTGGGCTAGTTGAGCTCACCCTTTCTTTCACTTTGTTCTCTTGAAAATGAGAATATAGGCCGGGATGAGTCTGGGAAACGAGTGATGGTCCCAAGATAGCATTAGTAGTCCTCACTATTACATTAAATAGTGTGACAATAAATGTATTGAGGACTCCTTGAGTATGGATATTGTCTAAATGACAATATTCCTATTAGAACTCTCAGTTTATGTATTGTCGTATGTTACACGACAGATGTATAATTAAGTTTGTATTTGAATTTATGTACCATGTAAGTGGCGACCCAAGATGGGTGGCATATACCAAATTTTGGGGGCGTCACAGTTGGTATCAGAGCTTAGGGATATGATCCCTAACTGAGATTTGAGATAAGAACTAGGAGGGGAGAGACGGGGAATTCCTTCACTAGTATGACCTACCTAAATTTATTTGGTATTTAATTGGTCGGTCAGAGTATAGGGATAATATGTGATATGTTAATTAACCCTTGTTTTGTGACAAGGTGTTTGAGAATGGCATCCTAAAAATCTTTGAGATAAGCAATGAAGCACATGGGGTGTTGATTCAGCTCAAACAAAAGGTAATGACCAACAACACGATAATAATCATACTGGTGGCAACGGCTATCAGAATAATGATAACCATCGTGGGGGAAATTATCATGCCAATAATGGTAACCACTTCGGTGGTAATCATGGCAAAGATAATAGAAGTGGAAATTGCAATAAGAGAATGTCATTTAGCCCAATTTTGTTGTGCACCAAAGTCAAGTCTAGCTAGGACGGTGGCACCAAAGGTGGATATGGACAAAACAAAGTCGTTGGTTTTAGGAAGTGCATTTTTCATGACTTCTCAAAAAGCGAGTAAACCAAACGAAGTTAGCACGGGTTAGTTAATTATAAATTGTGAAGTCTATACCTTATAAGATACCGTTCTACCCATTATTTTATCTCTCTTTGCTTGCGTTCAACGTTTAAATTTGACTCGGAGAAGTTAGACTTTGACTTATTGGTTGAAACTTAGTTAGTAGGAGCCTTCGTTTCGCTTACTATTTTTAAATCTTGTTTGATTCAAATAAACACTTTCACGTTACTGTCGATCTTATCTTTTTGAAAATACTTGCCTTTGATGTGATTTTAGGAATCAATTGGTTAACTACTCATCATGCTTTTACGTAAGGTTGTTAGCTTTTATATTCATAACCAACTTGTTGTGCGAATTCAAGTAACCAAACTACTAAAGTTAATTATTGTCATATCAAGCCATAAGTAAAGAGAGCCCGAACCTTTCGTTGTTGACTTCCTTGTGTGGAATGCACCGCGGACTTTACAGGGCGACATCGTGAATGAAGATGGCAAGTTTATAGGTATCATTGTGTGGTGCTATCTAGGTTAAGGGATAGAAGTCACGGTTGGTATCAATGTGACGTCTATCCAAGTCTTGGATGAGAGTCACGCTTTTGAATGATATTTCTATTATTAATAAATTTCTGGCGTATTCTTGAAGACTTCTTAGCCTACTTAGGCGTGAAATCGAATTTCAGATATTGACCCCGATCTGAAACCCATTTCTTAAACCCTCAAATATTTCTTCAACTAAAAGGATCATTTACGTGGATTATGATGAAAGTCATAATAAAAGTATAGAACTGATGAAAATCATGGGTATATGAAGTATTAGTAAGTTTTATGATGAGTTATGTTGGTTAGTATGTGAAAACATGAAAGTTTCTTAGAAATCACAAAAGAGTTGAAAATCGATTTTGGTGAAAAACGTAACATGAAATTCAATTGACCATATCTCCTATTATATTTTGAATTTTTGAGTGTGGTCAATTCCTAGAGTTAGATCTATGAGTTACCTAACTAATCCAAGTGGAATTACTGGAAAAGGTGTTGTAGATTTTTGTGTGGACTGATTTTAGCAAAGGAGTGCAAACCTGCAAAAAACCTAAAAAATTAACGCCATGATTTTAGAGGGCTGTTTCGGCCATTTAAATTATGAGAAAAATTCTGGCTTTTTGGGACATGAAAGTATATGGTATAAAGTACCTCCTGTCCAAAAATGAGCTCATTCTGACTTAAAATGAGCAAGATATGACTATTTCAATATTTAGGTTTTTCCGACGAAAAATGCTATAACTGGAGTTCTATAACTCCGATGACCATGAAATTTAAACTGGAGGCTCACATTAACATGTGTAAGGTCCTGCCAAGATTTGGAAATTTTTGGAGTTAAACTTGAGGTAGCTAATTTCTTAAGGAATTAATTAGAAATTGATTTTTGAAAAATAGTAAATGAATTTTAAAAATTCCGAGAAAAATATATTTTCATTATGGGACTATATTATGCTAAATCCCAGAAAAGAAATATTTTTGGGACTGATTTGGTATTTTTCATGAAAATAGTTTAATTACTGAACATATGAGTTAAATATGTTATGTGAAGTAACAAAGTTGAAAATAGGATTTTATGGCTAGAGAATCCTATATAGAGTATATGCATATTTTTGAGGATTTGATAATTGGTAATGATATCTTATGAGTATGACATTTTGAATGATTAAATGCATTATATGGTAAAGCGTAAACAATTGAGATAAATTGTTTATAAATTTAAGAAGTGATTAAAATATTGTTATAATATTAATGATATTAGATTATGAGATTATTAAGTGATTGATAACATGGGGATATTCTTGAATCTCGGATAAATTATATTATAAATGTTTAATATTTATCCTTTATCTCATTTGATTGATTCTTTATATCATTATCCTCATTGTTTATATTATGTTGAAAGTCATCTACGTGGCCCCGTAGTACATAGATGGACTTGGTATGATTATGACCGAGGATTGTTCGGTATAAATCATAACCGTAATTGAAAACACGATTATCTTTGGCCATTGTGCATGGATAATTTGTGGTCGTGATACTAATGAATACACGATTATCTTTGGTAGTAGTGCATGGATAATTTATTGGTCGTGATACTAAATGAATACACGATTATCTTTGGTAGTAGTGCATGGATAATTTGTGGTCGTGATACTAATGAATACACGATTATCTTTGGTAGTAGTGCATGGATAATTTGTGGTCGTGATACTAATGAATACACGATTATCTTTGGTAGTAGTGCATGGATAATTTGTGGTCGTGATACTTAATGAATACACGATTATCTTTGGTAGTAGTGCATGGATAATTAAGTGGTCGTGATACTAAATGAATATCCTTGGCTTGTAGTGCGGGGATGATTCGATGATATGGATTAATTATTGAAATGAGTCTCGACAATGAAATATTAATTCATGGATGTGGTAAAAAGTCATCTTTGGTAGTAGTGCATTGATAGACTTGGTATGATTATGACCACAGTTATTCGGTATAATCATGATCAGATTGAAAACACGAATATCCTTGGCCAGTAGTGCATGGATAATTCGTGGTCGTGATACTATTAAGCCGCGTCTCAGCATTATTTGTTGTATATCTTTAGCCTGTAGTGCAAAGATGAATTGTTAATGAATATCTTTGGCGGATTGGGAAGATGACTTTAATATTTTTGACGATAAAGGTATTCAAGGTATCCACACCTCTTTATCATACCAGGTACGTACCCTAATTTCGAGGGCGAAATTCCATAAGGAGGGGAGATTGTGAGACCCCAAATTTTATCAATAATGATTTAAATTTTGTCAAAATAATTTTTAATATTATGGTGTGAATTTGAGATAATATTATAGTTGTGGGTAGTATTTATAAATTTTACGAAGTAGTACAGTGGTTATATTATATTCGATTGGTCGAGAATATTCGGTTTAGCGGGGAATATTAAATGCATAACTACTCAATCATTGGTGGACACCACAATGTAATTATTATCGGATTGAGAAAACGACAAAAATATTTTATTGAAATAACGGCGGAAGTTTTACCGGGTGATCTTTGTTGAACTACTTTCGGTAGTAAAAATACGATGTCGTGTGGTTGCATAAGAAGCACTACATTATTGATTATTGATGCTTATGTGAGAAGTCACTCAGGTTTGATTCCATTATTGTCGATTAATAATATGAATTATTATAATGATAATGACGTTTTGTTTTATTCAGATTATTAACGTAATAAAAAACGAAACATCTTTTATATAAAAAATGAATACTTTATTAAAGTTATTCTATAAATAGAATATATTATATTTTATTATGCATAGTGTTGCATAGTGTTTTGCATAGTGTTGCATAGTGTTTGCATAGTAAGATGTTTTTATATAAATAGAATATATGATATTTTATTTAAAAATTTTGCTTTAAATATGGACCGTCGATTAAAGTAAATCAATCTGACCGTTCATGGATTAATTACTATGTATTCTATTTTCCTATAAATAAAGCTCATTCCTTCATTATTTTCTCGATTTAATTCACCAAACTCTAGAGAGAAATTATAGAGAGAAGCTATAGAGAAAATCTATAGAGAAAAAGAAGAAGAGTATTCTCGGTACTTCACTACTTTGATATCCAAAGTCTTTTTACGGTAAAAGATATTATTTGTTGTACCGTAAGGGAAAGTTATTCTTTCTTATTCATGAAGAGAACTTTTGTTATTCCATTCATTATTATTCATTGAATAACTTTGTAAAAAGTGGCATACCCTATCTTGGGTGAAATCCTTATATTATTCCATTCTTATTTATTACATTGGAATAACTCAGTATCTGCTGAATCCCCTATACTTGGTGATCTTCTTCTATTATTCCATTCTTTATTATTCTATTGAATATCCTCTGTCACGTGTGTTTTACACCGGACTCGGTTCCATTGTTTATTATTCCGCATTTATTATTACATTTGGAATATCACATGCATGTGTTTTACACCGACCGGTTCCATTGTTTATTATTCAAAGATTTATTTTTCATTTGGATCATCCCGTGATGTGAATTTCACGACTGGTTCCGTTATTATTATTATTCGTTGGAATAACTTTGTCTACATGCTGCACTTACCGCATGCATGGTGATTTCTTTTGTTATTCCATTCTTTATTATACCCAAATGGTTAAAACTTTGACTTCTATACTCCATGAAATTAGTAGAATATCCTTGATATTTGTGTTTCATCCAATATCTTTTCATGGAAATATTCTTCCGATCATTCTTGAATTTTACTCTACAAAAACAAAGATATCTTGTTGACAATTTGGACGTTACTAATTCCTGGATAAAATAATTCTTGAACTTGTTTTATTGAATTATTATGTCATTGTCATCATCCTCGTGTTATATTATGTTATTTTTGGCTTACGTGCATAGATGAACTTAGTATGATTATGACCAGGGATCATTCGGTATAATCATGGCTTGTTATAAATGATGTGACAAAAGTCCTCGGTGGCTTTAATGCAAATGATGGATAGTTTTGGTATGATTATGACCAGGGGTGATTTGGTATAGTCATGACCATTGATAATTTGATGAAAATCCTTGACCTTGGTATAGGGATGATTAGATATTGTGGTTTATTCATTAAACTGAGTCTTAGTGATAAAAATTGATGAAAACCTTTTAAAACCTAAAAGATAGTAGACTTTATTTTCTACTTGACTCTTTTAATGGATTGCATATTCAGCTGCCAGATTAAACGGGTTGTCTATTGTATTTTATCGGTTTAACATTGTTGAAGACTATTGATAATTTATTACGCATTATCTTAGTCATAATATTTCTTCTTGGGCTAGTTGAGCTCACCCTTTCTTTCACCGTTTCTCTTGAAAATGAGAATATAGTTGGGACGACAGTCGGGGAAACGCAGTGATGGTCCTGAAGATAGCATTAGTAGTCCTCACTATTCTACATTAAATAGTGTGATAATAAATGTAATGAGGACTCCTTGAGTATGGATATTGTCTAAATGACAATATTCCTATTAGAACTCTCGGTTTATGTATTGTCGTAGTATGTTACACCATGATGTATAATTAAGTTTGTATTTGAATTTATGTACCATGTAAGTGGCGACCCAAGATGGGTGACGTATACCTAATTTTGGGGGCGTCACACTTTGTACATCATTTCTTTTTAAGGACTTTACAAAGCTGTTTTGCTTATGTAGGATCAACCTAACATACTTGATCAATTCATTCTAAGTCGTTGTATACATATTTCTATTATTTATCAAAGGACTTTACAACTTTTTTAATGCAAGCATACTTACATATTCATTCATATATATATATCATAATCAAATCATATGTAAATAGAAATATCATTCATATGTTTATTCTTGACAATCTCCCCCTATTTGATTATGACAAAAATAATAAGTGCATATGCGTGTTATGAATGAATCTTATATACAGTGAACAGCTGTATTTCTAAAACAGATAACCATGAATGTCATTTATAAAGATATGTCAGATTATAGATTAAGACACTTTACATCCTGGATCCAGAACATACCTAACTAGTTAGAGATGTACCTCTTTGGCTCCATGTGTGTTTCCAGGATGTCTGATGATCAGCTACTCATCTGTTTCTTCTTCTTGCTCTTGCTCCCCCTGGGATGATGACCTTCTATCTTTGCTTTGCTCCCCTTCAACATCTTTCTGAACATGCTCCCCCTCAGACTTTGCGATCATGTGATCATCATCTTTTGGCTCCCCCTCAGATAATGATTCTTTTTCTGCAGCTGTTGTCTTCTTCTTTGACTTCTTCTCTCTTATCCCCCTGCTCTTCTTTGTGTGCCTCTTGCTCCTCTTCTTTCTATGCCTCTTTATCTCCCCCTTTTTGTCATTAATCATTTGAGAGAGCTGCTCCATGTTGGACATAAGCTGCTCCATTAGGTAGGAGGAGTTGGCAACTTCAAACTTGAGTTCTTGTTGGCCTAGCTCAAGTTGCACTGAGAAAGACTGCTTTAGGTCGTCAATCTTGTCAGAGAGGGCTTGGATCTGCTCTTTATTTGCCTTCTGAACTCGTAGAGCTTTGGCTTTTTGATCTTGTATCGCCTTCTAATAGATGTTATCTATCTCTTGGAGTTTGAGAGATCCATCAGCCATAGTAGCTTGAAGTCTGTTCTGAAGTGAATTATCTCCTTTTGCTGTTAGCTTCTTTGACTCTTCAGTGAGTAGAGATATTTTCTCACTTAGTTCATCAGAACTCTTCAGTAGTTCCTGCTCCAAAATAATTTGATCCTCTTGTTGGGCAGCTTCGGGTTGAGCATTGGATTGGACTCTACAATTTTCATTCTTGGACATATTTTCGAAAGCTTGGAGAATCTGAACAATCGTTGAGCACCAATTGTTGGTTGAGGATGAGGGAATGTCAGAGAGCAGTGTTTGGGCTGTTGGAAGCTTCTGACTTTGAATTTGAGCAGTCTTAGCAGAAGAATGGCCAGACTCTACGATCAACTCCTTGATCATGTTCCTTCTTCCTTCAGAGTCCACTCTACGATCGTAGGGGATATAGTGATTGCCAGACTGTCGATAGACTTTGAAGTGTGGCTGGTTTTTGATCGTTTTGGTTACAAACTTCTTCACCCTTGGGAAGTTCTGAGCCACCAGCTCCATGCTTAGGAAGTGAGAGAAGCACTAGCTGAGATAGCTTCCATCTCCTTCAGTATGGGCCTTTAGCCATGGCATCCACTGGAAGAACCATCTCATCAGCAAGTCGTCAGGATTGTAGAGAATGGTCGAGCAGTCTAGCTCCATGTTGTTCTAGTTTTTAGCTATGTCAAAGGTAGTCATTCTTACTACCTTGAGCTGCTCATTTCCATAGTTAACCCATCTCTCTAGTGGAGCATCTGGTTGTTCATTTGAGACTTCCACCACTATTCTTCTGTTAAATCTTGCTGGTGAGAGAACTGGATAATCTTCTTGTTCTTCTGCTTCCTATGTTGCAGAATCAGAATCTCTTTCAATCTCTTCTCTCTCAGAGCCTGAACCATCTTGATCATTTCCAGCAGAGAATTCTTCTTGCTGCATTTCATTCTCAGAACTTTCTTCAGCACGATATTCTTCTGATTCATCTTCTTCATAGCTTGTCCTTTCCTCGTCACTTTCATCCTTTGATATAATCACATCATCACTCAGTTCAATGATAGCATTTAATTGATCCCTGCTTCTTTTGGAGGCAAATTTTGCTTACAGTCTGTAGCTCTTCCTTCTTCTTGGAGGTTCAGCTTTGGAAGAGTCAGACTCCTCTTCTTCTTCAGACTTGGAAGCCTCTGGTTCATCAGAAGAACTTCCTTCAGGTTCAGCAAGGGCAGGGACAGTCCCTTCTTCTATAAACTCATCACCCTTTGAGTCATTTTTAGGGCTTTCAGAATTGGAAGGGGCTCGTTCTTCTTCTTTAGAATCAGCTTCATTTGACCCATTATCTGGGCTTGTTGGGGCAGTTGCATTTGGGGATAGAATTGGGTCATCTTGAATTTCTTCTTTATCAGCAGAGTGACTGCTCTAGGAATTAGCCACAGGGCTTGAGCATTCCTCTTTATCAGCAGATACTGAACTTTCATTCATTAATCCAAATTTTACCTTCACTTTCTTTGGATTTGGTGCATGGAGACTCAAATTTTACATCTGTTTCCTTTTCTTCTGCTGACTCTACGTCCTTCTCTTTAGCAGATGAACTATTTTGGGAAGCTGAGGCTGGTTTGTTTTCCACCTTAGTTTTCTTGCTGACTAGCCCTTGAAGCAGCCTGTTGCTTCTCCTCTTTGTTGTTTCAGCAGTTAGGACTTTTTCTTCTTTATCCTTGTCCTTGGAGGAGAGACTCCTTGATGGGGCTTTGGTTTTCATCACACCACCAGCTTTCTTCACAGCTGTGGATTTCTTCCTGGCTGGCGTGGTTGATGCTGGCACAGAGTCATCAGACTCAAAGTTTTCTACCTCTTCTGCTTTTCTCTTCTTTGTAGAGGCCCTGCTGCTGTTTGCAGTTGTCAGCCTTCTGTTCTCCTTGGGGTTCTTCTTCTAATTCACAAATAATTATGGAGACATCACTTTGTGAACATTTAAAGGCTCTCCCTCATCATCCTTGATCTTTCCACCTAGCTTCTTCTTCATCACAATACTTAGCAGTCTACCATGAAACACCTTAGTCAGGGGTTTTTCAGTGGACTTCTTCATCTCAGCTTTTTCTACCCACTTGGACATTTGATCGAACAAGAGAGCTCCAAAGTTGATTTGTTTCTTCAGAACTATTGCTGGCATTATCTTCAGCTGTTGGTCAAGCACTGTGTCATGTGCAGTGTCCTTGCACAGTATGCATTTTCCAACTATTTTTGCAAGGAACTCGTACTCTTCAGGAAACTCCTTCTTTTTCATGTCTTTCAGACTAGGGTTTCTTTGGTACCCCATGAACTCCTTTGCTTGTTCAGTATTGACATCATCAAGGTTCTTCAGCCCTTGGTTAGGAAAACCAAGGCATTGATTGAGGTCAGAAGACTTTAAATTCAAAGACTGACCTTTAACCTTGGTAGAAAGGGTTTCGGAGTTTATGGAGGCATTTGAGTAGAACTCCTTAACCAGATCAACATATACTCAAGTGCTAGCCTCAAGGCATTCTGAGAATCCAGCTTTCTTCACAAGTTTGAGAATGTCTCTGAACTTCTTTTTGGATTTCTCGAATGACTTGGTTCCTAGCTGAATGCCAGTGATTACTCGCCAGTTTTCCATTTGATCAGTTCGAAGAATGTGGGTATTTGATTCGGAGAGGTTTATAAGAGATGGCTAATTGTGATTTGATAAAGCTTTGGGGTGTTAACCTATTTTGGCTCTTGAGAGGATTTTACGGTTTAAAAATGGGAGGGAGAAAGGTTCGATAGCTTTTGATAACTATTTGCAAATTTGAACTTGTCTTTATGACAGTTCCTTCTAACTCTGCATAACCAGTGATGTGTCAACCGACCATTAGTTGCACGATGCCCAGTAATGAGCTGTAACTCCCCATAACTTTTTAGTTAGATATTTCCTTTTAGGAGAGTAGTCGTTTAAACAACGTGGCTTTGACCGTTGACCTTTTGATTCGTAGAGTAGCATAGTAAGGCAGCTGTGGACTCTACGTTTTTCTTTGTTAACTCAACGATCAACTTTGAAGAGATGTTGCAGTGGATGGCTTTGTCTTTTATCCTCACCTTGATGCAGCATAGCTAAATCACTGATGTGTTTGAACTTATCTCCTCCTTTTGAATGGTTGAGCAATTGTCTAATTTTTCAAGCTCCTTGTGAATTGGAGTACCCTTTAGTAGAACTTCGATCGTCGAGTTGTCTTCTACGATCGTTGAGGTTGCACTGCTATATTGGAGTTCTCTTCAACCTCGACTCTACGATCGTTGAGGTTACACTGCGATCGTGGATTTCTCTTCAACCTCGACTCTACGATCGTTGTCTGACTTGGTCCTTGAGATGAATTTGATCAAGTAATTCTTCTGGGACAAGGTAGCTCAGGAAGGGCCAACCTCTTAGAGTGAGCTAAGGGTCAGGTTTGTCCCTGAGGCGCTTTCCAGATGAAATGTTATAGAAGTAATTTGCAATGACATCTCATGAAACCTTTTCTGGTGGGGAGATCCTCTACCACCTTTAGACAATTGCTTGCTGAGATCGTGGTATCCTCCTGTTCTTACACTACGATCACATGTTTGATCGTAGGCACTTCACGATGTTGGGTTGGGTGGCTGAAAGGTTATCAGTAGTACATTTTGAGACATTCCTATTGACTATGGATCTTCATTTGGTTCATCAGCCACAAAGTTTTGGGACTTTGTAGCTGATATATTTCCTCACAGTATAACTCAGTGCTGTTATTTCTCAACAGATCACTGCTCCCTATGGTTGAAGCTATCTTCCCGAATGGATGTGATTCCCTTTTCTTTAGACTCATTTGGAGGCAGCCCTGCATATCTCCTTCTGACTGGAATCATCATTATCATATAAATCTTCTTGTATCGTAGACATGGATATTTTCAAGACTTATCACTCTACGATCTTTTGACAGCACTACGATCATAGTCTTCATTTACAGTCTTATGTTTGTGAGGTTCTGCTTTTGTAATGAACTCCTCTTGACTTAAGCTCAATGATCCTCTGTTATGAACTCCTTTGAGGATTCTTCTCATATATCATTCTTTGCTTGCTCTTGAGCACATAGGATCCTTTAGTTGACTGGCTTGCTTCCATACATAGATTAGCAGCCATGTGAGCTCCATTCTGGTTAGCTTAGAGGGTCTTCAAGGATAGGCTTGTATAAATAGGAACTTTATCAGGATCAACTCTGAACAGTCCTTAGCCTTCTGCTGGTTGAGTCTTCTTGACTGAAGTCTTCTGCTTCAGCATTCCTTAGTGTGGTCAGACTGACCAAGTACCTGCAGGTTTAAATATATTTCTATTTTTGGTACCCATAATTAAATGGGTCCTGCTAGGTTAGTTTTCTAAACCCATGTTCCTCTTATTTGGATAATCATCACATTTATCACCAACATCATATTCATGCATAAGACTAGTTTTAGATAATACACTTTGATATGCATGAAGGTGAGTATGTGTAAGATTTGACATTTAATAACACACATTTTTATCTTTGATGGTTTCATCATTTGTTGGGTTATGTTCACAATGTTTAAGTGTTCACAGAGCGAGAGTCAACTTTACGATTTAAGAGTATCTAGTTAATTCATGGAGGTGATCAATTTCTACACATCATCAAGATACTCTTTTAGAACTGATCATACTCTGTGTGTTATCAAACACTTAGAACAAGGATTTGTACATACATACTAACCTACCAGCAAAGATTACTTCACATAGAATTCATTTGACCTGTGATGCTCTTATAACCCATTTTAGATTTCCTTGAAGATATCATCTTCAACCTAAAACTTGGATAGAGAGAAAGTTTATAGACATTTGAGTTTCCATCCTTAGGGTACTTTCTCTCTTCACCTTTTTAGGTAGATTGTGACTTCTTGACAGAATACTGTTATGGTTCATAAGAGGGTGCTTTTGTGATGAACACATGTAATAGTGAGGAACCGTACCTTTTTACTGTCAGTCTCTTAACAGTCATTTATCTTAGATATACTCAGCTTAGGCATTGATGTGCATAACTTCACTTTTACTCCTGACAACTTATTGCTCGTGTTGGCCTTTAATCAATCAGTCGTGGTCTTGAAGATGTAGGCGAAGAGAATCTTTGCATTAAAATCTTTGACATCCTTTAGTTTACAAAGTTTGCACCCAGCTGCTGGTTGGCCAGACATAAGTTTGAGAAGATCTTCTTTCTTCTCTTGATAAGCATTTCTTAGCATGTATAGCCTCTTCATCTTTCAGACTGGTGGATGCTTGACTCTTTTTCATTGATGTATCTTGAGCTCTCTCGTCTGATCTCTTGACTACAAGATTATTCGCAGTGAGGATTGGTCTTGTTGTTGTGCAATCGAGAACATGGACCAATCTGAGCAGCTTCAGGTGTATATACACATTTACCTATACACAGTATTTCCAACGTGTGAGCTCATCTGCATATAACAAGTTACTTACTACTAAACTAAGTTTAGAACAATGTTTGTGCCTGGGATCAGACTCAAAGCGATTAGCTTTTGAATATAGCATGAAAACCTGCTCTAATACCAATTGTTAGTTCCTAGTAGGCACAATAGATCTAGAAGGGGGGGGGGGGGGTTGAATAGATCCTTTTTATTTCAAATACTTTTCTAGTTTACTTTGTATTGCTCATAATTTAACATATGACAAACACAAGAATCTTTTCAAGCACAACGGAATAAGTAAAAGATCCCCTTCATTGATATATTCATAATCATACATACATTGTTCGTAGAGTTAGTTTGGTTGTAAGTAGTTAAAACATACATAGCAGTTATATCAGTTATAGAACATAATGTAAATGACATAATGTAAAAGACACGAGAGGTTTTAAGTGGTTCAAAGACTAAAGCTCCTAATCCACTCTTCTGCTTTCAACAAGCAGGATTTCCGCTAAGGAAGGGCAGCACCCTGAATCACTAAGATTCCCTCAAGGCCAGCAGCCTTGGGACTTCAGTTCACTAAGAACTCTTCAAGGCCAGTAGCCTTGGGACTCCTCTAGTTCCCTAGGTACTCTTCAAGCCTAGCAGGCTTGGAACTTCGTTTAGTCCTTCCGGACAAGGACCCTTCTGGCCCTGGCTTCATTTAGTCCCTTCGGACAAGGACCCCTCAGGCCCTTGCTTTCGTTGTTTGTTTGTTGGTTTGTTGGAGTTGGTGCTGAGCTGCTAAGATGTCTTCATGCTCTGAACATCTTCTATACTTAGCAGTATGGCGTGATCATCCTTGAAGTGCAGTTGAGTGTTGCATGATGCTTTGCTTCTTCAGTTACTCAACCACTTCGGATGATCCCTTGATGAACTGCCTTGAAGATCTTTCTCTTGATGCATGATGGCTGCATATGATAGGTTTCCAAGATGACTGTAAGTTCTTTTGCTTGGTTCTTCGAAACTTTCTCATGCTTGCCACCATGATGACGTTTTCGATCTCCTTTCTTGATACTCGATATCTTCTCATGATGGACTTGCTAAGATGATTGTGAGATCTTCTCTATTGTACTTAGAGTCTTCCCATAATGGGCACCAAGATGACATGATGCTCTTCTTTCTCTCGGCAGTTCAGAACACTCTTCTTGTAGTAGAACTCTCACTTCTACATAGTAGAACTCTCACTTCTACTTCTTCCTTTGCATGTATCTGAGTGTTCTTGGTGGGTCGTAGAGTGAGCCTTCGAACTCACTTTTTCACTTGGTTTAGAATAGTCCACCTTTTACTCCAAACTCGGCAACTCCAGCAACCCTCGATCTTTGAAGTTCTTCCTGATTTATACTCCTTCCCAATCCTTTCGTTGGAAAGTAGCCGTTGAAGGCTATTCAAATATCTTCACAGATCTCGAGTTGACAGAGGTAGACTGCTGATGTGACATGTCATACTTTATCTGACATTGCAGTCTACTGTTTCACCTACCCAATAGAGATGTCACTTTAATGTCTTGGGCAGGTTGAAGACTTTATTATCTCCTTCTGATTTCTCGATCAGAGGTTGTCCTTTTGCAACGATGCTCTCAATAAGCTTTTGTCCGAATACCATCCTTCATTTTGAACCGTTGCCAATGCTTCAATCATCGGGTGATCGAGCTCTACGATTCTTATGCATGTCTTCGAGGACCTGATTGTAGTGTCTTATTGAGTGTTTCTCATTGACTGGTAGAGTTAACACTACGATCTTGAAGAGTGTTGATTGGATCTCCAATGTAGTACACCTCCTCCTTTCATTGTGCAGTGCTTCAACACTTCTGTTTGCTTCGACTGTTCTCAGAGACTGATGGCCTAACTCCTTGCTCTGGTCCCCTCTAAATAGCAAGACACTTCAGATTTGTGGCGCGTCCAGCTCGCTTTCTCCTTGTGATCTCCCGTTCACTTATCATCAATGGACTGACCCTACGCTTAATCACTTTAGCCTTGTTCTTCAGAAACTAACCAGTATCTCGGTTCACTTTCTATCAGTTTTTTCTTTGTTTAGCAAACACTACGATCTCGGTTGCTTCCAAGATCGTTGTCTTCTGTTCACTTGACGGCTACTGCACTTGCTAACTTTCCTTAGTCAGTTACTGAAGTCTTCTTATGATCACCTTGTGGAAGACTTCATCTTGAATGGCTTTACAACTCAATCTTGATGATGATTGGGTTGGTGCTTAGATCTTCTGTTAGCTTTCATGCCATTCGTTGAGTGCTCTCTGGTTCCCTTCAGGTAGGATGTATCTTTGCATTACCAACCAGAGGCTTTGTTCCTTTGGATATTATGGGAATGCTCATTAGTTGAGAATCATACTTTCTCTACGATTCTGCCTATGCATTGTGAGCACTTCTGTTGAGGTTGTAGTTCTTCACTCTACGATTCAGCTTCGGCTGTGCAGACACTACGATCCTGAGATCAGATCTTGACACTTTACGGTATTTGCCTTACGCTTGTTGTCTTCATCTGATCTTGCTCGACTATGATCTCTGCATGTAATCAATAGACTCTACGAATACAAAGTGTAGTCTACGATCCTTGACATGGCTTCGGTATCAGTAGACTCTACGATCTCGAGTGTAGTCTACGATCCTTGACTTGGCTTCGGCAGATATTTGGTCGGCTCGTAGGCAGGCTGTCTCTACGATTCTGAACATGACTTCCTCAGCACACTACGATCCCGAGGAAGCTCTTCCCGATATACCACGATCCTTCATCGTGTCTCCTGGAAGTCTACGAACTCCGAGATCTACTATCTTGCAGACTACGATTCAGCCTCGATAGCTCTCGAGTTATCCTTGACTCTCCTGGCAGACTACGATCTCTGGTGCAGTACTCGACGATCAGACAAGCCTTTCTATTATATCATAAGATGAACCTAACATGCTTGATCTTTCTATATTTATAGTCCTTGTACATCATTTCTTTTTTAGGACTTTACAAAGCTGTTTTGCTTATGTAGGATCAACCTAACATACTTGATCAATTCATTCTAAGTCCTTGTATACATATTTCTATTATCTATCAAAGGACTTTACAGCTTTTCTTAATGCAAGCATACTTGCATATTCATTCATATATATATCATAATCAAATCATATGTAATAGGAATATCATTCACATGTTTATTCCTGACACACTGCAAAAAAAACACAAAAAGTAAATAAAACATACCAAAATTACTTGAGTTGAGCAAAATTCCAGTGAGTTGGTAACTAATAAGTAGGTATAAAACCTACTTATCAAATACCCCCAAACTTGAACTTTTGCTTGCCCTCAAGCAATACACACACAAAAAATAAAAATAAAATAACAATGCAACTACATGTTATGCAAACTACACTATGATGTAAGTGAGTCCCAATATTTCCAGCCATAGTAGAATTCCAATCAAGTATGCCTCAGAGAATCATCCAAATTAAAGAACAAAGTAACAAACCAAGCTACAGACATAACACCATACAATCAAATAATCCAACCCTGCTATAAAGATGTTATGTGTGTGTGATGTGGTCACAAATAAGCTTGACAAAAGCAAAGACTACACATGTTATACTGCTTAAGAAAGAAAATTGAAGTTTAAATCAAGAACTACGTATACTAATGAAACAACAACTACTCCAACACATCAATACAAACTAAGGTTCAACAATGGGTTTATTCCAGTTTATTTTCACTCACGAAGGCAATTTTCGCACTTTCCCGCGATGTTTATTGATTTCTTTTCTTTTTCCATGACTGTGCAATGCCTCATTCCATTAGGCTAACAGTGCTACCCCTTAGTGAGCTTTCAACCAACGACTCCCAGACCATAAAAGACCTTAGGGCGCTAGGTGTAAAGACAATCCCCTCGGGCGTACTTGCTCAAGTAACAAAGGCCCCGAAATAAGACTAGCCACGATAATTTTTCATATTTTTCTCTTTTTTCTTTTTTCTTTTTTATATATATAGCAAGCATACCCATGTGTTCCCAAAATTTGATTATCAGTGGAAATTCATCTCCATCCATTTCCTACAATCTGAGAGCGCCTCCTGTCAATACCTCCTTGACAACAAACGGGCCTTCCCAGTTAGGGGTGAATTTTCCCTTGGACTGATCTTGGTTGTCAAGGATCTTCTTTAAAACCAAGTCATGTTATTTAAAATGCCATAGACGGACTTTTCTATTGTAGGATCTGGCGATCCTTTGTTGGTATAACTGACCATGTAAGATAGTCGCGGTTCACCTTTCGTCTATTAGAGACAATTGGTGATACATGTCTCGTACCCATTGGTCTTCATCCACCTGAGCGTCTATCAACACTCTGAGGGATTCCATTTCCACTTCTACAGGGAGCACTGCTTCCATCCCATAGGTTAATGCATAGGGGGTTGCCCCAGTGGAAGTGCGCATTGATGTTCTGTAGGCTAACAGAGCAAGAGGCAATAAGTCAGGCCATTCTTTGTTGTTGGCGGGCATCTTTTGCATGATCTTCTTGATGTTTTTGTTAGCCGCTTCAACAGCACCATTCATCTTTGGACGGTAGATGACGGAGTTAAGGTGTTTGATGTGGAATTTACTGCATAACTGCTCCATCATCTTGTTGTTGAGGTTCTTAGCATTGTCTGATACAATTACCTCTGGTTGTCCATATCAACAAATGACATTATTTTTTATGAAAGCAATAATGACTTCTTTGGTAACCCTGGGGAAGGAGGCCGCCTCTACCCATTTGGTGAAGTAGTCGATCATGGTGTTGCCTCCTTTTTAGTCTTAACAAAAGGACTCTAATTCATGCAAGCATACATGGGTCAACAAGTAGTACATAGTAAGAAAAGTATCGATCCACGGAGAAAGGTTTTAAAACTTAATTATCATACATCAACTATTTCACTATTTTTATATGCTTAAGCGAATAATTCACAATTATAATTAATTCTAAACTCAATTAATAATTAGAAACACAATACTTACTTAATGTAATCGAATTTGGAAAGAATGAGATTCTAACTTCATTTAATACTTCATCTAACTAATACCATCATGTAAGCTTATATATTCATCTTGGAAAATTAGCCAAGAGCACAAAAGTAGACATAACCATCTTTCAATGACTAATGACCTATTTACATAACCTCCAAATATGATAGAAATCATGAAATCAACACTATTACCAAAATCACTATATATCTATGTGAAATTGAAATAATAATGAATTAAAGCACATGCTCTTACATTACTACACACTGTGAAACAGTATATTTCTATCTGGTTCACAAATTACAAAGCTAAATAACTCAGCCTCATAAACGTACGCTATTATGATTATAACCATACTCATAATTCATTTTTCAAATCCATATAAGTATAAAAGATGAATGGTGATCAATCATTCATACACTACGCTCAATCATAATAGATAATCTGATGATAAACATACAATCAAACAATCATGCATGTAAGTATAGACTACATATCAAAATCCATTAGAATCCCATAATAGAGTTTAGCTCATTTCTGAACCAAAAGCCATTATGGGATTGAAGTAACACATGGAATTAAATAATACAAGTGAGAGATGAAAAAGAAATGATTAAACCTGTGACAACCCGGAAATCCGGATTGTCCAGAAATTAAGATTTAAAGAATTAGTTATTAATAAAATGAATTTTTATTAATACTATTATGTGCTATGTGTTTATTAATAGTTCTATAACCTAGAATGATTATTAATCGAGAGGATTCTGGCTACGAGCTAGATTGAACGAGTAAGAATTTTCAAGATGAAAATGAAAGTTTTTCGGGAACAAAAATATTTTCGGGGAAAAAGACGAAATAGGCACTATTCACCCGTTTCTGCTCGGAGATTAATTTTGAAATTCTGAGAAGTTATTGATTGTGTGAAATCTTGAGACGTGATGGAATATTCAATAATTTTTCAGTTATGGCAAAAACGAAGTTTTCGCCTGCGGACTCAAAACCTAAGGGTTGGGGAAAGTGAGTTCCGTGAATGTAATTAGTACGTATAATAACTAGGGTTATTATGTGTGAGAAATACGAGTATAATACGAGTTATTATACGATTATAGAAAGAAGAATAGTACGACGTATAATACGAATATAGTACGAGTTAAATACGAAGAGATTACGAGAATACGAGAAAAGAATGCGTAGAATACGATTAGTCTTAATGGACTTTGTGTTCATGGACTAAGTAGAATCCAATTGGACTTGGATTATGTCAAGCCCAATGATTTGTGAAATCAAGCCCAAGATAGGCCCAATAAGAATTAGGGTTAAGGCCCAAACCAAGAAAAGAAACCGCGAATCGAACCGATGGATAAACGGATGGGTAAAAACCATTGGGGCAAACCATGGGGTGACCCATGGGGCATGTGGGCCGGCCACTTGGCCACCAAGTAAGGGTGGTGGCCAAGTAACTTGGTGGCTAAGTTGTTAAGGAGGTGGGAATAGTGATTTTAGGGGCGAAATGACTATTTTTCCCCTAGCTTTGAAAATCTATAAATAGAAAGCTAGATTTTTATTTTTTTGAGATTTTGAAAATCCTCCACTTGAGAGAGATAGAGAGAGCTAGGTTGGGAGAGGAAGAGGAAGAGCGTGAGAATGAATGCTCGGATCAAAAGTGATCATGAAATAGAGAAGCTAGCGAATCGCCGACTTTGTATAACGGAAGAGAAATAAAGAAGAACGGTAATCCGAACACTAGTTTCTTCTAATATTTTCTTTAAGTTTTCTATGTCAAAAACATAGCTTAATGAGAATAAGGAGTAAAAGATATTGAGAATGATTTCATATGGTTGAAATCGTAAGAAAATGAAGAAAATAAAAATAAGAAATTTAGTTTATAAATTTCTTAAGCAAGTATAAGATTCGTAAGGATTTTGAGCGATCCGAATGAATCCTATGAATGAGTAGGTCAAATAAGTAAGGAATGGTGTTCTATAACATCAAATTCCAAGAAAAAGTGAAATCATAATCCAAAATATCGATTAAAATGAAGAACAAACGAAGAACACGCGAAGCACGAGCTCGGCCATAATCGTCTGGAGAGTGGCACCGCAGCGCGAGAGATAACAAAGGACTTGGTGCCGTAGCGCCAGCCCGGGAAGAGAGGAGAGAGAAGTAGGTCACGCCGTAGCGCGAGAGGAAAGGAAGGGCACGGCGCCGCAGCGCCGGTGCAGAGCAATGCCCAGAAATAAGATTTTTAGTTCTCAGTTACTGGAGGATGTGCAAGAAAGAAGTATGAACATATAGTTCACCTAAAATAACGCTTAAGCAAGCAAGTTAAACCTTTGGTAAAGGTTGAACGGAAAGATTAAACGAGACTAAAAGAATACAAACGTGGGTTACGAAACCGATATCCGGGGACCGTAGTCACGATGAACGAACGCGAGGGATTACTGTGATTGTGATTCCTTAGACGTTGAGTGACGAAGGTAATGAATAACATTCCGATGTTATGTCATGGTAATGAGAGATGAATGTAAAGCGTTTAGACGCTGTGAACGCTGATAAGTGGATTTTATATACACGAATCAATATTCATTTTAAGTTTAAATTCGTAGTTATTTTCATGTTTTGTGTTCGTTTTTACTCGTTTTGTGATATTTTATGTGTGGGGTGGTCATGGATTCAATTGGTGAAGAAAGGAGGATTTTTTGGAGCAAAAGTGGAAAAAAGTTGGAGCTTGAAAAATTTAAAGACAGAGCTATACCCATTACCGGGCGGCTTGTTTAGTCTTATACCCCGTGGAAGGCGGGGTCCCGCTTCTCGCAAATTGTCTGCTTGGTTTTGACTTCTATTGGGGCTCGGTTTGTTGGGCTTGGCTGGTGCGTTTGGACTCTAATAAAAAGAAGAACTCGGCCAGAAGAGAGGAGAGCTTGCTTTTACGTAGAAAAACAACGATCATACAACACAAAGGAAGAATTCAAGAGCGATTTCAAGGATTGAAGAGCGAACGCTGGAGGAGTAATTTTCGGAGATTATCACGATGGTTGCAAATCGAGGCTACGTGAAGGGGTTTTCCATAATTCCTCTTTTCTTTCATCTATTTGTAATTGGGATGATGTTTTCAACAAATTATTCAGTTTTTAATTCATTCGTTATGAACTAATTTATTTATTAGACTTATGATGGATCTTTGGGCGTAACGATGATTCTATAACTTTGATTTTCAATTCAATAAGATATTTTCAATTTATCTATGTTAATTTGTGCGTGAATTTATGAATTGCCTGATCAACAGTTCTTTGTAGATTTGAAAGGAATCGAGAGAGGAGATTCGAATCTAGACCTAGTTAATATAGCATGTGTCATGAATTTTGTCGATAGCAGATTTGTGATTATTGTTAAGGTAGAGATATGCTTGACATCGCATGTAATCGTATAGAGAGCTTAAACTTCAACCTTTTTTATTGCAGTTCACATAGAGATATAGTGAGTTGGTTAATTTAGGTGTTTAACGGATTTCTATCTTAATTGTGGATTGATGTTAATATGGTATTAGTGCATCGAAGCTATGGGCTCTTACTACGCTCGTGTTCTTGATTAATAAACTTGAATATTGAATTGAGTTGGAATAAAGGTTTGAAAATCAGAGTGAAGCTCAGGGTGAAATCATAAGTCTAATTCTCCAATTATTGTTTGAAATTCTCGATTTCGTTATTGGTGTCTGTTTTGTGATAGTTAATTTCTTTATTAATTTAGTTTTTTTATATAATTTAAAACCATTCAATTGATTAGTTTAATAAAATTAGGGTTAATACAAAATTGATACTTGTGAAGTTAAGATTCTTGATATTTTGTCCTCGTGGAACGATACTTTATTCACTACTATATTACTTGTTGACCACGCACTTGCGTGTGTTTTTAAGCGTATTGATTTTCACCACCAATTTTTTTTTGGCGCCATTGTTTGGGGACAATTTAGCCGAGATTTTAATATTTGTTTTTACAATATCGCTTTAATTAGTCCGCTTTTTACTTAAACATTTTTATTTTTGTTTTCTATTTCGTGTTTTCTATATTGGTTTATGCAAACACGATCTAAACATCCAGACTTGCTTCCTTTTGAAGACGCGACATTGATGCATTTATTTCAAAAGTTGAGTAAGTGGATTGAGGAAATGAGGAAACTAATTCAAAATTCGATAAGGAAGAAACAATGGTCAGCCAAGACCGTAAAAGCGTTGAGGATTTTGCCACACCTAGGGTGACCGATCTGCAATCAAGCATTACTAGGCTCTGCAATAGCTACAAACACTTTTGAAATAAAGCCTAGGACCATTCATATGATGCAGAACTCATGTCAGTTTGGGGGAATGGCAAACAACGATCCGAAT
The DNA here is from genome assembly GCA_020205615.1 of Panax quinquefolius. Classification (NCBI taxonomy): domain Eukaryota; kingdom Viridiplantae; phylum Streptophyta; class Magnoliopsida; order Apiales; family Araliaceae; genus Panax; species Panax quinquefolius. The sequence continues at coordinate 65,651,715 of CM035160.1, forward strand.
GAGCATTTGATCAGTTTTCTGGAGATGTGCGACACGTTCAAGTACAATGGGGTGTCGGATGAGGCAGTAAGACTTCGCTTGTTCCCATTCACTTTACGGGACAAGGCGAAGAGTTGGTTACATTCTTTACCACCGGGTTCGATCACTAAGTGGGAGGATTTGGCTCAAAAATTTCTTGCCAAATTTTTCCCACCGGCGAAGACTGCAAAAATGAGGAATGACATCACAATGTTTGAGCAGCAGAATGGAGAGTCACTATATGAGTCATGGGAGAGATACAAGGAATTACTCAGAAAATGCCCACATCATGGATTGCCCAAGTGGTTACAAATGAACACCTTCTATAACGGGCTACATGGAAATGTCAGAACTAGCATTGATGCGGCATCGGGCGGTGCATTCATGGCTAAGCGTTACGAGGAAGCCTACAATTTGATAGAAACAATGTCGGCAAATAACTACCAGTGGCCCACAGCAAGAATGACACAGGCAAAGGCGGCTGAGATCTTGGAATTAGATGGAGTAACAGCTATATAAGCAACTCTTTCTGCACTATCCATGAAGTTTGATGCGATGAATGAGAGGGTGAATACGATAGCAGGGCTCAAGTTCAGCAACAAGTTCAGCAGGTTATGGTAGTATGTGAATTGTGTGCGGGGGATCATCCGACAGAGCAGTGTGTATTAAATCCAGCATCCGTTCAGTTCATAGGAAACTACAACAGAATTCCGCAAAATACCTACCAAAACACCTACAACCAGGGGAATAGGAACCACCCAAACCTCTCATGGAGCAATAATCAGCAAACTCAAGCTCTACGACCATCATATCCCCCTGGTTTTCATAGTCATCCACAACAGATTCAACAGCAGGACAGGAAATCCGATGGGGAGGAATCATGGGCAAGGTACATGACTAGCAACGATTTGGCTATGAAGAATCAAGCTATTACTATCAAAAATATAGAGAATCAGATAGGTCAAATTCCATTGGCATTAAAGAATAGACCACAAGGAACATTACCTAGCAACACCAAAAGAAATCTGAAGGGTAATCATGAGCAATGTCAAGCAGTTATGTTGAGAAGTGGAAAACACCTCGGTGGGAATAGTGCGAGAAAATTCAAAGAACACCAGAGGAAAAAAGTTGATGACAAGAACGAAAGGAGGGTAACAAAAATGAGGAAACAAAGTTAAACAGCGAGCCGATTGTTTATCCCCCACCGCCGTTTCAACAGAGGATCCAAAAACATAAATCAGATAAGCAGTTCACAAAGTTTTTAGATGTGTTCAAGAAACTCCAGATTAACGTCCCATTCGCAGAGGCCCTTGAACAAATGCCGAGTTATGCGAAGTTTATGAAGGGAATTCTATCGAGGAAGAAGAAATGGGAAGATTTCGAAACAGTGGCACTAACAGAGGAGTGTAGTGCAGTGTTACAGAAAAAGCTTCCACCAAAACTCAAAAACCCAGGGAGCTTTACTATCCCATGCACGATCGGGAAGATGTCTTTTAACAAGTGCTTATTTGATTTAGGGGCAAGTATAAACCTGATGCCATTATCAGTATATTCAGAATTGGGTTTGCCCGCGCCAAAGCCTACGAACATTTCATTACAGTTGGCGGATAGGTCAGTCACATATTCGAGAGGCATTGTAGAGGACATTTTGGTAAAAGTGGATAAGTTCATATTCCCTGCGGACTTTATCATATTAGATTTCGATGAAGATAAGAACATCCCGATCATCCTAGGGAGACCCTTCTTGGCCACGGGACGGACACTCATAGACGTTAAAAAAGGAGAACTGACAATGAGGGTCCAAGATCAAGAAGTAAAATTCAATGTGTTCAAGGCCATGAAATATCCTACGGACGAGGAAGAGTGTTATCGAATGGATTTAATTGAGCAAATTACCAACGAAGATATTAACAAGAGTTTGATCAATGATCCATTAGAAACAACCTTATTGGGGGATAAAGAAAAAGACGACCCGGAATTTGTGGACTTATTACAGATGCTAGACTCTTTGCCACGAGTTACCCGATTCAGAGCACCGGTTGAACCTCTGTACACCGAGGAGACAGTTGCAAAAAAATTGAAACCATCATTAGAGGAGCCACCGACGTTGGAACTTAAGCCACTCCCTAAACATCTCAGGTGTGCGTATTTAGGAAATTTAAATTCTTTACCTGTAATTATTTCTGCTGCACTTAACGAATTACAGGAAGAAAAGTTGCCGAGGGTGCTTAGGGATCACAAATCAGCGATTGGATGGACGATTACGGATATAAAAGGCATTAGCCCATCATTTTGCATACACAAGATTCTGATGGAGGATGATGCAAGTCCATCGGTGGAGCATCAATGTCGACTTAACCCAATCATGAAGGAAGTAGTCAAGAAGGAAATTCTGAAATTATTGGATGTCGGTGTCATATATCCAATTTTCGACAGTAAATGGGTAAGTCTGATTCATTGTGTGCCTAAGAAAAGGGGAATGACGGTAATTCAGAATGAGGACAACGAGTTAATTCCAACAAGGACAGTAACATGTTGGAGGGTGTGCATCGATTATAGGAGATTGAATAAAACAACCTTGAAGGATCATTTCCGCGCTACCTTTTATCGATCAAATGTTAGACATGGAGTTAGCGGGACATGAGTTTCTTCGCTTATTGGATGGATATTAGGGATATAATTAGATTGCTATCGCTCCCCGAGGATCAAGAAAAGACAACATTCACTTGCCTCTTACTACAGCACCTTTGCATTTAGGAGAATGTCATTCGGATCGTGTAATGCACCGCAAGCAACTTTCCAAATGGTGTATGATGGCTATTTTCTGGATATGGTGGAGAAGAACGTTGAAGTCTTCATGGATGATTTCTGGCCTATGGGGACAATTTTGACACTTGCTTAGAGAATCTGGTCATGGTATTGCAGCGGTGTAAGGATACAAACCTCATACTGAATTGGGAAAAATACCACTTCATGGTTGAAGAGGGCATAATTTTGGGACATAAGGTGCTCGGCTCAAGGATTGGAGGTGGACAAGGCAAAGTTGGACACGATCGAGAAACTACCTCCACCGCCCGCTTAAGGGAATTAGAAGTTTTACGGGGCATCTTTGGGTTCTACAGAGATTCATAAAAGACTTCTAAGATTGCAAAACCTCTATGCGCCTTTTTTTAGAGAAGGATGCCACTTTCAGCTTTACTGCGGAATGTAAGTTCGCGTTTAACCTATTGAAGAAGAAATTAACTACAGCCCCCGTGATAGTCGCACCGGACTGGAAAATGCCATTCGAACTTATGTGTAATGCGAGCGACTATGCGGTTGAAATGTTTGGGCATAAAGATTTAGACAAGGTGTTTCACACCATATACTATGCAAGCAAAACACTCACAGAGACTCAAATGAACTACACTACTACGGAAAAGGAATTGCTTGCAGTGGTATACGCGTTCGACAAATTTCGGGCATACTTGATCGGGACTAAGGTAATAGTCTACACGGACCATTCGGCGATTCGGTACTTAATCGCGAAAAAAGATGCTAAGCCACGCCTTATGCGATGGATTCTCCTACTTCAAGAGTTTGATTTAGATATTAAAGATAGAAAGGGGACGGAGAATCAAGTTGCCGATCATTTGCAAGGCTGGAAAATCCGGAGAAAAAGGATGATGATAGATGCGTGATCAACGAAATATTCCCGGATGAGCAGTTATTTGGGGTGAATGCATAATTTCCGTGGTATGCAGACTTAGCGAATTATGTGGTAAGCAAGATGCTTCCACCGGATCTTACACGACAACACAAAAAGAAGTTTATGCATGATGTCAAGTGGTACATGTGGGATGAACCGTACTTATTCAAACAATGTGCCGATAAGATGATTCGACGATGTATCCCATACAGTGAAGTCCACAACATATTACAAGAATGCCATTCATCGGCATACGGTGGACATTACGGGAGTGAGTGCACCGCGACGAAAGTTCTTCAATCCGGGTTTTATTGGCCTACAGTGTTCAAAGACGCCCACCAATTTGTGAAAACGTGTGATAGATGCCAAAGGGTGGGAAACATATCGAAACGGAATGAGATGCCCCTACAAACAATTCTTGAAGTGGAAATCTTTGATGTATGGGGCATCGATTTCATAGGACCATTCCCGTCGTCTTTGAGCAATCAGTATATTCTGCTCGCGGTGGATTACGTCTCGAAATGGGTTGAAGCTGCAGCATTACCATCTAATGATGCCAAGGTGGTCCTCAAGTTTCTGCAGAAAAACATTTTCACGAGGTTTGGCACGCCAAGAGCAATAATCAGTGATGAAGGCAGTCACTTCTGCAATAAGTCATTTGACTCTTACGGCTAAGTATGGGGTCAATCACAAGGTGGCTACAGCGTATCACCCTCAAACTAATGGGCAAGCCAAGGTATCGAACAGAGAAGTTAAAAGGATATTGGAGAAAGTTGTAAATCCGAGTAGGAAAGATTGGTCACTTTGATTGGACGACGCATTATGGGCATACCGAACTGCATACAAAATGCCAATCTGGATGTCACCTTATCAACTCTTGTACGAAAAGGCATGTCACTTACCCGTGGAGCTACAGCACAAGGCTTACTGGGTCATACAGAAATTGAATTTTGATCAAGCCGCGGTAGGAGAAAAGAGGCTACTCCAACTAAATGAGCTCGACGAATTCTGCCTCCAAGCCTACGAGAATGCCAAGCTATACAAAGAAAAGGTTAAAAGATGGCACGACCAGAAAATTGTGCAACGAACATTCGAGCCGGGTCAAGCAGTCCTCTTATTAAATTCACGGCTGCGTTTGTTCCCCGGAAAGCTTAAGTCGAGATGGTCGGGACCATTTACAATAAAATGAGTATTTCCTCATGGCGCCGTTGAACTCTACAGTCGAAATCCGTTAGAAACGTTCAAAGTCAATGGTCAACGGATAAAGCATTACTGGGGTGGCGAGTCGAACTGGGACGCCGACAACATTACCATCGCCGATACACAGTAAAACAGGGAGTGGTCAGGCTGAACAACTTAAAATCAAGCGCTAATTGGGAGGCAACCCAATCGTTCTTTATTTTTCATAGTTCATGTTTAATTTGTTAGGATGTAGTTTATGAAGTAGTAGTTAGGACTTATCAATTATTAAGTTTTGCTACAAATCTCTGAAAAGTACTAAAAATCTCATTGAAACTCCAAGTCGTCATTAATCTAATATATTGCATGTTTTTGGTTTCAGGAGAGGTTCAACATGACTCAGAGCAACAACGCCTACGCAATGGAGGAAAATCGGCAAATTTTGCATCTCAAAAATTTTTGACCAAAATTTTTTACGGGTAATGCGTGCTAGTATGGCCTTTTTTGCCTAGTACCCCATCACGGGTGGGGGTCTGGCAAAAATGGGCAGTACACTTTGTTATAAGGCACAATCGCAGCCATCTCTCCCACACACATACACACCTACTCCTTTGCTCTTACTCTCCCTCAATAAACCATATTGCTATCTCCTACCAAACCACTACTACCCACTACCCACATCACAAACTGCATCCCCACTCCCCACTCACACGACTTCAATCCCGTCCACCACTTCATCTCCCCCACATCACTCTATATAAACCTTACCTCATACTTCCCATATTCAACACCATTACACTCGAATTCTTAAAGATATTGGGATACACACACTTGAGGGTAAGTGGCTATAGTGTCAAGGCTTCATCTCATCTCTACCACATACACCTATTTCCAAGTTCAAAATTCAAAAATTGTGTAACTTAACCCAACCGCACGCCAAGTGTTTGATAAGTGTTTGAACCAAGTTTTTGGGTACGTCAGTGTTTACTAGCAAGAGTTCACTACTGAAACTCAATGGCATCTCAACCAACACCCAAACGCCAATGGGGGGCGAGTTCAAGCGCCGCTCCACCGCCAACTACCTATGACCGCCGTAAATTTGTGAGTGTCGCCGCCGTCGACCGTTATGAGTACATGCAATCTAAGGCACTTACACCGGAATGTGGGTTGGCCCCCGAGGGGAACGACGGAGAAATGATGTCAGAAATTCACCAAAAGGGGTGGATCAAATTCACCGAACATCCAACACCCGCAGTGGTTAATATTATCAAGGAATTCTATGCAAACGCCGAAGACAAAGCTCCTTTCAAAGCGTTTGTGCGGGGTCGAATGGTTCCGTTCAGTGACGATGCAATCAACGCTTACTATCAGTTACGGGTGCCACGCCATTGTTAGTATTTCTAAATGAGGGATTTTGACCCAGATTATGAGGAGGTTATTAAAAATTTGACAAAGCCGGGCACATCTTGGACCAAAGGGAGGAAGGGAGGAACAGTGTTCAATAGCAAAGACTTAAGCCGGTATGAAAAGATATGGTACGCATTTTTATGTGCGAAATTGCTTCCATCCCAACACACTTCGGACATCACCAAAGAGAAGGCGTTACTGTTATACGCCATTGTGTAGGACTTCATTATCGACGTCGGGGCTATCATCAATTTCTCCATCCGTCGGTGCTTACGCGGAAATTTTTCGGGCGGTTTGCCACACCCTTCACTTATATGTGCGTTGTGCCGCAATGCCAGGGTGCGTTATTCTGATGATGAGCCAACTCAACCGCCGCTTGCTTTTCTTGATTCACAAATGATTAAGCGGTATTCAGTGTGGGGTGGAGGAGAGTCACATCCACGGGGGTTTGGTTTTATTTTTCCATCGGCATCGGAAGACGAAGTCGATGCCGAAGATACCTCGGGGGATGAGGATAACACAATGGGAGATCAAGGAACCGAGCAGGTTCCGCAGACGGAGGCATTTTCTAGTACTCAGTTCTTTGAGCTCCAAAATCAAATGAATGCGCATACTAGGGCAGCACGCCGGGAAATACGGTGATTGGCGATGCGCCAAGATCATATGTTCGATGCCATGAACGCGTCTTTCGCCTCATTTAACACAACACTTCAGAGTTTTAACCCGGCGGCCCAATTTCCGTATCAACAACCCGGTCCATTACCGCGATTTCCTCCTAGTGACTCCGATGAAGAAGAGCACCAACCACCGCCCCAGACTTAGACAATTCTAGTGAAGTCCTCTTGCATTTTATTCTTATCCAATGAGGGCATTGTCTTAGTTAAGTTTGGGGGTTTTAAATTTTTGTTTTAATATCTAGTTTTGCATTATACTATAGGATTTTGCTTTTCAGTTAAAAAAAATTATATAAAAAAATATATATGATAATATATATATATATATAGTTAAATAGTTTGTTTGCATATGTCCAATGGTGTCGCATTCTACAGGTTATTCTGGCCAATGATGAGATTGTGAATAAGTTAACCAATATAGTATGGATTATTAGAACTGTGATATAATTACTGTTATGAATCGATTCTTGGACTTGTTTAAAACTGTTATAAAAAGGGTAGCACTAATAACATCTTTGTTGACCGGTCAGTTCAAATCGATATATAAAATGTTTCTAAAGGATAATGCTAGGGTGAACCAGAAAATGACAAGGATAGGTAGTGAAGGCTTAAATTAGGCAGAACCTAAGTTTGGGGGAATAAATGTGGGGTATATAAGCTTATCTAAAAAAATATAAAAGAAAAAAAGAAGAAAATACATAGGGTATACATGGTGACTAGTCTTGTTTCGGGGCCTCTGTTACTTGAGCAAGTACGCCCGAGGGGATTGTCTTTACACCTAGCGCCCTAAGGTCTTCTATGGTCTGGGAGTCATTGGTCGAAAGCTCGCTAAGGGGTAACACTGTAAGCCTAATGGGATGAGGCATTGCACAGTCATTTATGTATATTTAGAAAAAAAGAGATAAGAATAAAACGGGAAAAGTGCAAAAAGCCCCGTATAGAAAAAAAAAGAAAAGAAGAAGAGAAAGTATAAGTATCCTGAATGTACCCTTGAATTTGGTTAAGTTTAATTTTAATTGAATCGTGCCTATCTTTGAGATTTTTAAGTTTGTACTGTATAATTCCTTCTAAGAAGTTGTTTATGTATTGAATTTGGGTCCGTATCAGTTATCTTAGATGTTGATCACACACGCACGCTATACCAGTAATAGTTGTTCAAGAATTGAGAATTAATATGTAATTGTGGTTTGGGTTTGATAATTTGTACTGTAAAGTTGCTTGTTTTCTCTGAGGCCGATGGGATAAGTTAGTTTATGCGATGTTGTTGGATTTTTAGGCATTTAGATTATTGCATTTCATTGCATGTAGTTGTTTTGTGCTCGAGGACTAGCACGGTTTAAGTTTGGGGGATTTTGATAAATGGATTTTATATACATGAATCAATATTCATTTCAAGTTTAAATTCGTAGTTATTTTCATGTTTTGTGTTCGTTTTTACTCGTTTTGTGATATTTTATGTGTAGGGTGGTCATGGATGCAATTAGTGAGGAAAAGCGGATTTTTTGAAGAAAAAGTGGAAAAAAGTTGGAGCTTGAAAAATTTGAAGACAGTAGCTATGCCCGCCGGGGCGGGCTTGTTTGAGTAGTTTAAAACCATTGAATTGATTAGTTTAATAAAATTTGAAGACAGTAGCTATGCCCACCGGGGCGGGCTTGTTTTTATATAATTTAAAACCATTGAATTGATTAGTTTAATAAAATTAGGGTTAATACAAAATTGATACTTGTGAAGTTAAGATTCTTGATATTTTGTCCTCGTGGGAACGATACTTTATTCACTACTATATTACTTGTTGACCACGTGCACTTGCGTGTTTTTAAGCGTATTGATTTTCACCAACAAATGAAACGTTGTTGCGATAAATGATCGGTCTTAGCATACAACGGACTGTATGGCTTCGACATTAAGAAAGAATAATGAACATGGGGTTCATGGGATGGATAACGATGAATGCAATTGAAACCTTGAGTAAAGGTTGAATTAGAGATTAAGAGACGAGCAACGTGAACGTTGAATACGTAAATGATCCTCATGAATCGTATTCGTGTTGGACGAGTGTGCTAAGTATACCCTGGTTGTATGACTTAGACGTTGATGAATGTAGTAAGTAAGATACGAATGGTATCAAGAAAGCCGTATCGAATGGTAATAAGATTAATGAAAGCCGAATGGGAGTTGGATAAGAACGAGTTTTGAGGTATGGCAATTACTTGCCAAAAAGCCATAAGGAATAAGAAATTAACTTAACGAACATTATAATTTAATAGTTCGTATAAGTTAAGAGAAAGTTAGGTTGTGGTAAAATCGTAACCTTTGATGGTTGACATATGGGAGCTGGGCTAAACAATTCCTTCAGAGAGCGAAGGTATATACAAAACTGGCAACCGATCTAACTCACTGTGTGGGCAGTGTAGATGAGACGGGAACTTATTTGTTGGTTGTTTGTGGGAAACCACTCAGAGTACCATATGGACTACTAGCAGAGAAGCGATGTGTGCTAAGTCCTAGCGAACTTATAAGAAGAAGATAAGAATGTAAATCATCAAAGATGATGAACGTATTAAGTAAGTCATCTCTGTATGTCATGAAGCCGTAAAGCGGTAAAGAAAGTTGGTCGCGTAAACTTAGTTGTAAGAACGCGAACCTTAAGAAGTAAAGTTAAGTAAACCATTGCGTAAGTCAAGTATATGACTAATTGGTGTATTTGTTATTTCCTTATGTGTTATAGGGATTGGAATGAGCAATTCAAATGAAGTCGTAGTCAGTAAGGTAAGGCAAGTTTCATAACTTCATTCATATTTTAAATGAATGCTAGTTTCTTAAACTTCTCGGATGTTGAACTTGAGAAGTTCTCGTACATGTCTTGAATGTGCGATATTTGTGCAAGGTGGTAGAACGTATGAGGCCTTGTGCCACAATGTGAACCCTTCGGTGTTTCTGTGAGATGAACTGTTCTATGTTTGAACTGTTCAATAAAAGAATGTTCTGTTTATACATGAACCGTTATTGTTAAGTCTGTGCTATTGATTCTAGCCAGACAGGATGTGTATGAAAGAGAATAGAGAATGAAAGTATTTCAAAGTGAATGTGACTAATGTTTTAAGATGATATGAATCAAGACTATTCCTATTATTCAAGTCGCCCGTAACCTTGTTCGGTTATTGAAGTCTGAAAAGAATGTTTAAATTCTTGAAGTTGTTTGTTCAACTGTTATGACTTGCTGGGCAATTGAATGCTCACACTTGCTTTAAATGAAAACATTTTCATCGAACGATGTTAGAAAGAACTTAAGGATCCCGTAAAGATCAAGCTGAGTGGTATCCAGATGAAGTTCCATTCAGTGTGAATGAGCGAGAAGATCAAGTGAAGACTTGTAATGTAGAAAGATGAGAATTAAACTATAGAATAGTTTAATGAACGATTATGTATCCTTGGTGGAGGATAAAAGTCACTCGTGCAAGATGTAAAGAATAATGTAATTATCATTATTTGTAATGAGAAAGGTTATAAGGTTTTAGAACCTGGGAATTCAGAATGTATGTTATTATATTTCAGTATATAATGATGTATGTTGGATGAATGATGTACTCGTGACGTACGAAATCCGGGTGTGAAGATAGACCAGATTTTGGGGCGTTACAAAACCCAATTACAGAATCGGTTCCAAAGTGTTGTTCCAAATCACCAATAATCTCCAGGAGATAATACTACACTTTATTTAATAATCTAGAATAAGAGAAAAGCAAATTGTACAGATCAGTGCTCCAAACTCTCTCTCTCCAATAGCTAATAAGTTAGAACCCTCATGAATCTTATGAAAAACTGACTTAAACACGTCTCTGGCACCAGCCAGTATTGTTCAGATAAGATCACACGCTCAAAATTCAAATTAAAAATAAGTCAACAAACAGACTGCAGAGGACTCGCGCGGCCGCGCGTGATCCTATTACAAAATGGGCGCAGGCGCGGGATGAGTATGTATGCCGAAGATGTGGCGCAAGCGCGTGAGTGTCCTTCTTGTTTTAGGTGCGGCCGCGCGTAGGTGAAATTTTAGATTCTGTAGGCAAGTAGCGTGGGCGAGAGATCGCTTGTTTAGCGCAAAGACGGCCGCTACCGCTTCGCTTCCTCCCTCTAATGTTTTGTTCTTGCCATCGATTGTTGTTTTTATTGTTTGTCCTTCATCTTTCCTTTCTGCATAATGCTCATCCATTGCTTTAATTCCTTATCCTACCCATGTCCATCATATATAGTCCTTGTTAGCTCGTGTCACCATGCTCATCCACGTCTTTCCTTGCTTTAGGAGTTCAACTACAAGAAATGCTAAATAAACATAAAATGCACAAAAACATAGTAAAATATACTTCAGATTAGCATAATTCTCGTGAATTGATATCCAATAAGTAGGTATAAAACCTACTTATCAAATACCCCCAAACTTGAACTATTTCTTGCCCTCAAGCAATGCATAAGACAATAAACAATGCAATGCAACTACATGTTATGAAACTAAACTATGACGCAAATGAGTCCCAAATTTTTCCAGCTAAAATAGAATTCCAATCAATATGCCTCAGTGAATTATCCAGATTCAAGAATAAAATTTCAAACTAAGCTATAGACATAATATCATACAATCAAATAACCCATACTTGTTATAAAGATGATGTGTGTGTGTTGTGTTCACCAAAAACTTGATAGAGGCAAAGAATACACATGTTAAACTGCTTAAAATAGAAAATTGCAGTTTAAATCAAGATCCATGTATACTAATGCAACAAAAACTATTGCAACATATCAATACAAACTAAGGTTCAACAATGGGTTTAAACTACTTTATTTTTACTCACGAGAGCGAATTCACACTTTCTCATGGTGTTTATTGATTTCTTTTTTTTTCTATGACTGTGCAATGTCTCATTCCATTAGGCTAATAGTGCTACCCCTTAGCGAGCTTTCAACCAATGACTCCCAGACCATAAAAGACCTTAGGGCGCTAGGTGTAAAGACAATCCCCTCGGGCGTACTTGCTCAAGTAACAAAGGCCCCGAAACAAGACTAGCCACAGTAATTTTTTTCATATTTTTCTCTTCTTTTTTTATATATATATATACATTAAGCATACCCATTTATTCCCATTGTTTGATTATTAGTGTTTTCATAGCCTAAGTCCACTTTCTACACAATTCTATTTTTAGAAACCACATTTCCTACTAAGTAATACAAACACATTACTCCTATACCAACAAGCATTTGTGAACACATATGTGCGAACTGAAAGCATCTAAATAACATATATGAATTACATCATGTAAAACATTATAGCTACTCTCATGTTGTCCAATAAATTCAACAATCCTTCAAAATTCAATTCATCATTGGCTAGACTTAAGCTCCATAAAGCTAGTACTTCGAGAAATGCAACTAAACACATAACTGACACATAATACTACTAAAAACAGAAAAAAATTCTGCAATTATTAACTAACACATAAATATGTGAAAAATGAATTAAACATTTAAACATGCAAACATATGCAAATTAACTACATATAACTACACTACTACCCAATACCCCCAAACTTAATATATTCATTGTCCCAATGAATGAAGGTATAGGATTAGAAGAACTCCCCTACTGATTAGCTGCACCACCCTCTTCGGGTGGTGAATCCGGTGGTGGAAATGGAACTACTGTCCCAAATTGTGGCCACTCGAGCATAGTACCCTACTGCGCCAATGCTTCTGCTAGAGACCTCGTCAAACTATTAGCAAATGCTGCAAAGTTATCGTAGATAGCGTCGACCTTCCTCTCCAACCTTCGGAGATGTCGATCGTCAGTAGTAGCAGTGGCTTGATTTGATGTGCCTGCTTCATTTGTCCCTGATGACTGTTGTGATGGCGCAGATGATACGGGACGAAGGATGAAACCCTTACCCCTTGGGTGTGGGGTACTTCCTACCCAATCTTCGAATTTTGCTATCGTGGCGTGAGTGATATCCTAACTTGGGAGTTGCAGCTGTTCATCAGACCACCTAACTCCTGCTCTAGCACATAAATGAGCCACGATCGAGGCATGTGGTATACTTCCCGTAGTGCTCCCCCACATATAACGTAACATGTTCTGATTAATGAGATGCCCAATATCAATATATTCCCCTTTAACAATCCCCCAAAGAATGATTGCTCTCTCAGTTGTAATCTCATGTTGATGGCATGAGTTTTGCACAAATAAAGAGATTCCAAGCCTTAGCATAACGGTTGAGAGTTGAAGCCAGGAAGGTCTTAGGCTGATTAGTGTCGGGCGTGCAAGTCCATTGTGTACCCGGTATACACAAATCAGTGATAACCTCATCTAAGTCTATCTCCATTCGTTCCACCTCAACCCAATTTATACGTCCAATTGGAGGGTCGGGTAAATTGAAGACGCCACGAATTGCCCTTGGTCGATAGTCCACTTGAACCCCTCGAACGAAAGAAAATCCATTCATTGTCTCCTTTGCATTTGCATAAAACTCCCTCACAATGGCCATAGGTGCAGCCATTGGTGTAGAGTAAACTCTATGCCAACATGTTTCCTTGATCATTTGCACCAATTGCCCATCTCGTGCCTCTGGCTTAAACCCTCTTTCTCGAACAAAAGACTTCGCTACAATACGGCAATATTCTATCTGCATCCAGGTTGACAAATTTAGAAAAATCCACATTATCACCACTTTGGCTACTGTCAGAGGATGACTCGGGAGTGCGAGAACGAGCACGTTTTGGTCCCATTTATACTGATGAAGAAGAAAAGAGAACTCAAAATTTTAGAAAAAGACAATACGTGCTTGGTATTCAAATTCCCCCAAACTTGTTTTTCAACACACCCACCGAAAACCCTAGCTTTATCAATGGAAGACTTGGAACATGGTTAGGTAATTGATACGAAGAATGCGGAATGGGTTGAGATAATGGATTGAGGAGTTACAAATTTGAATTTGGAATGGGTTGGAGAGAAAAGAGTCGTGCGTTTCTAGAGTGAGAAGGATACGCACGTTGTGAATGTAACTGATAATAGAAATGGGAAAAGACACGTCTTTAACACTTCAAAATTTTTTGCTCGGTGTGCATGCAGGCATAACAAGACGTGTTTTGAATGGGAACCCAAAGGCGGGCCGCGATTTGCATTGGCAAGCATTGTATATATAGCACGGCATGCGAGGTTATACTATTTTCATTCATGGCGGCCATACGCTTCCAGCATCCTGTTATTCCAATCTGCATCTTAAATATATCAAATCAGCTACGAATCATCTCCAATACACCTATTCAATCAACAAATATCATTATGAGATATCAAGCCTCCAAAATCAAAACATGAATTAATGGCTATGCATACATGACTATTCTAAAATAATACTTTCTCTGCTACTCCTACGTCTCATCATACGCTCATTCAGCTCCCATAATACTAATTGTACACTAGTTATGCTATAAAAAACTAACAGGAACATGAAAATCAGAATTCAACAAAAGGTAAGGATAGAAATAATGGGGTGCCTCCCATCAAGCGCTAACTTATAGTCAACTAGCTTGACTATCTCTGATTCAATCACGTTGAAGAAAGAATGGAAGTGACTTTCTGCTTGTCCACCTCTCCACCAAAATAATGCTTTAGCCGCTGTCCATTCACTTTGAACAGCTTATCTAGGAATTTATCGAATACCTCTACTGCACCATGTGGAAAAACTGTCTTTACTGTAAATGGCTCAGACCATCTTGATTTGAGCTTCCCGGGGAAGAGTTTAAGTCTTGAATTAAACATCAAAACTCTTTGTCCCGACTCAAATACCCTCTCTATAATCTTGTGATCATGCCATTTCTTCACCTTTTCATTATACAGCTTGGAGTTTTCATATGCCTGTAAACTGAATTCATCCAACTCATTAAGTTGGAGTAGACGTTTTGCACCTGCAGCCTTTAAATCAAAATTGAGCTTCCTAATTTCCTAATATGCCTTATGCTCAAGCTCCATAGGATGGTGACAAGCCTTTCCATAAACTAGCTGAAAAGGTGACATGCCCATCGGAGTCTTGTAAGCAGTCCTATATGCCCATGCATTATCATCAAGCTTTAAAGACCAATCCTTTCTTGTGGGGTTCGCGACTTTCTCTAAAATTCTCTTTACTTCACGATTTAAAACCTCTGCTTGGCCATTAGTTTGAGGATGATAAGATGTAGCAATGCAATGATTTACCCCACACTTGGCTAATAGAGCTATGAACTGCCTATTACAAAAATGATTGCCTTTATCACTAATGATAGCCCTTGGAGTCTCAAATCTTGTATAAATACTTCTTTGTAAAAATCTTAGGACCACTTTGGCATCATTAGTTGGAAGAGCTGCCACTTCCACCCATTTCAAAACATAGTCGACTGCTAACAAGATGTATAAATTTCCACATGAAGAAACGAAAGGGCCCATGAAATCTATCCCCCAAACATAAAAAATTTCCATTTCGAGGATCGTGTTCAATAGCATTTCATTCCTTTTCAAAATATTCCTAACTCTTTGACATCTGTCATATCTCTGGAAAAAACTGTAAGCATCTTTAAAAATTATCGGCCAGTAGAATCCTACTTGTAACACTCGGGCCACTGTCCTCTCTCCACCGTAGTGACCGCCATATAATGAAGCGTAGAAATCCTACAAAATCCCCTCTGTCTCACTGTATGGGATACATCTCCTTATCATCTGATCAACACATTATTTGAATAAATACGGTTCATCCCATATAAACCACTTCACGTCATGCAAAAATTTCTTCTTTTGATGACCATCTAAGTCAGAAGGGAGCATCCTGCTCACCAAGTAGTTCATATAGTCTGCAAACCATGGCACTTCCCCTTTCACCACAAATAACTGTTTATCTGGAAAGGACTCATTAATCATAGTCTTATCCTATACCTTGTGACACCCCCAAATCCAGGTACTTCAATTCCCACATGATTTGGTGTTCACTATTCAAACATCATATATCTATCTACCCATAATAAATGAAAGCATAAATATATAGAAATAAATCCTCTCCTTAAGGAGTTACATCATCTGAAATAATTACATAAATCCCAGGTCATACTAACGTTAATTCTTAACTGCGGAAACATAAACAATTTATAGTCTTACACAACATCAATATAAGTCTAAAACATCAATTCAATATCACATAAAACAACAAGTCTTCATCACTTGTTAATCTTGCCCTTGCCTTTGCTAGTAGAAGGCTCGTCGAATCTTTCGTTCTTAACTGCAATATTATTATTACGCAAGAGTGAGCACGATTGCCCATAAATATAATAATGAAATAACAATATAATAACATGTGAGTGAATCAAAGACTTATGGAATAAAAGCTTAACTTTTGAATCAAAAATGAATAACAAAAATCAAAAGATTTCTGAGGGTCATAAGACCTTGAACTATGTCTTAGGTTATCAAGGGTTATACTTAAAACCTTTAACAGTCATAAGACTAAGGGCTCTTCTACTGCATTTAGGGGATCAATTTTTAAGTACCATCATCATGCAATAATATCTTAACGCTAACGCATAAGAAATCCCTATACAGGGTTGTTCATCTTAGTTTAACATTAGAGTCCACACCAAAGGAAGTTTGGTTTTGATAATTCAGTAAAGGTTCTGAAATTTAAAACGTTCATCAACTATGGACTAGTCGAATCAATAAGGGTTCACTAGTCTAACAACGTTCAACAATAAATGATATTAAATTGAATAACAATCTCAATAGGTATACAATAGAATAAGTATTGTATAACAGAATCATACTTTAAAAAGATTAATGATCTTTAATATAACAAATTGAACTTGATTAATAATAATGAGAATTTGCTCGATGTAAATTTATAAATTTGAATAACAATAACAAGTAGGGTTAGGAAACTTGCCTCGTTCGTATATTACATGTTAATTATACACGTTCCTCGATTTAATTCTATATACCATTCATATTCACAATACCAGTCAATTATAACGTAACTAGTCATCACAAGTTCATTCTTTTCGTGTAACTTGGATTATGACTATACTTAGTCAAATTACCACACTTATTGTCACATAATTTTGCATTTCACGAACAATAAGTTTATTATGCGTTTAATCATTCAATCCACACGTAACTGTGTTATTGACACGTTAATAACTTATTTTAACATCTCGTTATACTTCTAACATACTTTTATGTTCATTAGATTAGGTTACTATCACATTCTTAGACTTGAACAATTAGAAAAATTTCATTTCAAGCCATTCAGCGAGTGGTATAAGCTGGCCATTGTTATGCTTGTTCTCGGCGTTGCGGTATAGCGGCCCTTGGCATGCATGCACATGGACTTAAGGCATGGAATCAAGCGCCATGGTAGTATGATGAACCGATACCGATTCAAATTCGCGAAAAATTATAGAACATGGCCAAAACCTCTAATTAATTATTTCTACACGAATTTAGACATACCCAAACATTATAATACACATATAACTACTACTTAACCCTTCTAGCATGATTTTAACATGTTAAAACACATAATTTACATAATAAAAACATGTAATTTCACTATTCTTGATGTTCTTAAATGTTTTGAACACAAAACATGAAAATCAACACTACGGGTTCGTTATAACACCGACTCTGTTCATTTGAAGTTGGTTTTCTTCGTTTTATCATGCATAATTATATACAAGTGTAAAATTTATGATACAATTTATGATTAACGTATTAAAATTGCATGTAAGGGCCATATGGCCATATTTCATACTCTGTATTTTGAAGAAAGTATATACGACATATTTTTATGAAACTGATGTTATGGAATATACAATATATAGTAAAACATGATATGATAACATCTTATCATATATATAAACACATAATCATTACTCTTTTTCAATTACAGAACTTTTACAGAATTTGAAAGCCATTTTCATGAAACTTTAATTGACGTAAATAAAAACTAGATTGAAGAAATTACCCTTAAACAATTCTTCTGACTTTCACGTTCTTCTACAATGTCACAATAACTCTCACTATTTCTCTCTAATTCTTTGAAATCCTCTAATTCTCTCTGTAAGTTTGTTTTACTTTTCCAGACTTAGAAAATAAAAGACTTAACAAATAACAGAAGACGTATATAACATTTTGAAAACTGACGCAGTTGTGGTTAGTTAACCTAGTAATGGGTTAACTGCTCTCAACTTCCCTAAGGTTCCGTTTGGCTAATCTTGAAAAATTAAACTCGTTTAATTTGATAGATCTTTTATACTATAGTTTAATAGTGTCACACCCCTTTATAAAATAAATGAAATATCTTATTTACTTTAATTTAATAAAATATGATAATTTATCATTAATTCACATAGTCACATAATTAATTTTCTCATAAATTAATTATGTCAAATTATTAATTCTCTAATTAATTATTAAATTAATTAAAATAACATTATGCTTATTAAATATTTCATTTAATTCAATAAGCTCACATAATTACATAATTTGAATAATAAAAATTTTCCACATTAATTTAATAAATATAACACATATAATTAAATTAATCTACCACAATTGCATCAATTAATTATTTAATCTAATAATTAAATCATTGAGAATATTTATTTAATTCAATAAATATAAAAATTAAATTATAAAATCTGGTTCGTCACATCTTTCCCCCCTTAAAAAGATTATGTCCCCAGAATCACGACTCCATCAATTCGACCAGTTACATTCTCCCCCCCCCCCCCTTTACAAAGATTCTGTCCCCAGAATCGTTTACACATAATTTAAGTAAATAATTGAGGATAATTTTTCATCATATTCTCTTCGAGTTACCACGTAGCCTCTTCAGCGTTGTGGTTCCTCTAAATTACCTTAACATAAGGTATTGCTTTATTTCTAAGAACTTGTTCTTTTCTGTCGACAATCTGAACAAGAATTTCTTCATAGGATAAGTCTTTCTCAAAATGAAGGGGTTCATATTCAATCACGTGCTTATAATCGGGTTTGTAGGGTCGTAAAACCAAAACATGGAAAACGTTGTGGACATTCTCGAGTGCTGGAGGTAAGGCTACCTCATACGCAACTTCTTCGATTCTTCGTAGTACTTCGAAGGGTCCAATGAATCTTGGGCTTAATTTCCCTTTCTTTCCGAACCTGATCTTTCCCTTCCAGGGAGAGACTTTCAAAAACACATAACTACCCGATTCAAACTCAATATTTTTACGGTGTGGATCGGTGTATTTCTTCTGCCTATCTTGAGCTTCTACCAGTCTTGTTCGGATCACTTTAACTATTTCTGCTGTCTGATGTACCAATTCTGGGCCTAATAATTGTCGTTCACCAACTTCATTGTAGTATAGCGGAGTTCTGCACTTTCTGCCGTATAATGCTTCATAAGGCGGCATGCCAATACTAGCGTGGTAACTGTTGTTGTAGCCGAACTCTACGATCGGTAGGTGATCATCCCAATTTCCTTTAAAATCTATTACACAGGCTCTTAACATATCTTCTAATGTCTGAATCGTTCTTCCACTCTTTCCATCTGTCTGAGGGTGATATGTCGTACTCATTCGTAATTGCGTACCCATGCATTCCTGTAGACATTTTTAGAAGTTTGATGTAAAGCGTGGATCCCTATTGGAAACAATTGACATCGGAACTTCGTGCCTCGAAACAATCTCTTCCACATATAACCTTGCCAACTGATCTAAGTTGAATCTGATTTTGATCGGAAGGAAGTGTGCGGATTTCGTCGATTCAATAACGATAACCCATATCACACGTCATAGCCTTTCTAAGTTGTCGGAAGGCCAACCACGAAGTCCATCGTAATATGTTCCCATTTCCATTCTAGGATCTCCAACGGTTGTAGCAACCCACTCGACCTCTGATGTTCTGCTTTCACTTTCTGACAGGTTAGACATTTGGCAACACACTCTGGAACATCTCATTTTAGATTTGGCCACCAGAAATGTTGTCGAAGATCTTGGTACTACCAGGGTGAATCGAATATCGTGAACTAAGAGCCTCGCTCAAAATGTCTTCCTTAATTTCTGGTACTGGCAGTACCCAAATTCTTTTCTCAAATCTCAGTATTCTTTCCTTATCCATCTTGAATCTCGATTCAGTTCCTTCGGATATCTTCTTTTTCACCTTTTTATATTCTTCGTCCTGAAGTTTAGCCTCCTTAACTTTATCCAGTAGGGTTGTACCAAATTGCATCTGAAACAGCTTCTCATCAATCTCAATAGGAAACTTCACTTCCAATTCTAACTTCTCCATAGCTGAAATTAACTCCTTCTGAGCAGTCAACATCATCAATTTCTCCCGACCCTTTCTACTTAAGGCGTCGGCAACCACATTTGCCTTACCTGGATGGTATAAAATCTCACAATTGTAGTCCTTAATTAACTCCAACCACCTTCTTTGGCGCATATTCAAGTCCTTCTGTGTAAAAATATATTTTAGACTCTTGTGGTCTGTATATATTTCACACTTCTCCCCCATAGAGATAATGCCTCCAGATTTTCAAAGCAAAAACAACTGCAGCCAACTCCAAGTTGTGGGTCGGATACCCCTTCTCATAATACTTCAATTGTCGTGACGCATACGCAATGACTCTGCCATTTTGCATAAGCACACATCCAAGTCCTTTATGTGACGCATCACTATAAACAACAAATCTTCTTGTATCATCCGGAAGAGACAACATAAGTGCTGTACTCAACCTCTTCTTCAACTCTTGAAAGCTTTCCTCACACTTCTCCGTCCAAAAAAATTTCACAGCTTTTCGAGTCAAATTCGTTAACAGAGTTGTGATCTTGGAAAAGTCTTGAATGAATCTTCTGTAATATCCTGCCAATCCAAGAAAACTTCGTACTTCCGACGGCGTTCTCGGCTGATCCCAGTTTATAACGGCTTCGACTTTGGATGGATCTACCAAAATTCCGTCTTTATCAATCGCATGACCTATAAATTGTACCCACTCGATCCAAAATTCGCATTTCAAAAACTTGGCATATAACTTCTCTCTTCTCAATGCCTCTAATGTTAACTTCAAATGTTCTTCATGTTCCTCCATGTTTTTCGAATATACCAAAATGTCATCTATAAATACCACTATGAATTTATCCAAAAACGTCTTGAACACTCCATTCATTAAGCCCATAAATGCTGCAGGGGTATTTGTTAGACCAAATGACATTACCAAAAATTTGTAGTGACCATATCGTGTTCTGAATGCTATCTTTGGTACATCCTCTGGTCTCACCTTCAGTTGATGATAACCACCCCTCAAATCTATCTTTGAAAAGTATTTCGCTCCCTTCAATTGATCAAACAGGTCGTCGATCCTCGGTAATGGATATTTATTTTTAATCGTGACCTTATTCAGTTCTCTATAGTCGATGCAGAGCCGCATCGTCCCGTCCTTCTTCTTCACAAACAACACCGGCGCTCCCCACGACGATACGCTCGGTTGAATGTACTTCTTATTCAGTAATTCTTATAGTTGTACCATCAATTCTTTCATTTCTACCGGTGCCATTTGGTATGGTGCTTTCGATATTGGAGCCATTCCTGGCGCCAAATCGATCACAAATTCAATCTCTCTATCTGGCAGAAGTCATGGCAAATCGTCCGGAAATACATCTACAAAGTCCCTCACTACTGGTATCTCCTCTACTTTCGGATTCTCTTTACGACTGTCGACTATGTAAGCTAAATATCCTACATAGCCTTGTCTTAACAACTTCCTGGCCTGCATCATCGTCAGATAACTCGCTTGTCTAGGTGACTTGCAACCATAAAACATAACCTTTGACAGAGTCATAAGGTTAATACGCTTTTTCCGCAATCAATTACAAATTATAATTGAATAACCATCCCATTCCCAAGATAACGTCAAATTCCCCAAGTCGAATAGGGATAAGATCTATGTTCATGATATTACCCTTAATATCCACTCTACAGTTCTTATGTACGTACTTAACCGGGATTATTTCTCTATTCGCAATTTCTATGTTCATGGGGTATTCTAACTCATCTTTAGGCAATTCTAAATTCTTAGCAAAGTCATCGGATATAGATGAACAAGTAGCACCCGAATTAAATAATACATAAGCATTAACTTTATTGATCGGAATGATACCTGACACCACATCACGAGATCAAGATCAGATCCTGCCTTTGTCATGTTGAATGTCCCAGCGCATTGTTTGGGTTGGTCCTGCGATAGTCAGAGCGCTTCCACGGCTATTTCCCCTATATCCTCCTGACCCTGCCCCTCCAGATCCTTTCTTAGGACAGTCTCTTGCCAGATGATCCTTTGAGCCACAAGTGAAGCAGGCACCCTTCTTTGGGTTAGGACAGTTAGGTGCTATGTGGCCTTCCTGACCACAATTGTAGCACACTTATTTTCCCTTCATGCAAACTCCCAGTTGAGCTTTCCCACAGGCCGGGCATGCTTCGATCCTCTTCTTCTGACCTCATTGCTGATTTCCAGTTGATGAGTTGTCAAACCACCTTCTCTTCTGATTATTATTACCACTTCATGTGTTACTTCCACTAGCCTTGTTATTTCCTTCACTCTCACTCTTCTTCCTTTTCTGATCCTGATTATATTTGGTTACCACATTACTTCCACCTTAAGCGAGTATGGCTTTCTCCAGTACTCCAGTGAATGTCTTCAACTGAAACAACGACACTTTACTATATAACCAGGGCTTTAATCCTTGTTCAAACCTTCTTATTTTTCTCTCATCCGTATGCACTTGATATGTGGAAAACCTAGCCAACTCATTGAATCTTTCCACATAGTCTGGTACGGACATATTCCCCTGTTTCAACTCCAGAAACTGAACCTCCATTTTGTTCTGCGAGCTGGTTGGGAAATACATCTCGAAGAACATCTCCTTGAACCTCTCCCACGTGATAATACCTTCTCCTCCACGGACTTTATTTGCTTACCACCAATAACTGGCTTCAGATTTTGAGCATAAACGTTGCGAAAGCGGTCTTCTGGTCCTCTCTTATTCTAGCAACATCGAAAACCTTCTCCATCTCCGTAACCAAAGTCTGAGCTTTTATCGGGTTCATAGAGTCTATAAACTCTGGCGGTCCCACCTCCTTGAAATCTTATAACGTCGTATTCGGTGGAGCTTGAGGTTGATTATTCATCGCTCCAGCTAGTATGTTCACCAATTGTTGAACGGGGTTAGCATTGGCGTTGTTGTTGTTATTCGTCGATTCTTCTTGAGCTTCTTGATGATTTTGTCTTCTTCACGGCGACATATTTTTGTTAAAATATATGTTTATTAGATCTTTATTAAATTCTCGAAATAGTTAAGGCTTAACTCAACAATTTAACATAATCACTTAACACATTATCTCAAACAACATGATATAATTATTCAAATCAAAAGTTTTAACATCAAATGAGAGCATCACTGCTATTTATATCAACTATTCCGAGATAAAGAATCTATTAGATTTAAAACATTAAAATATTCCTTTGTTTATAAACACATCGGAATTTACATCTAACATCAGATAAGTTTTTCACATAATTAAATAAATTATATCACTTCCTGTTAAGGCGCTGAATAGCCTTGCTACGTTCTTTTTCCATGATACGGGACATCGTCCGACGATCTAGCATATACGATGGGAGTCCTTCGAACTGGATTGGGTACCTCACAACTCGATCCTGGACCTCATCCATTGTATTTTGAAGTGTAGAGTACATCTCCCCAAGCTTAGCCTTCTTCGCACGACAATCCTCTTCTGCAAGATCAGCACGACGTGATTCTCTTACCCATCCCTCCTTCGCTATGATCGCCTTTGAGCTCTCTTCGCCTCCTTCTTCAACTTCTCTATTTCTTCGGACTTCTCCTCGGTTTGACCGTTCTCGTGAACCAAATCCCACTCTACATTTCCTAGACGTGTGTGAAGAGTCACAACCTCCCTATCCTTCTGCTCGATGGTAATCTGCTGAATAATAGCCCGCTCAGAAAAATCCTGGACAGTGTCATGTAACTCTATATTATGGTCATATAGTTCATTGAACATCTCAGCATCAATGGAGTTCGGTGGGAACTCCTCTTCTTCCTCTTCCTCCTCAGGATCCTCCTCTGGATCAGTCTCAGGCTTATGCTCCTGACCAACAACAGTGATCAATAGAGATGGCTCTCTCTGTACCAACTGCTCTCTGACTACATGAATGTCTCGGGGCTCCTCCTCTGTAGGTACTCGGGGTTGTGACGCCCCTAAATCCAAGTTCTCTAACCTCAGATTCGGTGCTCACGATCTATCATCATCATAAGCATTCTATAACTATTACGGAATAATAAACATACATTGTTCATTATAATAAAGTTCCATAACATGGTCCCAAGGTTTTCATAACCTTAACTTTAAACACACCATTCATATTATAAAAGGTTTATAAGAAATTCCAATAGATAATAATTAAATTAACATTCATTCTAAGCTACTCCTGGATCTTGCCCTTGCCCTTATCTTTCGTGTTGGATCCTTCGGGCTTAGCTGAAATAGATGTCATGATATAGCGAAGGTAAAGCAACTAATTTGCTTAGCAAGTTATATACAAGGGAGATATATCATGACTAGAAAGAAGTTTGGCTTTCAATGTTCAACAATAGTATAAGATTGTGAAGGAACATGAATTAATAATCAACAACTGAATATATGAATAATTGAATAACATGCACTGAGTGGTTTTGAAATAACCATGAACATTTGCCAAGGTTCTCAGTCATTTAAACTGGACCTCTTAATAAGTTTTGGTATTCAAGGGGATCAGCCTTTCATACCTCGTGATTTATGCATAAACACTTAATAATCCAGCATTGATATCATGCCTTAATCAAATTCGTCCTTTTCTCAGTCAAGAGTTCTTATCATATCAATTTAATAAAAATAGCTTTTTAAAATACATTTGATTTAACAAATTTAAACATGCTTGATCTAGCTGATACAATTAGCATAGATCTATCTCATAAACAGTTCATGAATGAAGAACTTTAATTTAATCCACAGTTCAATAATAGTAGAACAAGAATTCAATTGCACAATGTGCGAATTTCAATAATCATTATAGATGTAAATAATCATCATTAATTATTCACTAATATGCTTTGAAAATAATAACTCGAGTTTGAGTTAGGAAACTTGTCTCGTCTGTAGATTACATCTACGCAATTAATTTATATTCACTATGCAGTTAAATTATCTTCCTTTGAGAGACCTATAGTTAATCTTTCAATTAGTCATAGTATAACATTAGATTATGTAATCACATAAATATTATACATTACATTTAGTTCTTATAAACATTATCCTATCTTGATAATGTTACTATTAAATATCAACTTAATATTATTAATCTTGATAATATTTAATTCACCTCTTAGTATTATTAGTTCCTAATAATACTTTCATTCGCTTACTAATATTATTAACATCTTAATAATCTATTAATACCTTACTAATATTATTAATCCTCTTAATAATATTTTAATTATGTATCAATATTATTACCATAATAATATTTTACTTATGCTTTAGTATCATTAATCATTTAATAATAATTTTAATCATTTACTAATATTATTAATCATTTAATAATATCTTATTTATTTACTAATATTATTAATCATTTAATAATATTTTATTTATTTACTAATATTATTAATCATTTTATAATATTTTATTCATTTACTAATATTATTAATCATTTAATAATATTTTATTTATTTACTAATATTATTAATTATTTAATAATATCTTATTCCATTAATAATATTATTAATCATTTAATAATACTTTAATCATTTATCAATGCTTAAACCAAATATTATTAACCATTTAATAATATTTTAAAGAAATTTTAATCTTAATATTTTTATTTACTTATCAATATCATATTCTAATATTATTAATATCATCATAATATTTTAATAATTTATTGGATTAATAAATAATTTATTCTAATTGTTCACCCTTTATTAAACCTCTTATTTAATATCCATAAAAGGTCATAAATAATATTTCTTATCATAAATTACCAAAGTGTTCTAAGTTAGTCATGATATGCTATGTTATGAGTATTCAAGCATAGAAATCACATTTTTCTTATTAAAGACATCATTTAACTATTTATTTCCTTTTATTCATAACTTAATCATTTTTAGGAAAAATAGCAAACTAATTCCAAAAATTTGCAGCTTCTGTATTTCGACATAATATGAACCCACAAGGATCCCCAAATGTTTCTGGAATTTTAGAAAATGATCTAGTATTTTTAAAGTTCCCAAAACACTTGGATCTTGCTTCATTTTTAATAAATTGAGTTTTGCTCAGACAAATCTGAAATTTTCAGGGTATGCTCTCCTAACATATATAAACCTACTATAAAAATTTCGGAATTTTCCAGTGTATACACAGTGAGATTTCCGAAGGTAAAGTTTTAGGAGTCCTTTACAGAAATAGTCATTACGCACGATCTATAACTCGAAACGTGTCCGTTCTTTTTCCTACATGTAGATAACTTCTCAAGGTACCTCTGTGAAGTTTCCCAGATTTTTAAGGGACATGAAACTGTCCAAAACAGACCCAAGAAAAACGGGACAGAAGCTATTTTAGGGTTTTTGAACCCTTAACATTCCAAGTGGGCTGTTTTGGGGAAATTAGCTCCAAAGGATTCAAAACTTGCTAGATTTGTGTTCTATCACTTGGGTTTACTAGATAACTCATGTATCTAGCACCCCCCTTCGACGGATCACAAATCTAAGTTGTAAAACTTGAGTTACACAAGATTTAGTGAAAGAAAACAAGAGTTTACACCCTTGGAGAACATATGCTCATATTCTTCCTCTAAGCCTTTGATCTAACACTCAAGATACTTAGTTCCATACATGATGATATGTAGGACTAGGGTATCTTGAGTATTTTTTCATAACCCCAACAAAACTCAAGCAAAAAAAACAAAGTAGAAGAAGAAGATCAAGGTTAGGTTATACCTTGATTTAATGGCAACCTTCCTTGATTTACCAAAGTAAGTGATGAGCTTTGGATGCATGAACAAAGTAGCACTCCTCTCTCTATATATATATATGGCCGAAATACTCTCTCTAGAAGTGGCTAGCTTGGGAGAAATTATAAGAGGAAGAATGAGAGTAGAAATGAAATGAAATGAAAAGATGAAGTAAAAGGATACTTACAAAAAATATAGATACACTTAGTGTATCTAGCTATTATCCCCCATACTTTCTTTAACCCATGGATAGAAGCTTTGCCTTATCACTTTAATTAGTCTTATCATGATTAAGGATGCTTAATAAAGTGGCAACCAATGGGTTCTTGACAACTATGTCCTTTTGTGTAAGAGTTACTACAAATGGACCTTGCTTAGCTTAATTAGTTGCCTTAAAAGGCCTAATATGGCCGGTCATTATAGCCTCATCACCTCATCTATTTTGCTTTTATTTTAATGCACAATTTAATTAATCAAAAGTCTAAATACCCTTAATCAAGTGGGCTAAGTATTGGTTTGCATATTATTTCATTTGGGCTTCCTCCTTAATTGTTTTGGGCTATGTAATAAACATAGTCTAGCAACTTTAATATATGTTACCCAATTTGATTATTTAGGGTTTCCATTCCTAATATTATGAAATTAAATTACCTATACATGTGACTTTAGCTCATAACCTAATTAGGTTCACAAGAATTAGGTTTAAATTATTAGTCACTTGAAATAATAAAATTATCCACTTAAGTTAGTATACATAATAAATACTAACCTCTCATTATCACCATAACCCTTAGGTTATTTAATTGTCTCACCTAATGTATAATTAGGTTACGAAGCTTTCATTTTTTTAATGAAATCTATAAATGTATATATCCGTAACTATAACATTCATGTTAATTGACCCATGCACCACTTCACATATGTTGTCACATATTAAATCACTGTATAACATAAAGTTTTAAATATCAATAATGATCATACATATATAGTGACTTAAAATTCACGGTTATTACAGGGGTTCCTTCTGACGCCCCCAAAATTAGGTATACATCACCCATCTTGAGTCGCCAGATACATGGTACAGAATTCAAATACAACTTAATAATACAACTGTAGTGTACAATACGACAAAAATAAACTGTGAGTTTGAATACAAATATTGTCTACTAGAGAGTATACAAACTCAAAAGGAGTCCTCATTATAATTATTATCACACTATTTCACAGAATAGTGAGGACTACTAATGCACCATCTAGGACCATCACTCCATTCCCCGACTCGTTCCAGCTATATTCTCATTTTCTGAAGAGAACAGTGAAAGAAAGGGTGAGCTAAACTAGCCCAGTAAGAAATATTATGACTAAGATAATGCAGAATAAATTTTCATTAGCCTTAAACAGTGTTAAACTGATACAATATAATAAACATCAAGTTTAACTGTAGCGGAACAAGTAATCCATTAAAAGAGTCAAGTAGAGAATAAAATCTACTATCTTTTATGATTTAAAAGGTTTTTCATCACTTTTATCGCTGGGACTCAGCTTAATAAATAATCCACATCATCGAATCACCCTCACACTACTACTGCCAGGATATTCTTTAGTATCACGACCACAATTATCCATGCTCTACGGGCCAAAAATATTTGTGTATTCATTAATGGTCATGATCATGCCAACAACTGTCCATCAATGCACTATGGGCCAATGAGGACTTTTACCACATGATTTGTAACATTACGGTCATGATTACATCGAATAATCCCTTTCATAATCATACCAAGTCCATCTATGCACTACAGGCCACAGATGACTTTCAAAAAAATATAAACATGAGGATGATGACAATGATAAAAGAATTCAATAAAATAAGTTCAAGAATTAATTTATCCAGGAACTAATAATATCCAAATTGTCAACATGATACTGCTTTGTAGAGTAAAATTCAAGAATGCTCAGAAGAATATTTCCATGAAAAGATACTGGATGAAGCGCAAATATCAAGGATATTTCACTAATTTCATAGAGTATAGAAGTCAAAACTTTAACCAACTGAGTATAATAAAGATTGGAATAACAAAAGAAATCACCATGCATGCGGTACTTGCATGCATGATGCAAGTTATTGCAATGAATACTAAATAACGGAACGGTCGGTAGTAAATTCGCACCGGCGGGATGTTCCAATAGAATAATAAAGAATGGAATAACAACGTAAATCACCATGCATGCAAAGATTTCACATGTAGCGAGTTATTCTAACAAAATACTAATAAGGATATAATCAGTCCGTCAGAAAACGCATGCATACGGGATATTCCAACGAGAATAATAATAAAGAACTTTAACCAGTCCCACAGAAAATGCACGATGGATATTCCACGAAATAATAAAGACGGAATCAAGTCCGACGTAAAATGCACAGACAGGATATTCCAAAAGAATAGTAAAGACGGAATAATAGAAGAATGTCACCAAGTATAGGGGAGTCCGCGTATACAGGTTATTCCAACAGAATAATAAAGAATGGAATAACATAAGTTCTCTTCATGAATACAAAAGAATAACATCCCTTACGAGTACAACAAATAATATTCCCTACCTTAAGAAGAAGAGTACTGGATATATAAGTAGTGAAGTAGCAGAATACTTTCTTCTTTCTCTCTATAGTTTATCTCTCTAAAGTTTTAGTGAATTCGTAAGAAAATAATGAAGGAATGAGCTTCTATTCTAATTATTGTCTAATAAAACAAATAACTTTATAAAAGTATTCTGTTTTATATAAAAAAGATTTTACTATTTAAAACACTATGCATAATAGAATATAATATATTCTATTTATAGAATAACTTTATAAAGTATTACATTTTATATAAAAGATTTTTTGTATTATTACATTAATAATACCAACAAAACTGAGTGACTTATCACGTAAGCATCAATAATTAATACCGTGTGCTACTATGCAACCACGCATTCGCATTTCTTTTAACATCGGGTGTTTCAACAGCTTAACTTAAAACTTCCATAGTTATTTTCATAAAAGTATTTTTGTCATTTTCTCAATCCGACAATAATTTCGCTTTGTGGGGTCCACCAATGATGATTGTCTTGGTTGTCATTTAATATTCCTGTTAAAATGAATATTCCTCGACCAATCGAATATTATATAACAACTTGCGTACTTTGCAAAATTTATAAATATTACCCAAAACTATAACATTATATCAATTTCACTCCATAATATTCAAAAATAATATTTATAGAAAATTCATCTTTATTCAAAAAGTTGGGGTTTTACAACCTCCCCTTCTTATTAAATTTCGCCCTCGAAATTAGGGTACGTACCTGGTATATCGAAGAGGTAAGGATACCCTGATTTCATTTCAGATTCTAACTCCCAAGTCATTTCCTCAACATCGTGGTTTCTCCACAAAACTTTGACTTGAGGTATAACCTTGGAGCGTAGAATATGTTCCTTCTTATCCAAGATTTGAACAGGAACCTCTTCATACATCAAATCTTTCGCTATTTCGTCTGGTTCTAACTCAAAAATGTGGTTCGGGTCTTCCACATATTTACGTAACATGGATATGTAAAAAACGTTATGAACACGAGACATACTTGGCGGTAAAGCGAGTCTATAGGCCACACTTCCTACTCGATCAAGGATTAAAAATGGGCCGATGAATCGAGGATTGAGCTTTCCTCTCTTTCCAAATCTCGTAACTCCTTTCCATGGAGCAACACGTAACAACACATGTTCTCCTATATCGAATTCCACATCCTTTTGATGAAGATCAGCATAACTCTTTTGCTGATCTTGTGAGGTTTTTATACGTTGTCGGATTGTTTGAATCTTTTTCGTAGTCATACCTACCAACTCCAGTCCCAACAACGTTGCTTCACCCACCTCATCCCAGCATACTGGAGAACAACACTTTTTTCCATACAACGCTTTGAATGGAGCCATGCCAATACTTACTTGATAACTGTTGTTATAGGAAAACTCCACCAATGGTAAGAACTTGTCCCAACTTCCCTTGAAGTCAAGGACACAGAGTCTTAATAGATCTTCAAGAGTTTGAATCGTCTTCTCCAACTGCCCGTCCGTCTGAGGATGATATGCTGAGCTAAATCGTAAATCCGTGCCCATAGCTTTTTGCAAACTAACCCAAAATCTTGAAGTGAATCTTGGGTCTCGATCAGAAACTATGGATACTGGCATACCATGCAATCTTACAACCTCGTTTATGTACATACGAGTAAGACGTTAAAGTATATAAGTTTCTCGTATCGATAAGAAATGAGCACACTTGGTCAATCTATCAACAATGACCCAAATCGCATCTATGCCTTGAGAAACTTTGGGAAGACCGATAACGAAATCCATGGTAATGTGCTCCCACTTCCATTCTAGAATTTCAAGTGGTTGCAATGGACCTTTTGGTACTTGATGCTCCGCTTTGACTCATTGACACGTTAGACACCTTGAGATAAACAGCGCTATCTCTCTCTTCATATTGCTCCACCAAAATGTATGACGAATATCATGATACATTTGGTACTCCCAAGATGGATTGCAAACGGTGTGTATGCGCCTCCATCATGATTTTATACTTTAAATCAGGGTCGTTAGGAATACAAAGTCTAGAGTTGACTCAAAGTATTCCTTCTTCATCGATTCTTGCTTCCGGCATAACACCTTCTTGCACTTTCTTCCTCATACGCATCACCAGTGTCCGTAGCTTGAAAGCGACTTTAAATTTATCAATTAAAGTCGATTCTACTCGTATATTCTCCATCATCACATGGGTCCCTGGAGTCTTTAACTCTATCTCCATCCTTTGCAAGTCACACAAAATGGGCCTTTGCGTTGACAATATCGCATTCGCACTTGAATATGATCTTCTACACAATGCGTCAGCTACCATGTTTGCTTTTCCAGGATGGTATTGGACGGTATGATCATAATCTTTCAATAGTTCAAGCCAACGTCGTTGTTGCATGTTGAGTTCCTTTTGAGTGAAGAAATATTTGAGGCTTTTATGATCCGTAAAGATCTCCACTTTCTCCCCATACAAGTAATGCCTCCAAATCTTTAGTGCGAAGACAACAGCTGCCAACTCTAGATCATGAGTAGGATAATACCTCTCATATTCTTTGAGTTGTCATGAGGCATAGGCTATGACTTTCCCATGTTGCATGAGAACACATCCTAACCCTTTGCCCGAAGCATCAATGTAGATGACAAATCCCTCCGAACCAGATGGTATTGTCAGAACAGGTGCTGAAATGAGTCTCCTCTTGAGTTCTTGAAAACTCTTCTCACATTCCTCGCTCCAACCGAACTTTGTATCTTTTCGAGTCAGCTGAGTTAGTGGAGTAGCGATTCGAGAAAACCCTTCTACGAATCTCTGATAATAACCAGCTAAGCTGAGAAAGCTACTTACTTCGGTCACTGATTTAGGTTGGTCCCAGCTTTGAATAGCCTCAATCTTTATTGGGTCAACAGATATTCCATGACTTGATACCACGTGCTCAAGGAATGCTACTTCCTCAAGCCAGAACTCGCATTTCTTCAACTTGGCATAAAGCTTGTATTCACGAAGCTTTTGGAGTATCAGCCTCAAGTGTTGCTCATGATCTTCACGGCTTTTGGAATAAATAAGGATGTCATCAATAAAGACGACCACAAAGTGATCCAAATATTTCTTGAATACTCGGTTCATCATATCCATGAAGGCAGCGGGAGCATTAGTCAATCCAAAGGACATGACTAGGAATTCATAAAGCCCGCATCTGAGAGTTACGGCCGTCTTTAGAATGTCATCGGTTCTAATCTTCAATTGGTGATATCCTAACGAAGATCAATCTTTGAAAAGAATTTGGCTCCTTACCGGGTCAAACAGTCATCAATACGTGGCAATGGGTACCTATTTTTGATGGTGACATGATTCAACTCCCGCTAATCAATACAAAGTCGCATACTCCCATCTTTCTTCTTCACGAATAGAATAGGAGCACCCCAAGGAGAAGTAATAGGACGAATAATGTGACGCCCCCAAAATAGGTCCATTCCATCCAACCCATTCTGAGTCGCCAAATACATGGTACAGAAAATAACTACAACTTTATTACAACAATTGTTGTGCAAAATACAACAACACATATGCTGTAAGTTTGGATACAAATATATACCAACCAAGTATGTACGTCACAATGACACCTTACATAAAGGTATAGTCAAAACCTGCTTTTAGAAATTAGAATTTTGGGAAGTGCTCAAGGAAACCTTCATACATGGGAGGCCATGCTTTTAGGTTATGGTAGATATCATATGGCCACGCAATTATCCTTGGTTGACCTAATAGACCCCAAAGAAAAACGAGAAGATTACTATCATATTCTTCCCAATGGTGAGTCTTTTCTTGACATATCATTGTCTCCACTTGCCTCTAATTGGGTATTATACTCCAAACAAACACCAAGATTATATAGGTAGTGCTTGTAAATATACTCGACAAGTGGATGTGCACAACCTTGTCTTATGATAACACGAGTTTGTATGTCATTAGACATCTTGTATGATAGTGGCAAAACACCCTTCCAAAGTTAAATTCACCTCACCCTCAACATCTATAGACCACCACTCTATTCCTCGCTATCCCCGCTCGACCCAAATTACACTTTTATTACACAAAGAAAGGAATTGTGAAACAAAAGGGTGAGCACAACTAGCTCGATAAAGAATATTATGACTAAAGATAAATAAATTATCAATAGTCTTCATCGATGTAAATCGTAGATTTAGAATATATGGTAGATGATAAAACTTTTCAACCATAGTTGCGTGAAACGAAGCGAATCCATTAAAAGAGTCAAATAGACTATAAAGTCTATTGTTTTCCCCACGTTAAAAGTCCACCAACAATATTTTATCCCTGTAACATCAATCAACAGTTCCTTTCCACAATCATATGAATAACTCATAATCATAATTGTGATTCTAAATTCCTCTTCTCATCCATGACGAAGATAATTTTCATCACCTGTCTTTACCTGAAACATCAAATATCATGGTTATACCAAATCACGCCTCTGCTCATAATCATACTAATAAATTCATCTTTGCACCACGGGCCAAAGATATTCATCAACAATTCATCTTTACACTACAGGCTAAAGATATTCAACAACAGGTCATCTTTGCATTACGAGCCAAAGATATTAATCAATAATTCATCTTTGCACTACATGCTAAAGATATTCAACAACAGGTCATCTTTGCATTATGAGCAAAAGATATTCATCAATAATTCATCTTTGCACTACAGGCTAAGATATTCATCAACAAGTCATCTTTGCACTACGAGCCAAAGATATTCATATATCAAAGAAATACATAATCATTTCAGAAGTTATATAACAATAATTATAACCATGTTGATCAATTCACCTTTGCACTTAAGCTAAAAATATTCAATTGTAAATTCAATGGTCATGATCATACCACTCAACAATTCAACTTTTGCACTACTGGCCAAAGAGAACCTATAGTCACGATCATACCAATAATCTACCCATCTTTACACTCAAGTCAAAGAGAAATATTATCATTAGGGTTATAAGAATGTTATATAAAAACAATATAATCAAAGCATGGTTTTAATTTCAAGAGTAAGATTCATAAATCAACGATAATTTGGTCAAAGAAGAAACCAATTTGTCGTGAATAAGACCCAATTAAATTCGTACATAAATCCGTGATATCGTGCATAGTAACCTCGACCACGAAAAGATAAAGTTTCATAATAAAATTCATATCCATATTTATAACACCTTAATCCAAATATTATAAATCACTTAGAAATCTCATAATCTAATATTATTAATATTACAATAATATTTTAATCATTTCTAAAACTTATAAACAATTTAATTAAACTATTTACACTTTACTAATTAATGCATTTAATCATCATAAAATGCCAAACTCATAAGATTTCATCACCAATAACCAAAACCCTCATCAAAATCTGCATATACCTCATATATGATTCTCAAGCCATAAAATCATATTTTCCAATTTTCTTACTTCACATAACATATTTAATTCATTTACTCATAACTAGAATATTTTCATGAAAAATACCAAATCGGTTCCAAAAATATTTCTTTTCTCGGATTTAGCATAACATAGTCCCATATTGAACATATATTTTCTCTAAATTTTAAAATTCATTTACTATTTTTCATATGGCCAAAACTACCTAATATTTAAACATTTATCATAAATTATACTTTTATCCAAAAATTCTAAAATTTACACGGTATACTTGATATTATATAGATGTACTCCCAATAAAAATTTCATCAATTTTGGAGTTAATCACAAGGAGTTATAAATAGTTACTTTTAAAATAGTCTTTTCTCATAAAATCCATAACTCCTAATCTATACATCCAAAAATCTCCATTTTGGACACACTCTACAAAAACTCATCAAAATATCATTTCAAATTTTTCCAGAATTTTTGAAGGTTCCAAAAATTTCAAACTAAAAACATATAATAACCCTTAAAATCCCTTACTATCCCTTACCTCAAAAAGCAGCAAGATTTGGAATAACGCCTGAACGAACTTGCAATCGTATAGCAATACTCAAAGTATACTCAAAATACTCACAAGAATACGCTCAATAATATAGAGAGAAAACTTCAATTTACGTGTGATTTTCAATTCTAACATAAGCACCCTATTTATAAGAAAATACTTAGAACACCAAAGCGTAAAATTTAATAAAATATTAATATATATTATTTTATTCCAAACCACACTTATTTTGCTTCAAAACCTCAACCACCAAACAACCCACCTCACAAGACTTGTACAAAAAACGCGTTTTGTTATTTAAATTATTTTAAACTTCCAGAAAATCAATTATTTGAGCTTGAACTTCAATAATTCATAATAAATAGCCCTTTTATCAAAAAATTCGAATCTCGAGAGTTTTATAGGAAATCCAATTCTCTACAACTTTGCGAAGAAAGTTTTTCCAAATTCCAAATGAAATTGACCAAAATCCACAAACGGACAATTTTACAAAGTATAATCAAATTTCAATCAAGAAATGGGGTCCACCGATACACAAAACATGTGTTAATCATTTAATGCCACAAAATACTCTTCCTCCTCATATACTCATATATCCAACATTCATTATAAAATATCATCGTTAATATATTATTAAAATAATATATTTAAATGAATTATTTTATCGAGAAAAAGATAAAATATTAATTTTCAACAATTGTCACATTAAAATTTTCTCCATCTATGTCCACATAAAATAAATATTTTCTCATCATAAAAATCAATAATTAATTATTCACAAATAATATTACATAATCACAATATTGACAACCGTGTAGTTCCCAGGAAAGAGGGGCTTTCCAATAAGAATTTCTCCTTCTTGGTAGCAATTGATTAGGTGACCAAACCTCTCCTTAGATAGAACTTTCTAGGCATTGCCAATAATGTTATCCAATAATATTATTCGGATAATATGACTTATTGCTCCGATAATGGAAAATATCGTACAGTGACAATTATTGAAACAACAATAATATAAAATATCAACGTAGCAATTATTGAATCAATAAAATAAAATATTGAATAAAGAATTACCGTAACAATTATTGAGTAATGCCTTCTTACGAAAAAAATTATCATGCTTCATGAATAGTACTCGTGAATAGTAACTCGTGAATAGTAACTCATGAATAGTAACTCGTGAATAAGAACCCATGAATAGTAACTCGTGAATAAGAACTCATGAATAGTAATTAAAAAAATTGAATACTTTTATTTCATAAAATTCGGGGTCTTACAATCTCCCTCCTTATGAAATTTCGTCCCCAAAATTTACGTGCACTGCTATTTCGAGAGAGTTGAGAATACCTTGTTTTCATTTCGATTCTATCTCCCCTATCATCATGATTTCTCCATTGCTCATCTCCTATATTTCAGATATCATTCTAGAATACAGCTTCAAAACACGGGTTAATTTAACCAATTAACATATCACATAATATCCCAATATTATGACTGACCAACAAATAAGCTTAGGTAGGACACACTAGCGAAGGATTTACTCGCCTCTCCCTCCTAGTTCTATTCCCCGATCTCCGCCAGAGATCATATCCTAAGCTCGATACCAATCATGGCGCCCCAAAAATAGGTCCATTCCATCCAACCTATTTCGAGTCGCCAAATACATGGTATGTAAAATAACTACAACTTTATTACAACAATTGTCGTGCAAAATACAACAACACATATCTTTGTAAGTTTGGATACAAATATATACCAACCAGAGTACGTCCACAATGACACCTTACATAAAGGTATAGTCAAAAACTGCTTTTAGAAATTAGAATCTTTGGGAAGTGCTCAAGGAAACCTTCATACATGGGAGGCCATGCTTTTAGGTTATGGTAGATATCATATGGCCACGAATTATCCTTGGTTGATTCAATAGACCCCAAAAAGAAAAACGAGAAGATTACTATCATATTCTTCCCAATGGTGAGTCTTTTCTTGACATATCATTGTCTCCACTGCTCTAATTGGGTATTATACTCCAAACAAACACCAAGATTATATAGTAGTGCTTGTAAATATACTCAAAGAAGTGGATGTGCACAACCTTGTCTTATGATAACACGAGTTTGTATGTCATTAGACATCTTGTATGATAGTGGCAAAACACCCTTCCAAAGTTAAATTCACCTCACCCTCAACATCTATAGACCACCACTCTATTCCTCGCTATCCCCGCTCGACCCAAATACACTTTTATTACACGAAAGGAATTGTGAAACAAAAGGGTGAGCACAACTAGCTCAAGAAAGAATATTATGACTAAAGATAAATAAATTATCAATAGTCTTCATCGAAGAATAAATCGAGATTTAGAACATATGGTAGATGATAAAACTTTTCAACCATAGTTGCGCTTAACGAGCAAGCGATCCATTAAAAGAGTCAAATAGACTATAAAGTCTATTGTCTTCCCCACGTTAAAAGTCCACCAACAAAATTTTATCCTCAGAACATCAATCAACAGCCTTTTTCTACAATCATATGAATAACTCATAATCATAATTGTGATTCTAAATTCCTCTTCTCATCCATGACGAAGATAATTTTCATCACCGCCTTTACCTCAAACATCAAATATCATGGTTATACCAAATCACAGCCTCGCTCATAATCATACTAATAAATTCATCTTTGCACCACGGGCCAAAGATATTCATCAACAGCTCATCTTTACACTACAAAGCAAAGATATTCAACAATGTGTCATCTTTGCATTACGAGCCAAAGATATTCATCAATAATTCATCTTTGCACTATAAAGCAAAGATATTCAACAACAGTCATCTTTGCATTCGAGCAAAAGATATTCATCAATAATTCATCTTTGCACTACGTGCTAAGATATTCATCAACAAGTCATCTTTTGCACTACGAGCCAAAGATATTCATATATCAAAGAAATACATAATCATTTCAAAAGTTATATAACAATAATTATAACCATGTTGATCAATTCACCTTTGCACTTAAGCTAAAAATATTCAATTATAAATTCAATGGTCATGATCATACCACTCAACAATTTAACTTTTGCACTACTGGCCAAAGAGAACCTATAGTCACGATCATACCAATAATCTACCCATCTTTACACTCAAGTCAAAGAGAAATATTATCATTAGGGTTATAAGAATGTTATATAAAAACAATATAATCAAAATATGGTTTTAATTTCAAGAGTAAGATTCATAAATCAACGATAATTTGGTCAAAGAAGAAACCAATTTGTCGTGAATAGTACCCGTGATTCGTACATAAGTACCGTGATACGCATATAAGAACTCTCGACACGAAAAGATAAAGTTTCATAATAAAATTCATATCCATATTTATAACACCTTAATCCAAATATTATAAATCACTTAGAAATCTCATAATCTAATATTATTAATATTACAATAATATTTTAATCATTTCTAAAACTTATAAATAATTTAATTAAACTGCTTTACACTTTACTAATTAATGCATTTAATCATCATAAAATGCCAAACTCATAAGATTTCATCACCAATAACCAAAACCCTCATCAAAAATCTGCATATACCTCATATATATATGATTCTCAAGCCATAAAATCATATTTTCCAATTTTCTTACTTCACATAACATATTTAATTCATTTACTCATAACTAGAATATTTTCATGAAAAAATACCAAATCAGTTTCAAAAATATTTCTTTTCTGGGATTTAGCATAACATAGTCCCATATTGAACATATATTTTTCTCTAAATTTTAAAAATTCATTTACTATTTTTCATATGGCCAAAACCACCGAAATATTTAAACATTTATCATAAATTATACTTTTATCCAAAAATTCTGAAATTTACACGGTATACTGATATTATATAGATGTACTCCCAATAAAAATTTCATCAATTTTGGAGTTAATCACAAGGAGTTATAAATAGTTACTTTTAAAATAGTCTTTTCTCATAAAATCCATAACTCCTAATCTATACATCCAAAAATCACCATTTTTGGACACACTCTACAAAACTCATCAAAATATCATTTCAAATTTTTCCAGAATTTTTGAAGGTTCAGAAAAATTTTGAAATTAAAAACATAATAACCCTTAAAATCCCTTACTATCCCTTACCTCAAAAGAGCAAGATTACATTTGAATAACGCCGAATCTAACTTGCACCGTGATAGCAAGCAATACTCAAAGTATAATCAAAATACTCACAAGAATACGCTCAATAATATAGAGAGAGAAAACTTCAATTTCTGGTGTGATTTTCAACTCTAACATAAGCACCCTATTTATAGGAAAATACTTAGAACACCAAAGCAGAAAATTTAATAAAATATTAATATATATTATTTTTATTCCAAAGCACACTTATTTTACTTCAAAACCTCAGCCACCAAACAGCCCACCTCACAAGACTTGCACAAAAAACGTTTTTGTTATTTAAATTATTTTAAACTTCCGAAAATCAATTATTTCAGAGCTTCAGAACTTCAATAATTCATAATAAATAGCCCTTTTATCAAAAATTTCGAATCTCGCGAGTTTTTATAGGAAATCCAATTCTCTACAACTTTGCAGAAGAAAGTTTTTCCAAATTCCAAACAAAAATTGACCGAAATCTATAAACGGACGATTTTACAGGCTATAATCAAATTTCAGTCAAGAAATGGGGTCCACCGACACACAAAACATGTGTTAATCATTTAATGCCACAAAAATACTCTTCCTCCTCATATACTCATATATCCAACATTTATTATAAAAATATCATCGTTAATATATTATTAAAATAATATATTTAAATGAATTATTTTATCAGAAAAAGATAAAATATTAATTTTCAACAATTGTCACATTAAAAATTTTCTCCATCTATGTCCACATAAAATAAATATTTTCCTCATCATAAAAATCAATAATTAATTATTCATAAATAATATTACATAATCACAATATTGACAACCAGGTAGTTCCCAGGAAAGAGGGGGCTTTCCAATAAGAATTTCTCCTTACTGGCGCGCAATTAGGTGACCAAACCTCTCCTTAGACAGAACTTTCTAGGCATTGCCAATAATGTTATCCAATAATATTATTCAGATAATATGAATTATTGTCTCGATAATGGAAAATATCATCACGTGACAATTATTGAAACAACAATAATATAAAATATCAACGTAGCAATTATTGAATCAATAAAATAAAATATTGAACAGTAATTACTGTAACAATTATTGAGTAATGCCTTCTTACAAAAAAAAATTATCATGCTTCATGAATAGTACTCGTGAATAGTAACTCGTGAATAGTAACTCATGAATAGTAACTCGTGAATAGTAACTCATGAATAGTAACTCGTGAATAATAACTCATGAATAGTAACTCATGAATAGTAATTAAAAAAAAATTGAATACTTTTATTTCATAAAATTCGGGGTCTTACAAATAAAGCCAATGTCTAACAATTCTTGCAGTTGAGTCTTTAACTCCTGAAGTTCAATAGGAGCCATTCGATATGGGGCTTTGGAAATGGGTTTTGTATCGGGTTCAAGGTCGATACAAAAATTAATTTCACGCTCTGGGGGTAGGCCAGGAAGTTCTTCAGGGAATACGTCAGGAAATTCATTAACAATAGAAATATCATTCAAAACTGACGTATTTTTTTTTAGATCTGTGACGTGGATTAAGAAAGCTTAACATCTGTTTTTCAATAAACGAATAGCTTTATGGCTTGAGATGACCGTGATTGATTTTAATGGTTTTGTCGCTTGAATTCGCATAATAGGTTGATTAGGAATATGAAAGCTAACAACCTTACAAAAACAATCAATTTTAGCATGATGAGTATTTAACCAATCAATCCCTAGAATCACATCAAATGCAAGTATTTTCAATGAAATAAGATCAACAGGTAATGTGAGGGTACCAATTTGAACCAAACAAGACTTATAAACAGTGGATGTAATGAAGTTTTCTCCCAACGAAGTTTCTATAAATAAGTCAAAGTCTAATTTCTCCGGAGTCAAATTTAATCGTTGAGCACAAGTAGGAGAAATAAAAGAATGGGTAGAACCGATATCAAATAAGGTATAGACTTCGCTAGAAGTTTATGATAAGCTTACCCGTGATAACCTCATTCGGGTTCCTTGCTTTCTAGGAGGTCACAACAAACGCTCTCCCCTGCACTACCGACTTTGACTTTTCTGGGACGGCCTTTGGTGCCTCCATCCTGGCTAAACTTGTCTTCGATGAACGACAAAATCGGGCTAAGTGACCTTCTCTTCCACAATTATAACATGCTTTGGACGGCATTGCGCAGTTTAGACTGATGTGTCCCTCCCCTCCATATTGAAGCATATGATAGGCGGTCGTTATCCTTCCTTAACAACGAGTGCTGGTGCTGACGTCCTTCCATCATTGTTGAATCTCCTTTTCTTGAAATGTCCATTTTTACTATCTTGGCCATGATTACCACCGAAGTGGTTACCATTTCTGGCATGTTGATTCCCACCACGTTTGTTGTCATCGTTTCGATGACTAATACCACTGGTATTTTTATGCTGACGGCTGCTTTCTCTTGGTTGCGTTGACTTGTTACCGCGCTCCAATAACTGAGCCCTATTTACAACATCTGAGTGCAAACACAGTTTATGAGAAATAAGATATTGACGTATCTCCGGTTTCAAACCTCTTAAAAACATTCGCATCATTCGCTCCTCATTATCGACCAAATGGGATGCAAACCGGGATAACTCCGCAAATTTAGCCTCGCATTGCGACACGGTCATATTGTTTTATTCTAATTTGATAAACTCCACTTCTTTCATGTGACGAATACTCTCGAGAAAGTACATGTGGTTGAATAGCTCTTAGAACTTCTCCCAAGACATCTTGAGTGCGTTAGATTGGGTACATTTTACAGATTCCCACCAGTAATCTGCCTCTTCACGCAACATGAAGGTGGCAAAGGGAACCTTTTGCTCCTCGGAGCATCCCAAGACATCAAATATCTTGGTGATCTGCTTTATCCATGCTTCCGCCTTAAGTGGTTTTGGTTCTCCAATAAACTCTGGTGGTCCTAGCTCCTTGAACTGTTTAGCGGTGACCATCCGAGAGTTTCCAATGTTTCCACCTACATTTCGGACAGGAGCCGCTCTCGCCTGATGTTGCATAAATTGCATAAAGCCTCTGAACAATCCATCATTCATCATTTGGTATGTGTTATTGTTTGCATGAGGATTGTCGCCTTCCTGATGCACATTATCCTGATTATTGATATGTGTAGACTCAATGGTCTCTTGTGCTCCATTGCTATTCTCAACATTCTCGAATGTCATTTTCAGATACTGCCACAAAACAAGGGTTAGTTGACATGTAACATATTATCTCTAAACTCTGACCAACTAATTTAAATACAAAATAAATTTAAGTAGGTCATACTAGCGGAAAATTCCCCGCGTCTCTCCCCTCCTAGTTCTAGTCTCACATCTTAGCCAGGGATCATATCCCTAAGCTTTGATACCAACTGTGATGCCCCCAAAATTAGGTATACATCGCCCATCTTGAGTCGCTAGATACATGGTACAGAATTCAAATACAACTTAATAATACAACTGTCGTGTACAATATGACAAACATAAACTGTGAGTTTGAATACAAATATTGTCTACTAGAGAGTATACAAACTCAAAAGGAGTCCTCATTACAATTATTATCACACTATTTCACAGAATAGTGAGGACTACTAATGCACCATCTAGGACCATCACTTCGTTCCCCGACTCGTTCCAGCTATATTCTTATTTCCTGAAGAGAACAGTGAAAGAAAGGGTGAGCTCAACTAGCCCAGTAAGAAATATCATGACTAAGATAATGAAGAATAAATTTTCATTAGCTTTAAACAATGTTAAACTGATACAATATAACAAACATCAAGTTTAACTGCAGCGGAACAAGCAATCCATTGAAAGAGTCAAGTAGAGAATAAAATCTACTATCTTTTATGATTTAAAAGGTTTTTCATCACTTTTATCGCTGGGACTCAGCTTAATAAATAATCCACATCATCGAATCACCCCTGCACTACGGCCAAGGATATTCTTTAGTATCACGACCACAATTATCCATGCACTACGGTCCAAGAATATTTGTGTATTCATTAATGGTCATGATCATGCCAACAACTCGTCCCATCAATGCACTACGGCCAATGAGGACTTTTACCACATCATTTGTAACATTACGGTTATGATTACATCG
Source organism: Panax quinquefolius (assembly GCA_020205615.1). Lineage (NCBI taxonomy): Eukaryota > Viridiplantae > Streptophyta > Magnoliopsida > Apiales > Araliaceae > Panax > Panax quinquefolius. Next base: position 65,695,694 of record CM035160.1, read on the forward strand.
AATAATCCTTGGTCATAATCATACCAAGTCCATCTATGTACTACAGAATACGATGACTTTTAAAAAATATAAACATGAGGTCGATGACAATGATATAAGAATTCAATAAAACAAGTTCAAGAATTAATTTATCCGTAAACTAATAATGTCCAAATTGTCAACATGATATCGCTTTATAGAGTAAAATTCAAGAATGCTCGTAAGAATATTTTCATGAAAAGATATCGGATGAAGCGCAAATATCAAGGATATTCCACTAATTTCATGGAGTATAAAGTCAAAACTTTAACCAACTAAGTTTAATAAAGAATGGAATAACAAAAGAAATCACCATGCATGCGGTGCCAGATTGCAGATGTATTAGTTATTCCAATAGAATACTAAATAATGAACCCGGTCGGTCAAAAATTACATGCACCGACAGGATGTTCCAATGAATAATAAAAAATGGAATAACAACATAAATCACCATGCATGCGGTTTTGGCGTGATGAGGTTATTCCAATGTAATACTAATAAGATGTAATCGTGTCCCATGTAAATGCATGTGATGGGATATTCCAATGTAATAATAATAAAGATTTTACCCAGTCCTGCGTAAAATGCGCAAACAGGATATTCCACCAGAATAATAAATACGGAATCATGTCCGGCGTAAAATGCACAGACAAGATATTCCAACATAATAGTAAAGATGGAATAATAGAAGAATGTCACCAAGTATAGGTAGCTCACAGATATCTGAGTTATTCCAACGAATAATAAAGAATGGAATAATATAAGTTCTCTTCATGAATACAAAAGAATAACACCCCTTATGAGTACAACAAATAATATTCCCTACCTTAAGAAGAAGAGTACTGGATATATAAGTAGTGAAGTAGCAGAATACTTTCTTCTTTCTCTCTATAGTTTATCTCTCTAAAGTTTCAAAGTGAATTAAGTAAGAAAATAATGAAGGAATGAGCTTCTATTTATAGAAAAATGGATCGCATAGTAATTAACTCATGAACAGTCCAGTTGATTTACTTTAATCTGACGGTCCATATTTAAAGCAAAATCTTTTAAATAAAATATAATATATTCTATTTATAATCTAATAAAATGAATAACTTTATAAAAGATTTTACTATGCAAACACTATGCATGCACTATGCAAACACTATGCATAATAAAATATAATATATTCTAATTATTGTCTAATAAAATAGATAACTTTATAAAAGTATTACATTTTATATAAAAAGATTTTACTATGCAAAACACTATCACGGAACACTATCTGACACTATGCATAATAGAATATAATATATTATATGTATAGAATAACTTTATAAAGTATTATGTTTTATATAAAAAGATTTTCTCAGATTATTACATTAATAATACCAACAAAACCGAGTGACTTATCACGTAAGCATCAATAATTAATCTTGTGTGTTACTATGCAACCGCTGCAGACATCTTGTACTTTTAACACTGGGTGTTTCAACAGTTTACAGTAAAACTTCCGCCGTTATTTTCATAAAGTATTTTTGTCGTTTTCTCAATCCAACAATAATTCCGTTGTGGGGTCCACCAATGATTGTGCCATTGTACGAATATTCCCTATTAAAACGAATATTCCCCGACCAATCGAATATTATATAACAACTTGCGTATTTTGCAAAATTTATAAATATTACCCACAACTATAACATTATATCAATTTCACTCCATAATATTCAAAAATAATATTTATAGAAAATTCATCTTTATTCAAAAAGTTGGGGTTTTACATTCCTCCTCCCTAGCTCGACTAGCTCCTCCAACATCTGACATCCTGACAACATAGTTTCAAGTTTTAGTTACTAAGTCGTACTAGTGAGCACATAATTTAACACATAAACACATAAAGTCTTTTATTATCTTCAATGAATTAAGAAATTTATTTCCTAGAACTCGATAAGAGTTTTCCATCACTATGTTCTTCCTATAAGGCTACTACCTAAGGTTGTTCCCCCACCTAAGGTTCATAACCTACATCTTTGATACCAACCTGTGACACCCCCAAATTTGGGTACTTCGATTCCCACATGATTTGGTGTTAACTTGTAAGACCCCAACTTATTATTAATAAAATTTAATTTTCTCTATTTTGGATTAGTAAGGGTTGATTTGATTAATGTGGATAGTTATGGGTAAAATACGCAAATATTTCAAAATAAGCAAGTGGTTATAAAATATTCATTGTTGTTGGGGAATATTCGTTTGGTCGTGGAATATTCTTCTTTGTTGGGGAATATTCGTATGCGACGGTACTTGCCAGCCTTTTTTTAATGCCCCATAACTAAAAAGCGATTGGATGAAGAAAACGATAAATATAAGTTGTTTAAAAATAACCAGCGTAGTTATTGCTAATTATCTTGTTAAAATACTTCGGTGGTTAAAACACGAAGACACTACGGTATTGCACCAATTATTGATTCTTACGTAAGAAGGCACTACTCAATAATTGTTACGATGAATTACTGTTCAAGATGTTATTTTATTGATTCAATAATTGTTTGCGTTGATATTTTATATTACCGTTGTTTCAATAATTGTCACTACTACAAGATTTTTTCATTATCAAAGTAATAATTCATATTATCCTAATAATATTATTAGATAACATTATTGGCAATGTCTAGAAAGTTCTTTCTAAGGAGAGGTTTGGTCACCTAATTGCGGCGCCCAAGAAGGAGAGAAATTCTTATTGAAAGCCCCCTTTCTGAACCGCCTCGTTATCAATATTGTGATTACGTAATATTATTTGTGAATAATTAATTATTGATTCATATGATGAGGAAAATATTGATTTTATGTGGATATAGATGGAGAAAATTTTTAATGTGACACTTGTTGAAAATTGAAATTTTATCTTTTCTCGATAAAATAATTCATTTAAATATATTATTATATTTTAATAATATAATAATGATGATATTTTTTACGATGAATGTGGGATATATGAGTATATGTGGAGGAGGAGTATTTTTGTTACCAAAATATTTAAAGCATGTTTTATGTGTCTGTGGACCCCATTTCTTGACCGAAATATGATTATAACTGTAAAATCGCTTGGTTTGTGAATTTGGGTCAATTTCTATTTAGAATTTGGAAAAACGTTCTTCTGCAAAGTTGTAGAGAATTGAATTTCCTATAAAAATATGCGAGATTCGAATTTCCTAACAAAAGGGCTATTTATTATGAATTATTGAAGTTCAAGCTCAAAAATAATTAATTTTGAAGTTTTAAATATTTTTTTTTAAAAAACGTTTTTTGCATGTGTGAGGCATGTGTTCAATTCTTTGAATTTCAAATTCAAAGGTGTGCGTGAAGATTATATATATATATATATATATATATATATATATAATATTTTAATAAATTTTCTACTTTGGTGTTCTAAGCATTTTCCTATAAATAGGGTGCTTGGGTTAAAATTGATTCACACACCGAAATCAAGTTTTCTCTCTATATTATCGGCGTATTCTTGTGAGTATTTTGAGTATATTTTGAGTATTGCTATACTGTGCAAGTTCAAGTCATAGCTTATATCCTGTTTCAACCCGTAAGTCTTGTCTTTACGAGGTAAGGGATATTATTTTTTTCAGAATGATATTATTTCTTCAATATCATTATCTTTGAAATATTGATATGAAGTTTTATCAAATTTGGAACTTTTGGTGTCTGAGTTACTATTCACGTATATGGCACTATTCACGATATCGACACTATTTACTTAATCTTAAGACTATTCATCGAAAAAATGAAAATTTTCCTTTTTCGTCTAAAATATCTATTGTGGATACTAGCTTTGATTGTATCCATGTTTTGATCATTCTTGAATTTTACACCACTATGATTATTTTTGAGGTATTTTTTTGGACATGGATAAAACAAAGTACGAATCCTTAATCCTTAATCCTTGTCATTTTGTTTCAATGGATTGGTTTCTTTAAAAATATTTTCATCATCCTCATTCTTAAATGATGATATTATTGAATATCTTTGGCACAGTGGTGCAAAGATGAATGATTTCGATGAATATCTTTGGCCCGTAGTGCAAGATGATGAAGTGTTTAGATGAACATGACCAATCGATGAATATCTTTGGCACAGAGTGCAAAGATGAATATTTGATTCCGTATATATATTGATTGATGTTACAGGATAAAAGATAGACGATGAACTTTTAAATTCATACATAGAAGATAGTAGTTTGCATTCTCTACTTAACTCTTCTAATGAATTATTATTTTCATTGCGAATATTGATTTAAAACTTGTTGTCTATTGTATTCTATTAGATTTTTCCTGTTGAAGACTAATGATAATTTGTTGTATATTATCTTAGTCATAATATTCTTTTACTTGGCTAGTTGAGCTCACCCTTTTCCTTTTTGTTCCATTTTTCTTCTCAGGAGGCGAGAATATAGCGAGTATGAGTCGGGGTATGGAATGAAGGTTCTAGAGAGAGTTGTTTAGTAGTCCTCACCATTTTTGTAAAATAATGTATCAATAAATGTGATGAGAATTTATTTGAGTATAGATATTGTCAAGAAGATAATATTTGTATTCAAACTCAAAATTTTACTGTTGTAATAATAAAGTTGTAGTTGTTTCTGTACCATGTATTGACAACTCAGAATGGGTGATGTATGCCTATTTTGGGGGCGTCACATCACTATTCAAACATCATATATCTATCTACCCATAATAAATGAAAGCATAAATAGATAGAAATAAATCCTCTCCTTAAGGAGTTACATCATCTGAAATAATTACATAAATCCCAAGTCATACTAACCTTAATTCTTAACTGCGGAAACATAAACAATTTATAGTCTTACACAACATCAATATATGTCTAAAACATCAATTCAATATCACATAAAATAACAAGTCTTCATCACTTGTTAATCTTTCCTTTGCCTTTGCTAGTAGAAGGCTCGTCGGACCTTTCGTTCTTAACTACAATGTTATTATTACGCAAGAGTGAGCACGATTGCCCACAAATATAATAATTAAATAACAATATAATAACATGCGAGTGAATCAAAGACTTCTGGAATAAAAGCTCAACTTTTGAATCAAAAATGAATAAAAAGAATCAAAAGATTTCTGAGGGTCATAAGACCTTGAACTATCTTAGGTTATCAAGGGTTATACTTGAAACCTTTAACAGTCATAAGACTATAGACTCTTCTACTCGTACTTAGGGGAATCAACCCTTAGTACCATACTGTGCACAATATCTTAACGCTAACGCATAAGAAATTCTTATACAGGGTTGTTCATCTCAGTTTGACATTAGAGTCCGCACCAAAGGAAGTTTGGTTTAGATAATTCAATAAGGGTTCTGAAATTTAGAACATTCATCAACTATTGACTAGTCGAATCAATAAGGGTTCACTAGTCTAACAAGGTTCAACAATAACTGATATTAAATTGAATAATAATCTCAAGAAGTATACAATAGAACAAGTATTGTATAACAGAATCATACTTTAAAAAGATTAATGATCTTTAATATAACAAATTGAAGTTGATTAATAATAACGAGTGTGACGCCCCCAAAATTAGGTGTACGTCACCCATCTTGGGTCGCCACTTACATGGTACATAAATTCAAATACAAACTTAATTATACATCCGTAGGTGTAACATACGACAATAACATAAAACCGAGAGTTCTAATAGGAATATTGTCATTTAGACAATATCCATACTCAAGGAGTCCTCATACATTTATTGTCACACTATTTAACGTAATAGTGAGGACTACTAATGCTATCTTCTGGACCATCACTCTTTTCCCCGACTCGTGCCACCTATATTCTCATTTCACGAAGAGAAACGTTGAAAGAAAGGGTGACCTCAACTAGCCCAAGAAGAAATATTATAACTAAGATAATGCGTAATAAATTATCAATAGTCTTCAACAATGTTAAACCGATAAAATACAATAGACAACCAGGTTTAATCAGCAATGAATATCTAATCCATTAAAAGAGTCAAGTAGAAAATAAAGTCTACTATCTTTTAGGTTTTAAAAGGTTTTCATCAATTTTATCACTAAGACTCGGTTTAATGAATAAACCACAATATCTAATCATCCTCGTACTACGGTCAAGGATTATCATCAAATTATCAATGGTCATGACTATACCGAATCACCCCTGGTCATAATCATACTAAAAACTATCCATCAACGCATTACGAGCCACTTTGACTTTTGTCACATCATTTATATCAAGCCATGATTATACCGAATGATCCTCGTCATAATCATACTAAGTTCATCTATGCACGTAAGCCAAAGATAACATAATATAACATGAGGATGATGACAATGACATAATAATTCAATAAAACAAGTTCACGAATTAATTTATTCAGAACTAATAACGTCCAAATTGTCAACATGATATCGCTTTGTAGAGTAAAAATTCAAGAATGCTCGAAAAAATATTTTCATTAAAAATCTTTGATGAAGTGCAAATATCAAGGATATTCCACTAAATTCATGGAGTATAGAAGTCAAAATTTTAACCAACCGAGTATAATAGCGAATGAAATAACAAAAGAAATCACCATGTATGCGGTGCTTAGCAGATGTGTTATTCCAATGTAATAATAAATAACTAAACTGTGTCGTGTGAAATTCACAATCAAGCGGGATGTTCCAACATAATAATAAAGATGGAACCAGATCCTGTAAAACACACGACAGATAGGATATTCCAACAGAATGATAAAGATGGAACCGTGTCCTGTAAAACACACTGCATGTGATGTTCCAATGTAATAATAATAAAGATTTTAACCACGTCCCGTTGTAAAACACACGCATGTGATGTTCCAACAAAATAATAGAAGAATGTCACGAAAGTATAGGGTAAACCACGATCTGATTATGTATAGGGTATGCACAGATACAAAAGTTATTCCAATGTAATAATAAAGAATGGAATAACAGAGGGATTTCACCAAGTATAGGGTATGCCACAGATATCAAAGTTATTCCAATGTAATAATAAAGAATGGAATAATGTAAGTTCTCTTCATGAATAAGAAAGAATAACACCCCTTTACGAATTACAACAAATAATACCTCTTACCTTAGAAGAACCTAATATTAGAAAAGTGAAGTAGCAAAATACTTTTCTTCTTTCTCTCTATAGTTTCTCTCTGTAGTTTCAAAGAATTAAATAAGAAATAATGAAGGAATGAGCTTTCTATTTATAGAAAAACCGAGGGTGGCTCTTGGTCTTAACGAAGGGTCAAAATGACTCTTGGTAATATCAAGAGACAACTACTATTTTTATGAAGGGGTAATTAACCCTTGGAACAATCAAGAGGCAGCTTAACTCTTGGTAATATCAAGGGACAACTACTATTTGCGAAGGGGTAATTACTTCGATTTAAGGTAATTACTATTATCGACGAAGGTAATTACTATCAAGAAGGTAATTACTATCGATTTAAGGTAAATACTATTGACGAAGGTAATTACTATTCATAAAGGTAATTACTATTCACAAAGGTAAATACTATCGACGAAGGTAATTACTATTTACAAAGGTAATTACTATTCACAAAGGTAAATACTATTGACGAAGGTAATTACTATTCACAAAGGTAATTACTATTCACAAAGGTAAATACTATCGATTTAAGAGACTCTTAGATGATGACATATGGGCCCCCATAAAATAATCAAACTTACCATAAACGCCTCATAATGTATTCTTTATATACATCAAGGATTGAATAAATATTACCACAAATTATTTTATTTTTAATCAACACATATTTAATCTTTCAACAATTATTAATCATTTATAACTTGTCGTCTCAATTAATAATTTAATACTATAACATATTATACGATGATAATCTTGTGACAATAATTGAATCAATAATATAAGAGATATGATGCAAAGAATTATCGTAGAGTAATAATTGAGTATAGCTAAGTGACTTCACGTAAGCATCAATAATCAATACCGTATCTGCTACTACGCAACCACGCCAGACATCGCATATTCTTTACTTTTACTAGGGTAGTTCAACGCTTTAACGGTAACACCTCCTGCCAGTTATTTTTATAGAAAGATAATTTTGTCGCTTTTCTAACTACGACAATACTTCCGCCAGTGGGGTCCACCATCGATTGAGTAGTCGTCATTTAATATTCCCGACAAAAAGAATATTCCCACCAAACGAATATTTTATAACAACTTGCTTACTTTGCAAAATTTATAAATATTACCCAAAACTATAACATTATATCAAATTTATTCCATAATATTCAAAAATAATATTTATAGAAAATTCATCTTTATTTATAAAAGCTGGGGTCTTACAACGAGAATTTGCTCGATGTAAATTTATAAATTTGCATAACAATAACAAGTAGGGTTAGGAAACTTGCCTCGTGCGTTGATTACACGTTAATTATACACGTTCCTCGATTTAATCATATATACCATTCATATTCACAATACCAGTCAATTATAACGTAACTAATCATCACAAGTTCTTTCTTTTCGTCTAACTTGGATTATGACTATACTTAGTCAAATTACCACACTTATTGTCACATAATTTTACACTTCACGGATAATAAGTTTACTATGCGTTTAATCATTCAATCCACATGTAACTGTGTTATTGATATGTTAATAACTTATTTTAACATCTCGTTATACTTCTAACATACTTTTATGTTCATTAGATTAGGTTACTATCACATTCTTAGACTTGAACAATTAGAAAAATTTCATTTCTGGCCATTCTGCAAAGTGGCGCCATGGGGCCATCATTATACTTGTTCTCATAACATGGCACATACTATAGAGCTACTTACGTGGTGGCGTTTGTGATGACGGGACTTAAGGCATGGAATCTGGCGGCCACACATGGAGGAATAATCACCGCCTGCAATTCACTAAAAAATTGCAGAACATGGCCAAAACCTTTAATTAATTATTTCTACACGAATTTAGACATACCCAAACATTGTAATACACATATAACTACTACTTAACCCTTCTAGCATGATTTTAACATGTTAAAACACATAATTTATAGAATCAAAACATGTAATTTCACTTTTCTTGATGTTCTTGAAAGTTTTGAACACAAAACATGAAAATCAACACTACGGGTTCGTTATAACACCGACTCTGTTCATTTGAAGTTGGTTTTCTTCGTTTTATCATGCATAATTATATACGAGTGTAAAATTTGTGATACAATTTATGATTAACGTATTAAAATTGCATGTAAGGGCCATATGGCCATATTTCATACTCTGTATTTTGAAGAAAGTATATACGACATATTTTTATGAAACTGATGTTATGGAATATATAATATATATAGTAAAACATGATATGATATCATCTTATCACATATATAAACACATAATCATTACTTTTTTATCAATTACAAAACTTTTACAGAATTTGAAAGCCATTTTCATGAAACTTTAATTGACGTAAATAAAAATTGGGTTGAAGAAATTACCCTTAAACAATTCTTCTGACTTTCTCGTTCTTCTACAATGTCACAATAACTCTCACTATTTCTCTCTAATTCTCTGAAATCCTCTAATTCCTTGTAAGTTTGTTTTACTTTTCCAGACTTAGAAAATAAAAGACTTAACAAATAACAGAAGACGTATATAACATTTTGAAAACTGGCGCAGTTGTGGTCAGTTAACCCAGTCATGGGTTAATTGCCCCACCTTCCCTAAGGTTCCGTTTGGCTAATCTTGAAAACTTAAACTCGTTTAATTTGATAGATCTTTTATAATATAGTTTAATAGTGTCACACCCTATATAAAATAAATCAAATATCTTATTTACTTTAATTTAATAAAATATGATAATTTATCATTAATTCAATAGTCACATAATTAATTTTCTCATAAATTAATTATGTCAAATTAGTAATTCTCTAATTAATTATTAAATTAATTAAAATAACATTATGCTTACTAAATATTTCATTTAATTTAATAAGCTCACATAATTACATAATTTGAATCATAAAAATTCTCCACATTAATTTAATAAATATAACACATATAATTAAATTAATCTACCACAATTGCATCAATTAATTATTTAATCTAATAATTAAATCATCGAGAATATTTATTTAATTCAATAAATATAAAAATTAAATTATAAAATCTAGTTCGTCACATCTTGGAGCTGCAGCGCGGGACTTGAGGCATGGAACTGGCGCCGCGGCGCGGTGAACAAGCATAACAGTGGCGCCGCAGAGCCACTCTACAGAATGGCCAGAAATGAAAATTTTCTAATTGTTCAAGTCTAAGAATGTGATAGTAACCTAATTTAATGAACATAAAAGTATGTTAGAAGTATAACGAGATGTTAAAATAAGTTATTAACATGTCAATAACACAGTTACGTGTGGATTGAATGATTAAACGCATAGTAAACTTATAGTCGTAATCCAAGTTAGACGAAAAGAATGAACTTGTGATGACTAGTTATGTTATAATTGATTGGTATTGTGAATATTAATGATATGTAGGATTAAATCGAGGAACGTGTATAATTAACGTGTAATCTACGCACGAGGCAAGTTTTCTAACCCTACTTGTTATTGTTAATCAAATTTATAAATTTACATCGAGCAAATTCTCGTTATTATTAATCAACTTCAATTTGTTATATTAAATCATTAATCTTTTTAAAGTATGATTCTGTTATACAATACTTGTTCTATTGTATACCTCTTGAGATTGTTATTCAATTTAATATCAGTTATTGTTGAACCTTGTTAAACTAGTGAACCCTTATTGATTCGACTAGTCCATAGTTGATGAACGATCTAAATTTTAGAACCCTTATTGAATTATCCAAACCAAACTTCCTTTGGTGCGGACTCTAATGTCAAACTGAGATAAACAACCTTGTATAGGGATTTCTTATGCGTTAGCATTAAGATATTGTGCACAGTATGGTACTAAGGACTGATCCCCCTAAGTACAAGTAGAAGAGTCCATAGTCTTATGACTGTTAAAGGTTTCAAGTATAACCCTTGATAACCAAGGACATAGTTCAAGGTCTTATGACCCTCAAAAATCTTTTGATTCTTGTTATTCATTCTTGATTCAAAAATTGAGCTTTTATTCCAGAAGTCTTTGATTCACTCGCATGTTATTATATTGTTATTTCATTATTATATTTGTGGGCAATCGTGCTCACTGTTGCGTAATAATAACATTGCAGTTAAGAACGACAGGTCCGACGAGCCTTCTACTAGCAAAGGCAAGGGCAAGATTAACAAGTGATGAAGACTTGTTGTTTTATGTGATATTGAATTGATGTTTTAGACTTATATTGATGTTGTGTAAGACTATAAATTGTTTATGTTTACGCAGTTAAGAATTAAGGTTAGTATGACCTGGGATTTATGTAATTATTTCAGATGATGTAACTCCTTAAGGAGAGGATTTATTTCTATCTATTTATGCTTTCATTTATTATGGGTAGATAGATATATGATGTTTGAATAGTGAACACCAAATCATGTGGGAATTGAAGTACCCGGATTTGGGGGTATCACATACCTCCCTTCCCGGATTTTCCAGTCGAGATAAGTGGTCCGCCACTTGGTTCTCAGTTCCCTTTCTATCCTTAATCTCCAAATCAAATTCCTGCAACAGAAGTATCCACACTACAAAAAATGGGCCTTTAGCAATGATTTTTCGGGCAACGACTTTATAAGTCGTTGCTAAACGTATATGTTTAGCAATAAAAGTTGTCATTCGTTGCAGATTGTGTCAGGCTTTCACTTTTTGCAACGAAATTCATAAGTCGTTGCAAAATTTCGTTGTTAATTCATTGGCGGGAAAAAAGTTCGTTAGAAATTCGTTGCAAAATTTTCGGCCACTTGATTTCCCGTCATCGTGGACAACGAAAGTTTTTTTGTTGCTAAAAATGGGGCTTTAGCAACAATTTTTCAGGCAACGACTTTATAAGTCATTGCTAAAAGTGTATGTTTAGCAACGAAACTTGTCCTTCGTTGCAAATTGTGTTAGGCTTTCACTTTTTGCAACGAAATTCATAAGTCGTTGCAAAATTTGGAAACAAAATTCGTTAGAAATTCATTGCAAAATTTTTAACCACTTGATTTCTCCTCATCGTAGGCAATGAAAGTTTTTTTGTTGCTATATTTCATTGCCTAATATGGACCACATTCATTGGCAATAATTTATATTTCCGTTGCATATTTTATACAACTTTTTGCAATGACTATTAAAATGTTGCCTTAAATTAAGATAATCCCAATAAGCATGTTTTTGTAAGACCATATTCGGTATTCAGAGAATTGTCAAAAAATATTCGTACTTAGTATTTAAAAATTATGTCCAAATGCGAAACATATTCGAACTTGTGACCTATCATTTGGAACATTGGTCATTTAACCGTTGGAGCAACACAAGTTATTTGTTAATATCTTGCAAGGATTAATATTTATATCAAAATATGAGATTTCCTTATATATTCCTTTATTCTCCTTCACTACATACCATTAATATAATCTCGTAAGTTATATACTACAATAATAATAATAATAATAATAATAATAATAATAATAATAATAATAATAATAATAATAATAATAATAATAATAATAATAATAATAATAATAATAACAATAATAATAAAAAATAATAATAATAACAATAATAATAATAATAATAAATAAATAAATAAATAAAAATAATAACACTATAATTTCGCTTATATATGTCAAACACTTACAAAATTATGATATTTATCTTACATGTTCTTTAATTTATTTATTTTGTCTTGAAATATAGTATAAGTTATTCTTTTCAATTATCTTCTTCTTTTGCAAAGAAATAATTAATGGGTGATCAAACACTTTTTAATGGAATTTGGTAATGAAATAATTAAATGACATATCGATGATCATATACATCAATATATAGAAGATTATAACGTAAATTAATAGCCAAGTTAATTAATTAGTTTTTTTAATATTGGACATTTTAAAATAAGGAATAATTAATGTTATTGTTTCTCGAAAATCTACTGCTTTTTTATTTTGTAAAAAAAAATTGATATAATAATTAGCGCTTGTGGAAAAAAAGGGAAAAAAGAAGTCAAACAGGTCTTTCCATACTAACGATCTTATATATCATAGAATAAAACGACAAATTAGTATGTTTGTGAAACCCCAGATTTTATGAATAAAGATTTAATTTTCTCGAAATATTTTTATTTTTTTTAATATTATGGTGTTGATTTTGATGTAATATTATAGTTGTGGGTAATATTTACAAATTTTGCAAAGTAAGCAAGTGGTTATATAATATTCGATTGGTCGGGGAATATTCTTTTTATCGGGAATATCCAGACGACTTCAGATACAATCATTCACGGACCTCATAACTAATTATTGTTTGATTGAGAAAATGATAAAAATACTTTATAAAAATAACTACGAAAGTTTTACCATTAACTCATTGAAACACCCTTGTTAAAAGTAAAAGAATATGTCTGGCGTCAGTATAAGAGTACACCAGATTGATTATCGATACTTATGTGAGAAGTCATTCAAATATACTCAATTATTGCTACGATAATTCTTTGATCATATTTCTCATATTATCGATTCAATTATTGTTACAAGATCATCTGCATTATATGATATATTATTAAATCAATAATTGAGACGGAAAAGTTATTCATATTATTATTTGAAATATTGACATTGTCTAGAAGTTCTGTCAAGGAGAGGTTTGGTCACCTAATTGCGCGCCAATAAGGAGAAATCCTTATCGGAAAGTCCCTCTTTCCGGAACGACTGTGCTTGTTAAATATTGTGAATTATAATATTAATGATGAATAAGTTCGTGTTGATTAAAGATGAATTTTATAGTTCCATTGTGTTGGACTTATTTGTGTTAGTATAATTGATGTCTGGAGGATATATTGTTCAATTGGGTATTCGGGACAATTTTCGTGTCCGAGTTACTATTCATGAGTTACTATTCATGAGTTACTATTCACGAGTTACTATTCACGAGTTATTATTCACGAGTTACTATTCACGAGTTACTATTTACCCGGTTACTATTCACTCTAGTATTGTGCATTCGAGTATTTGGGTACAATATTATTCCATGAGGAGATGTGCTAATTTTTTGGACTGTTGGTTGAAGATATAATAGTAAGTCAATATAGACAGTTGGTGGAGTTATAATAGTAAATCAATATGGATCGCTGGTTTAAAGTTTTAATAGTAAATCAGTATGGACCGTTGTTTTAAGTTTTAATAGTAAACCAATATGGACCGTCCGTTTAATAGTAAATCAATTTGGACCGTTCATGAATTAGTTACTATTCATTCCATTTTCCTATAAATAGAAGCTCATTCCTTCATTATTTCTTACGAATTCACTGAAACTCTAGAGAGAGAATTATAAGAGAACCTATAGAAAAGTATTCTACTACTTCTCTACTCTTATATTCAGTTTCTTTTACGGTAAGGGGTGTTATTTCTTTCTTTCGTCTTAATGAAGAGAACATATGTTATTCCATTATTTATTATTTTGTTGGAATAACCTGTATACGCGGGCTACCCTATACATGGTGACATTCTTCTAATATTCCGTTCTTTATTATTTTGTCGGAATATCCTGTATGTGCGTTTACACCGGACCTGGTTCCATTATTTATTATTCGTTTGAATATCACGTGCGTGCGCGCTTACGCCGACCGGTTCTATCCTTTATTATTCAGCGTTTAATATCCTCGTCAATAAGCTTCTGCGGACCGGTTCCATCCTTTATTATTCTCGCTGGAATATCCTCGCTCATGCATGCGCTTTACTGCATCTAGTTCCGTTATTTATTATCTTTGTTGGAATAACTCGCATGTGCGGCCTATCGCATGCCCGGTGATTTCTTTTGTTATTCCATTCTTTATTATACTCGGTTGGTTAAAACTTTGACTTCTATGCTTAGATGAAATTAGTGGAATATCTTTGATATTTGCGCTTCATCCAAAGATCTTTTCATGGAAATATTCTTCGAGCATTCTTGAATTTTACTCTCAAAAAGTAGTATCATGTTGACAATTTGGACGTTATCAGTTCCTAGATAAATTAATTCTTGAACTTATTTTATTGAATTCTTATATCATTGTCATCATCCTCATGTTTATATTTTGTTGAAAGTCATCTGTGGCCTGTAGTGCATATATGGACTTGGTATGATTATGACCAGGGATTATTCGGTGTAATCATGACTGTAATATTACAAATGATGTGATAAAAGTCCTCTTTGGCCGTAGTACATTGATGGACAGTTGTTGGCATGATCATGACCATTAATGAATACACGAATGTCCTTGGCCCGTAGTGCATGGATAATTTATGGTCGTGATACTAAAGAATATCCTTGGCCGTAGTGCAGGGGTGATTCGATGATGTGGATTATTTATTAAGCTGAGTCCCAACGATAAAAGTGATGAAAAACCTTTTAAATCATAGAAGATAGTAGATTTTATTCCCTATTTGACTCTTCTAATGGATTGCTTGTTCCGCTGCAGTTAAACTTGATATTTATTATATTTTATCAGTTTTAACATTGTTGAAGCCTAACGATAAATTATTCTGCATTATCTTAGTCATAATATTTCGTACTGGGCTGGTTGAGCTCACCCTTTCTTTCAATGTTCTCTTCAGGAAATGAGAACGTAGCTGGGACTAGTCGGGGAACAGAGTGATGGTCCTAGATGGTGCATTAGTAGTCCTCACTATTCTGTGAAATAGTGTGATAATAATTGTAATGAAGACTCCTTTTGAGTTTGTATAATCTCTAGTAGACAATATTTGTATTCAAACTCACAGTTTATGTTTTGTCGTATTGTACACGACAGTTGTATTATTAAGTTGTATTTGAATTCTATAGCATGTATCTGGCGACTCGAGATGGGTGATGTATACTTAATTTTGGGGGCGTCACAGTTGGTATCAAAGCTATAGAAAAGAGCCCCGAGCCTTTATCTGGTGACTTCCAAGTCTTGGGATGCACCGAAGCCAGACTTTTCATAGGGGACGCCGTGAGTAACGGTGGCAAGTTGATAGGTATCATTGTGAGGTGCTATTCAAGTCTTGGATGCGGGTCACAGTTGGTATCAAAGCTTAAGGATATGATCCCTGGCTAGGATGTGAGAATAGAACTAGGAGGGGAGAGACGGGGAATTCCTTCGCTAGTATGACCTACCTAAGTTTTTTTGGTATTTAATTGGTCGATCAGAATATAGGGATAATATGTTACATGTCAATTAACCTTTTGTTTTGTGGCGATGTCAAAATGACATCCGAGAATGTTGAGAATAGCAATAGAAACACGTGCATCGTTGATTCACCACATATCAATAATCGTGACAATGTGCAACAGGATGACGATAATCCTCCCGTAAAACAACAACAATCGATCAATTGACAAATGACGGTACGTTTAGGAGCTTTTTAGAATTCATGCAACATCAAAGTGAAGGTGGCTCCTGTTCATAATGCAGGAGGAAACAATGGCAACCCACGGTTGGTCACCGCTAAGCAATTCAAGGAGCTGAGACCACCGGAGTTTTTAGGAAAGCCAGAACCACTTAAGGTGGAGACGTGGTTAAAGCAGATCACCAAGATATTTGATGTCTTGGGATGCTCCGAGGAGCAAAAGGTTCCCTTTGCCACCTTTATGTTGCGTGAAGAGGCGATCACCGGTGGGAATCAGAAACGTACTCTACCGACGCTCCAAGATGTCTTGGGAGAAGTTCCAAGAGTCGCTTCAATGACAAGTACTTTCCCGAAAGCATTCGTCACATGGAGGAGGTGGAATTTATCAAGTTGGAGCAAAACAACATGACCATGTCGCAGTACGAAGCCAAGTTTGCCGAGTTATCTCGATTTACATCCCACTTGGTTGATAATGAAGAGAATGACGCGGATGTTTTTAAGAGGTTTGAAGCCAGAGAAACGTCAATATCTTATTTCTCATAAACTGTGTTTGTATTCAGATGTTGTAAATAGGGCTCAATTAGTGGAGCGCGATAACGAGTCAACGCAACCAAAAGAGAGCAGCCGGAAAAATGATAATACCGGTGATAACATTCATCAAAGCGGTGACAATAAGCATGGAGGGAATCAACATGCCAGAAATAGTAACCACTTTGGTGGTAATAATGGTCAAAACAATAAGAATGGACATTTCAAGAAGAGAAGATTCAACAATGATGGAAAGACGTCAGCACCAGCACCCGTTGTTAAGGAAGGAGAACGACCACCTATCATATGCTTCAAATGCGGAGGGGAGGGACACATTAGTCCAAACTGCGCGATGTCGTCCAAAGCATGCTATAATTGTGGAAGAGAAGGTCACTTAGCCCGATTTTGTCGTTCACCGAAGACAAGTTCAGCTAGGATGGAGGCACCAAAGGATGTCCTAGACAAGCCAAAACCAGTAGTTTAAGAGAGAGCATTTTTTTTTCGTGACGAGGAACCTGAATAAAATTATCACGGGTATGTTAGTCATAAACTCTTGTGAAGTCTATACCGTGTTAGATACCGGTTCTACTCACGTTACTTGTCGATCTTATCTCTTTGAAAATACTTGCCTTTGATGTGATTTTTGGAAACGATTGGTTAACTACTCATCATGTTTTTTATAAGGTTGTTAGCTTTCATACTCCTAACCAACCTGTTATGCGAATTCAAAGTAACCAAACCACTAAAGTCAATCATTGTTATATCAAGCCATAAATAAAGAGCCCCGATCCTTTCGTTGTTGACTTTCTTGTGTGGAATGCACCGAAGCCAGACTTTCTGTAGGCAACGTCGTGAATGACGGTGACAAGTTGATAGGTATCAATATGACGTGTTATCCAAGTCTTGGATGAGAGTCACAGTTTTGAATGATATTTCTATTATTAAAGACTTCTTAGCCTACCCCTAGAGCGTGAAATCGAATTTTGTATTGACTCCAGTACAAAACCCATTTCTAAAAACCCTTAAACATTTATTCAACTAAAGCGAACGTAACATGCGCCAAAGATGTTGGCTCGAGCTGTTAAAGATTATGATCGTATCATACCATCATGGAAAAGCGAACGTGGTAGCTGACGCGTTGAGTAGAAGATCGTATGCGATTACAAGTGCGAATATACGAACCCACGTAAAAATAACGAATATACGATTAGAATCAACTTTAATCGATAAAGTTAAAGCTGCTCAAGCTACATACTAAGAGCTGATGAATGTGAAGAAGAAGGTTCAAGAGGGCGTTATTCTAGAAGCAAGAATCGACGAAGAGGGGAAATCTCAACCCTCGATTTAATTGACCCATTTTAAATCCTTGATCAAGTAGGAACTGTGGCTTATAGACTCGTTTTACCGCCAAGTATGTCGCGTGTTCATAACGTTTTTAACGTATCAATGTTACGTAAATATATGGACGACCCGAGCCACATTATTAATTTAGAACCGGACGAGATAGCAGAAGATTTAACGTATGAGAAGATACGTGTTAACATCTTGGATAAGAAGGATTATACTCGACGCTCAAAGGTTATACCTCAAGAGTTAGATTTTGAAGTGAAGTCAAGGTATCCTCACTTGTTCGGCATACCAGGTACATACGTAAATTTCGAGGGCAAAATTTCATAAGGAGGGGAGATTGTGAGACCCCAGATTTTATGAATAAAGATTTAATTTTCTCGAAATATTTTTATTTTTTTTAATATTATGGTGTTGATTTGATGTAATATTATATTTGTGGGTAATATTTACAAATTTTGCAAAGTAAGCAAGTGGTTATATAATATTCGATTGGTCGGGGAATATTTTTTTTGTTGGGGAATATCCGTACGACGATACAATCATTCTTTGGACCCATGAACTAATTATTATCGGATTGAGAAAATGACAAAATACTTTATGAAAATAACGGCGGAAGTTTTACCATTAACTGTTGAAACACCCGGTGTTAAAAAAGTAATCAAAGAATACGTCTGGCGTGGTTGCGTAGTAGTACACTCAGATTGATTATTGATGCTTATGTGAGAAGTCACTCAAATTTATACTCAATTATTGCTACAATAATTCTTTGCATCATATTTCACATATTATTGATTCAATTATTGTTACAAAGATTATCCGCATTATATGATATATTATTAAATCAATAATCGAGCGGAAAAGTTATTCATATTATTATTTGCAATATTGACAATGTCTACAGAAGTTTTGTCGAGGAGAGGTTTGTCACCTAATTGCGCTACAATAAGGAGAAATCCTTACCTAAAGCCCCTCTTTCACAGGAACGACACGGTTGTTAAATATTGTGAATTATAATATTAATGATGAATAAGTTCGTGTTGATTAAAGATGAATTTTATAGTTCCATTGTGTTGGACTTATTTGTGTTAGTATAATTGATGTCCGGAGGATATATTGTTCAATTGGGTATTCGGGACACTTTTTGTGTGGAGTTACTATTCATGAGTTACTATTCACGAGTTACTATTCACGAAGTTACTATCCATGAGTTACTATTCACGAAGTTACTATTCATGAGTTACTATTCACGATTACTATTCACGAGTTACTATTCACCCTTGTTATTATTCACTCTAGTATTGTGCATTCGGTATTTGGGTACAATATTATTCCATGAGGAGATGTGCTAATTTTTCGATCAGTTGGTTGAAGATATAATAGTAAATCAATATGGATCACCGGGTGGAGTTATAATAGTAAATCAATATGGATCATTTGGTTTAAAGTTTTAATAGTAAATCAAGATGGACCGTTGTTTTAAGTTTTAATAGTAAACCAATATGGACCGCTCGTTTAATAGTAAATCAATCTGACCGCTTCATGAATTAGTTACTATTCATTCCATTTTCCTATAAATAGAAGTTCATTCCTTCATTTTTTCATACAAATTCACCGAAACTCTAGAGAGAGAATTATAAGAGAACCTATAGAAAAGTATTCTGCTACTTCCCTACTCTTATATTCAGCTTTCTTTTTTGTAGTAAAGGTGTTATTTCTTTCTTTTCGTCTTAATGAAGGAACTTATGTTATTCCATTATTTATTATACTGTTGGAATAACCTGTATACGCGGGCTACCCTATACATGGTGACATTCTTCTAATATTCCGTTCTTTATTATTCTATTAAAATATCCTCGTACGCGCGCGTACTCACGGGACTGATTCCATTATTTATTATTCGCCGAATATCCCACATGCAAGCGTTCTGCCGGGACCAGTTACATCCTTTATTATTCTCATTGAATATCCTCTCATGCATGCGTTTCTTTGCCGGACCTGTTCTCGTTATTTGTTATTCATTGGAATAACTCGCTCGCCTGTCTGGCCTATCGCATGCCCAGTGATTTCTATTGTTATTCCATTCTTTATTATACTTCAGGTTGGTTAAAACTTTGACTTACATACCCATGAAATTAGTGGAATATCTTTGATATTTGTGCTTCATCCAAGATCTTTCATGAAAATATTCTTCCGAGCATTCTTGAATTTTACTCTACAAAGTAGTATCATGTTGACAATTTGGACGTTATCGGTTCTAGATAAATTAATTCTTGAACTTGTTTTATTGAATTCTTATATCATTGTCATCATCCTCATGTTTATATTTTGTTGAAAGTCATCCGTAGCTCAGTGAGTGCATAGATGGACTTGGTATGATTATGATGAGGATTATTATTCATTGTAATCATGACCGTAATGTTACAAATGATGTGATAAAAGTCCTCATTGGTCGTAGTGCATTGATGGACGATTTGTTGGCATGACCACGACCATTAATGAATACACGAATGTCCTCGGCCCAGTAGTGCATGGATAATTTGTGGTCGTGATACTAAAGAATATCCTCGGCCAGTAGTAAGGGGGGTGATTCGATGATGTGGATTATTTATTAAGTCGAGTCCCAAATATAAAAGTGATGAAAAACCTTTTAAATCATAAAAGATAGTAGATTTTATTCCTACTTGACTCTTCTAATGGATTGCTTGTTCAACCGCAGTTAAACTTGATATTTATTATATTTTATCGCTTTAACATTGTTGAAGAAACTAACGATAAATTATTCTCGCATTATCTTAGTCATAATATTTCTTCTTTGGGCTAGTTGAGCTCACCTTTTCTTTCACCGTTCTCTTGAAAAAATGAGAACGTGGTGGGACTAGTCGGGAACAGAGCGATGGTCCTAGATGGTGCATTAGTAGTCCTCACTATTCTATGAAATAGTGTGATAATAATTGTAATGATGACTCCTTTTGAGTTTGTATAATCTCTAGTAGACAATATTTGTATTCAAACTCACGGTTTATGTTTTGTCGTATTGTACCTGCGACAGTTTGTATTATTAAGTTGTATTTGAATTTTGTACCACGATCCATGCACTTCGAGATGGGTGATGTATACCTAATTTTGAAGCCACAATGTTATTATTATAAGATAATATATTTGTATTTCATGCATAAATATTTATATGAATATTTGTTTATAAATATTTATATGAATATTTGAGATAAATTTATAAATATATATATATATATATATATATATAAATATTCATAGTTACTTTATATATATTTAGTTTAATGTGGAGATTTAAGATGGGTATATATATATATATATATATATATATATATATATATATATAGATAGTAATAAATTTATCTAATACACAAAAAATATAACATAAGAAGCAAAAATATCACAACTAGGTTTTGAACCTAAGACCTATGGATTATTGGGTCATTATGCTACCATTGAGCCATTCTAATTTATTAGTTAGCTAAACTAACGTCATAACTTGTAGTCTCCAATATTTTTAAATTTATTGTCTTGATATGTATATATATATATATATATATATATATATATATATACACACACACACACACACACACACACACATACATACATATTCTTTTCAAAATTTATTGTCAAACTAAATAAAATACTAAACAAATCTCAACATTAAACTAAATATATATAAAGTAACTATGAATATTTTTATATATAAATATATATATATATATATATATATATATAACAAATATTCATATAAATATTTATAAAAATATCACTGCTAGGTTTTGAACCTAAGACCTATGAGTTATTGGGCCATTAAGCTACCACTAAGCCATTCTAATTTATTAGTTAACTAAACTAACGCCATAACTTGTAGTCTCCAATATTTTTAAATTTAATCTATCGATATGTATATATATATATATATATATACATATTTTTTTCAAAATTTCTTGTCAAACTAAATAAAATACTAAACAAATCTCAACATTAAACTAAATATATATAAAATAACTATGAATATTTATATATATAATATATATATATATATATATATATATATATATATAAATATTTATATTCTATCTCTAAATATTCATACAAATATTTATAAAAAATATTCATATCTAAATATTAGATGAAATCCAATGACATCTGATGTACCCGTGCCATCCAATGTTGCGATCAACCGTATAGATTATGGTTGTTGAAATAGTACCCGTGACTAGTGATATTATATAAATATTTATAAATATTAAAAATATGACATTTAATACAAAGGATATTACGCAAAATTATTATTGTAAAAAATACATTATTTAATATAAGTAAATATTTAACTTGAGATTACATAAAATAATAAGAACTTTTATTCTTAGACGGAGGGACTAACTTAAAACATGAACATATTTTTAAGTCCAAAAATAAAACATAAAAAGAAGAATAGTAATGGTATACCCCTAGCTATTCCTAGTTCTCTTTTTACATTTTTTCCAAATATATTATAAAATTAAATTATAATACAATTAGTTATAAGAGAAAAATAAAAGATGAATTTTTTTTATTATGTTTTATGAACTAAAACAAAATAAAGTTATTTAAAAATGACTTATAAGTCATTCCTAATAAGTTAGTTTGACCCATATAAATGTAATATCAATTTTATCCATATTTTATTTAAATTTTAAAAAAATGAATTTGTAAAAAAGAAGAGTAAGATGCAACGTTACTTTAATTGGCGTTAGAATTTTTATTTTTATTTTTTTATAGCTGAAGTCTTATATACTCCTTCATTTCCAACGCCGATGAAAAGAATAAACATAAAAAAATATTGATGTTTGTAAACAAGTACAAGAGATCAAAAAAATTAAAAAAAAAATTCCAATGTCAGTTAAAGTGATGTTACATCTTACTCTTCTTTTTTACAAATTTTCTTTATAAAAATTTTTAAAAAAAGTTACAATAATGGTTAATTTAGCATTGGATCATATTTTTATTTTTTTCAAATTTTTTTTAAAAAATAAAATCGTTTTAAAAAAAATTAAGATAATATTTTTTTTAAATTCGTTTTTTAAAAAAATATTTTTTAAAGTGGCGTTGGTTGCCTTTCTAATTTTTAGCCCAAAATATTCAAAAATTTAACATCATTTCAAATGACGGTCAATAGTTTTTCCAAATTAGATGCGAGAGCCTTTAGTCCGCTCCACACACTCTACACATTTGTAAAGTCCACGCTTCGCCTCCGACTCTTCCACCCTTTCTCCCGTATAATATCTCTATTGATCATATAACAAACCATATATAAATCCTGCAAATTCCAAATTCAGAGCTCATATATCTCATATATCCATATGAGTTTACGGTAGATTAGTCATAATCGTCAATAGCTTCAAATCCCTTTAATCCCCAGCCTAAATTCTAAACCAAAACCCTCCGATTTTCCTTCAGAATACATCCTTTACCCAATAATCCCAATCCCCAATTCCTCAATTCCACAATACAAACCCTAGAAAACCCAGAAGCATCCATGAACACAATTAGGTTTTTAAAGCAAACCCTAAAACCCTCCATCTCAAAATCCCCAATCTCCTCCCAAACGACCACATCCACCTCTCTCACCGACACTGCAAATTGGGTCCCATGAGTTCAAGATAAGTGGTTATGCGTTGTCAAAAGGGATGGGAATTGGGAAGTACGTAGCTTCAGATACGTTCATGGTGGGTGGGCATCTGTGGGCAATTTATTTCTATCCGGACGGGAAGAGTACGGAGGATAACGCTACATACGTGTCGCTGTTTATAGCACTGGCAAGCGAGGGGACGGATGTTAGGGCTTTGTTTGAATTGTCGCTGTTGGATCAGAGTGGGAAGGAGAGGCACAAAGTTCACACACACTTTCCATTTGGAGAGCGGTCCTTACACTCTCAAGTACCGTGGGAGCATGTGGTAAAGTTTCTATTTTAGGAGTATGTTTTAAATGAATATGTTATAAATGAATAGTGGGTCTAGTGTTTTTTTTTGTTTAAATTTTTTTTTATATTTTTGAAGAAAATCACTTTAATTAGGGAGGGTACAATATGCTGAAACAAGGTCTTGTTAAGGAGCCAGTTTTTTCATTTCAGCTCAATCGAAACACGCAGGAAGAAGAAGGGGGTGAAATAGTGTTTGGTGGGTTTGATCCTAAACACTGCAAGGGTAAACACACTTATGTCCCAGTGACACACAAAGGCTATTGGTAGGTTGGTTTGTCATGACCTTTTACGTCAAACTGCTGATATATGTTTGGTATATCTTCATTCTTTGCTAACTTTTTGTTCTCATGTTGTTGATAGTTTGATATGGATGATGTTATCATTGATGGCAAAGAAACTGATATGCTCTCACTCGGTTTATTATACTACGTAACAGGAAAGAAGTGATTGAAGCTAAAGTAGCAACTTATACACCACAATACTTCCCAAAGAGAAAGAAAAAGAAAAAAAAGAAGAATAAAAAATGGCTCAATTACCTTCGCTGATTAAGGAATAGTAAATTTTATGGTGGAGTTGGTTGCTTCTATTATCCTTTGGTCTAATATCAGCATATGTTGTGAATTTATCATGCATGTTCTGTTTTTACTTTCCATACGTCCTTTATTTGAGCCTCTAATTGCAGAAGAGGCAGAGACTGCAACTGTACCACAAAAGCTTGGTCTTCAATTTGTACGTGGATGTGAAGTTATTGAGATGCGTGACGAGGAGGGAACTTTCATGAATGATTTCAATGGGAGAATCAAGCGAGATGAATGGAAGCCTCCAAAAGGAGAACTGAGAATTGTGACAGTTGTTCTTCATACAACACAATATCATATGGATGTCAGTGATATTGAAGAGAAAGGTTCAGAAGATGTTTATGGTACATTTAATATATTGATGAGGAGAAAACCCAAGGAAAACAACTTCAAAGCAATTTTAGAAGCCATAAGAGATCTAATGAATGAAACTTGTATTGTTCCTGACTGGTTTCATGACATATTTGTGGGCTATGGGAGCCCCTCTGCAACACAGTGGACTAATATGCCTGATCTTCTACTTACAGTAGATTTCAAAGATACTTTCCTTGATGCAGATCATGTTGTACAGTGTTTTCCAGATTATGAGGTTTGTTTTTCTTTTCGACTTGTGATGAGACTTTTGGTGTTTAGGCTATTTGCTTGCAGTTTAGATTATGAAGAATCTATAAGATGCTATCTTTAATCAAGTTTCTTTGTTGTTAGGTTTGTTTTAAGAATACAGACGACACAGAGAACTTGTTGCCAAGGCCCCCTTTCTGAATCAGACTTCATAGGAATCTGAAAGGCAACACTCATGCGCTTCTAGGAAATGAAAAGTCTACTGTTGCTTTAGTTGACGTTAACAAAGCAGATAATGGTTCTGAAAAAGATACACTAATCGTTGAGGCCTATATCCCCAAGATCAGCCAAAGCAGAACTCAGTTAGATTTACTCCCACACAGGTTTTTGCAACTTCTGATCCTCGCAAGGGACTATATATACTCTTTTCCTTCAACAATATTTCCTCCATATATTCATCAAGTGCATTTTTTTTCTTTTTTCAATTACTAATGCCTGATTTTAAGCATATAAGATAACATGGTATCATGCAAAAGTTTTGCATTTTTCTTTCACACACGTCGTATGTATGTATATGTTTGTTTCATGAATTAAATATGGCTCTGCATCTTACTGGAGACATAATCTACATGTGCACATACCATATATTGATCATGTGTGTTCATTGTATGCCTCGATTCCACCAATCTCCACAAATGACCACTATCTTAATGTTATCAAGGAGGGGTATGCTATTTGATACTTATACTTTATTTTAAATAAAATTCCTCCACTATTTCATGCCATAATCAATGCTTCCCTAAATTTAAATTCTTCACATCTGGAATACTCAAGGGGGACTATTTTTATCACTTCATCAGCTATAACAACTGGCTAGAGACATTCAGGGTCTGTTTGGATACCATTGTCAAACAATTGGTTTAGAAAATGTTGCTTTCCCAGCATTTTAATTTTCTGTTCTCTATAAATGTTTCAGAAACACCCACATGTTTCAGAAAACACCATAAATGTTTTTTTATGTTTTTTACAATCATCATAAAATAGACTAAATTTTATCAAAAGGAAATGATTAGGAAATATACTAAAGTTTACTATTGTCTATACCTGCATCTGGAATGACACAAAAGAGAGTATTTGTAGGATGGTGATCATGATAGCATTCTATGGTCTCCACCTATTACACAAGCTAATATTCTTTCTCCAACAAAACATAGCATTCCAACTAAAGCAAATGATTTGTTCTAACTTGTGCTATAACCAGGTTGGAGAGTGATTATGCATTGTTGTGCCAATCATATTTATTGTTTAGTCACTCAAATTGAATAAGAAATTGGTGGTATTCTAAAGTATTATGAAATAGGAGCCAAGCCTTGACATTGTACCACGTAGCAACTTTAGTCGTGTATTGATTTTGGCACTAAGTGCCTCTGGTGACCTATTTGCTTCATTTTTCTGACTTGCTATTATTTTTAAATGTGCGGGAAGACTGCTTCTATGACCTGCCTTACAATACTGGGTATTAAATTTTTGTGCTATGTTTACAGAAGGCAAGAGATGAAATTATCAAGTGTACTATCTCTATATATGTAGATATATACTTTAATATAAGAACTGTGGTAGCTTTAGATGATTAATTGTAAAGATAATGAATGATTATGTAGTGGATGATTTTATTAAGTTAATAATATTTTAGTTTTTTTGTATTTTTGCCATTATTTGTTATGGGGACATTGAGCCAGCCAGGTACACAAAAAGAATGTCAAATTTTGATTTGGCAACAATATAATTTGTTACCAAAGTATTGAACAAGTTTTAATATAGCAACAATTTTTTATATATTTAGCAACAAATTTTCATTGCTAATGGCATTAAAAATATAATATTTGACAACGAAAAATTAACCTGATAACAACAGAGGATATTGTTGCTAATACTAAAATAAAAGGCAGCATTTTTTATCGTTGCAAATCATATCAACTTTCGTTGCACATATAAAGAAACGACAACATATAATGTCGTTGCTAATCGACGACTTTCGTTATTGAAAAATAATCAGCAACAAGCATTTTCGTTGTTGATTCAGCATAATGTCGTTGCCAAATAATATAATCAGCAACGAAAATCGTTGCTAAAAAGTTTACATTCCGCAACGAAAGCAAGCATAGGCAACAATTTTCATAATTTACTGCAACGAAAAATGTCGTTGCAAAATGGTGTCAATTGCAACGAAAATGCATGGTCATTGCAAAAAAAAAAAAAGAGTTCATTTCGTTGCCAATTAGCAGGCTTTTACAACGAAATGGGGTTTTTAGTAACGATATTTTAATTATTCTGCAACAATACATTTTGTTGCTAAAGGATCGATGTCTCTGTACGAAAGCCAAATTTCATTGCAAAATGTATTACTTTTAGGCAACGAAAAAAATATGTTCGTTGCGGAACAATTAGCAACGCTCATTGCATAAACGAAAAGACGAATGATAAGAAATGAAAGTCGTTTGCCAAAACTCTTTAGCAAAGAAATTTGGCACCTTTAGCAACAAAAATCAGTTGTTGCTGAATCCCCATTTTTTGTAGTGCCACCTGATTAAACGAGGCTTTGCATCCTTCTTTGCCACCAAGTATCGAATTGCCGCATGATTCGTGTACACTATCACCCTTGTCCCAATCAGATAAGCTCGAAACTTGTCAAAAGCATACACAACTGCCAGTAATTCCTTCTCTGTGTTGGTGTAGTGGAGTTGAGCATCAGTAAGGGTCTTGCTCGCATAATAAATCACATGAAAAAATCTTTTCCCTTCTTTGGCCCAAAATAGCCCCCGCAGCATAATCACTAGGCATCACACATCAACTCGAATGGTAGGTCCCAATCTGGTGTTGTAATTACTAGTGCTGAAGTTAACCTTTTCTTCAAATGCTCAAATGCAGACATGCAATCCTCATTAAACTTAAACTGTGCATCCTTCTCCAATAAGCTGTAAAGTGGCTTTGTTATTTTGGAGAAATCTTTAATGAATCTGCGGTAGAAGCCTGCATGTCTTAGAAAACTTCGAACACCTTTTACTAAAGTTGGTGGCGGCAAATTCTCAATAGTCTCTAATTTGGCTCTGTCCACCTCAAGTCCCTTCTTCGACACCTTATGTCCCAGAATTATTCATTCTTGTACCATAAAATGGCACTTTTCCCAATTTAACACCAAGTTCGTCTCAACACATCTTCTCAAAACATCACTAAATTTTTCAGACATAAATTAAAAGAATCCCCGAATACCGAGAAATCATCCATAAACACCTCTACATTATGCTCCACCATATCTGAAAAGATGGCCATCATACATCTCTGAAAAGTGGTTGGGGCATTGCATAGACCGAAAGACATCCTTCTGAAAGCAAAAGTACCATACAGACATATAAAGGTTGTCTTTTCTTGGTCTTCTAGAGTTATAACAATCTGATTGTAGCCTAAATACCCATCCAGAAGGAAATAGAACTCATGACCCGCTAGTCTGTGCAACATCTGATCGATAAACGGCAGTGGGAAGTGCTCTTTCCTTGTAGCTTTGTTAAGTCTACGGTAGTCCATGCAGACTCTCCACCCCGTCACTGTTCTCGTTGGAATCAACTCATTATTTTCATTAGAAACTACAGTTATACCACCTTTCTTCGGTACACACTGTACCGGGCTCACCCATGAGCTATCTAAAATCGGATATATGATACCTGCATCCAACCATTTCAACACTTCCTTCTTGACCACTTCCTTCATGATTGGATTAAGTCTTCTTTGATGTTCCACTGAAGGCTTGCTATCATCTTCCAAGAGGATCTTGTGCATACAGAAAGATGGGATGATCCCTTTTATATCTGCTGTAGTCCACCCAATTGCTGATTTGAACTCCTTGAGGACTCTTAGCAGTTTTTCTTCCTGTAAAGATGTTAGTGCAGAAGAAATAATCACAGGTAATTTTGAATTTTCATTTAAAAACGCATACCTCAAATGGTCTAGAAGTGGTTTCAACTCAAGTTCTAGAGGTGTCTCAAGAGATGGCTTTAATTTCACAGATGATTCACCAGCTTTCTTTAATGGCTCAACAGGGGTATTAAACTTCCTGAACTGTGGAGTTATGTCAAGAATATAGACAATTTCTTCAATCCCCTTATCATCTATTTCTAAATTTCCCACAATAGCATTTCGCAAAGGTTCATGCATCACCAAGTTCTCTGCTTCAACATTTAGTACCTTCTCCACCAAATTAACCCTAAAGCATTCCTCTTTATCTATCGAAAAATTTCATCCCCTTGAATACATTAAATGTGACTTCCTGATCATTAACTCGCATTGTCAATTCTCCTTTCCGAACATCGATCAAGGTTCTTCCTGTAGCTAGGAATGGTCTTCCAAGAATGATCAGAATACTTTTGTCCTCTTCATAGTCTAATATGATGAAATCAGCCGAAAAGATGAATTTATCTACTTTCACCAGTACATCTTCCACAATCCCCCGTGGATAAGTGATAGACTTGTCAGCTAGCTATAAGGAAATATTTATCGGCCTTGGAGCCGGCAATCCCAACTAATTGAATACTGACAACGACATCAAATTGATACTTGCCCCAAGATCGCACAAGCATTTGTTGAAGTTTGTCTTTCCAATTGTACAAGGTATTATGAAGCTGCCCTGGTCCTTTGGCTTTGGAGGTAATTTGCATTAAAGCACTGCACTACATTCTTCCGTCAAGGCTACTGTTTCAAACTCTTCTAACCTCTTTTTCCTTGACAATATGCCCTTCATAAACATTGCATAACTAGGCATCTATTCTAATGCCTCAACGAAGGGTATATTGATCTGTAGCTTTTTAAATACC
Source organism: Panax quinquefolius (assembly GCA_020205615.1). Taxonomy (NCBI): domain Eukaryota; kingdom Viridiplantae; phylum Streptophyta; class Magnoliopsida; order Apiales; family Araliaceae; genus Panax; species Panax quinquefolius. The sequence goes on from CM035160.1 coordinate 65,726,124, forward strand.
TCCAAAAACTTACTAAACTGCTTGTCTTCCCTCTGCTTATATAATCTCTATGGATACGGAACAGGAGGGTGAACTACTGGTATCTTGTCCACGGGCTTCTCAAAAGAACCTTCTTTATTCTTCTTCTCTTGCTGCTGTTCTGAACCTTCATTATTCAAACCTTCTTCAGAAACATTTTCATGACCGCGCGGTTTCCCCTTGTAAAAGTGGCGCGGGCGCGCCATGCTGGTTTCTTGCAACTTGTTTCCCAAACCTAAGTGTAATTGCTTGACATTGTTCTTTCCCTTTCCGTCTTGGATTGGCCTCTATTGTACTTAGCAATGAACCATGTGGTCGGTTGTTAAGCATACTAGCCATCTGACCCATTTGAGTTTCCAAATTTTTGATATCCACTACTTGGTTTTTAATCATCACCTCGGTGTTTGCCATATACTTCATCATCATCTCCTCCATCTCTAACTTCTTTTCTTGCTGAGTTGCAGGTGGTGGATGATGTTGTTGTTGTTGAGAAAATCCAGGTGGGTAAGGTGGTCTTGGTGCAAACTGTTGCTGAGATGGTTGTGCCTGAAATTGTTGTTGTGGTTGAAACTGACTTTGTTGATTATTTTGATTGTTGGACCAACTAAAATTTGGATGGTTGCGGTTGTTGAAGTTATATGTATTCTAAAATTGACCTTGATTCTTCTGGTAGTTGCTCACATAATGTACAGACTCTGAACTGATAGCACATTGGTCAGTTGCATGTGACCCTGCACATATCTCACACACGAAAGCATCTGTCTTCGCTTTGGTTTCTGCCAAAGAATCAATCTTCTTTTCCATGGATGCCATCTGTGCTAACAACTGAGTGATAGCATCCACCTCTAACAAACCTGAAACTTTAGGTTGTGGCATTCTAGCTGTAGGATTTTGGAAATCATTAGCTGTCATCATCTCAATAAGATTGTAAGCTTCTTCATAGCTCTTTGCCCATAAAGCTCCTCCTACAGTTGCATCTACAATTGGCCTTGACTGCCATCCCAATCCATTGTAGAACGTATTAATCACCATCCAATCCGGCATACCATGGTGTGGACACTTTCTTTACATCTCCTTGTATCTTTCCCAGGCTTCATATATAGATTCACCATGTTGCTGCTCAAACTGGGAAATTGTTGTCCTCATCTTAGCAGTTTTAGCCATTAGAAAGAATTTGGCTAAGAATTTTTGTGCTAGGTCCTCCCATGTTGTGATAGAACCTGAAGGTAATGAGTGAAGCCAACTTCTTGCTTTGTCCCGTAATGAAAATGGAAATAGCCTAAGTCTGATTGCATCCTCCGTCACCCCGTTGTACCTGAAGGTGTCACATATCTCAATGAAACTCAATAAATGCTCATTCAGATCATCTGTAGTAGCACCCTCAAACTGTACCAAATTCTGCACCATTTGAATTGTGCCCGGCTTTATCTCAAAAGTATTGGCTACTATAATTGGCCTGACTATACTCGACTGTAATCCATTGATGTTCGACATTTAATAATCTCTCAAAGCCCTGTGCTCCTCTCTTGGCTCTTCTGCTGCCATGTTGGATGTTGTGGTCTCAAACTCTGCTTGTATATTTCTATACGCTCTCGATTTCCAACCTCTCCCGTTGATGTTGTCATGTGCAGGTGTTAACTCGGAATTGGATGATCGAGTGCGCATATACTATGCACAAGTACCTGAAATTCAATCGAAAACAAAAATAGAAATAAGATAAGATAAGACTTGTCTAAGTCATACAAAACTAGCTTAAAATTGATGATAATAATAAAATTAAACACCTTTTTAATCATGCAAGCCAAAAATTTGTTGCCTCCTTTTTAGTCTTAACAAAAGGACTCTAACTCATGCAAGCATACATGGGTCAACAAGTAGTACATAGTAAGAAAAGTATGGATCCACGGAGAAAGGTTTTAAAACTTAATTATCATACATAAACTATTTCACTATTTTTATATGCTTAAACGAATAATTCACAATTATAATTAATTCTAAACTCAATTAATAATTAGAAACACAATACTTACTTAATGTAATCGAATTTGGAAAAAATGGAATTCTAACTTCATTTAATACTTCATCTAACTAATACCATCATGTAAGCTTATATATTCATCATAGAAAATTAGCCAAGAGCACAAAAGTAGACATAACTATCTTTCAATGACTGATGACCTATTTACATAACCTCCACATATGATAGAAATCATGAAATCAACACAATTACCAAAATCACTATATATATCTATGTGAAATTGCAGTAATAATGAATTAAAGCATAGGCTCTTACATTACTACGCACGGTGAAATAGTATATTTCTATCCAGTTCACAAATTACATTCAACTCAGCCTCATAAATGTACGTTATTATGATTATAACCATATTCATAATTCATTTTTCAAATCCATATAAGTATAAAAGATGAATGGTGATCAATCATTCATACACTACGCTCAATCATAATAGATAATCCGATGATAAACATACAATCAAACAAGGGCATGTAAGTATAGACTACATATCAAAATCCATTAGAATCCCATAATGGAGTTTAGTTCATTTCTGAACCAAAAGCCATTACGGGATTGAAGTAACACATGGAATTAAATAATACAAGTGAGAGATGAAAGAGAAATGATTAAACCCAATTGTAGAATCTGTTCCAAAGTGTTGTTCCAAAGCACCAATAATCTCCAGGAGATAATACTACACTTTATTTAATAATCTAGAATAAGATAGAAGCAAATTGTACTGATCAGTGCTCCAAACTCTCTCTCTCCAATAGCTAATACGTTAGAACCCTCATGAATCTTATGAAAAACTGATAAAAAATGACTTAAACATGTCTTTGGCACCAGCCAGTGTTGTTCAGATAAGATCACACGCTCAAAATTCAAATTAAAAATAAGTCAACAAACAGACTGCAGAGGACTCACGCGGCCGCGCGTGATCCTAGTACAAAACAGGCGCGGGCGCGCAAGTTTCCTTCTTGTTTTAGGCGCGGCCGCTCGTAGGTGAAATTTTAGCTTCTGTAGGCAAGTAGCACGGGCGTGCGAGATCTAGCTTGTTTAGCAGCGCAGCCGGGCTGCTTCTGTTTCCAATCCTCTAATGTTTTGTTGCTGCTGCTGATTGTTATTCCATTATTTATCCTTCATCTTTCCTTTTCTGCATAATGCTTATCCATTTCTTTAGTTCCTTGTCTACCCATGTCCATCATGTATAGTCCTTGTAAGCTTGTGTCACCATGCTCATCCACATCTTTCCTTGCTTTAGGAGTTCAACTACAAGAAATGCTAAACAAACATAAAATGCACAAAAATATAGTAAAATATACTTGAGATGAGTATAATTCTCGTGAATTGATATCCAATAAGTAGGTATAAAACCTACTTATCACATGGTGAAGATAAAGCGATGCCCATTACTAGCTTTGGGATCGATGGGCCTGATCACGTCCATTCCCCACATTGAGAAGGGCCAAGGTGAACTCATATTGTGGAGCTCCCTCGGAGGGGCGTGGATGGCGTTTCCATGAATTTGGCATTGATAGCACCTCTTGACGTGATCATCATATTCATCTTTGAGGGTAAACCAGTAATGTCATGTCTTGATGATCTTCTTAACAAGTAGGGGGCCGCTCATGTGTGGGCCACATACTCCACCATGGATCTCATCCACGAGCCTTTGAGCTTGGTCCTGGTCCAGACATCTGAGGAGACCTAGTCTTGCATCTCTTTTGTAGAGTGCATCTCCGCTCAAGTAAAATTTCATAGCAAGTCGATGGATCCGCCTTTTCTCAGTCGGGCTCGCCTCAGCGGGTGTAGATCTGTCTCGTATGTACTCCTTGATATGCTGATACCAAGGATGCTGGATGGGAGGTAGCTCATCCGATACTTCTCCAACATAGTTCCCATAGGCTGGTGCCTTGTGTAAGGCAAATGTGACTCTTGGCATGTGTTCCTTGTCAGGCATGTGAATCAAGGAGGCCAAAGTTGCTAACGTGGCTGCAAAGTCATTCCTATTACAAGGAATGTGTAGAAAGGAGATCTTTTCGAACTCCGAAGCCATCTGTAAAACTTGCTGATGGTAAGGCAGCAAATGTAGCTCTTTGGTTTGATAGATTCTCGTGGATTGTTTGACTACCAACTCCGAATCCCCAAAGATAGTTAACCGCCTGATGCCCATTGAACGGGCAAGTTTTAACCCCATGAGACAGCCTTCATACTCAGTTGTGTTGTTGGTGCTGATAAACTTCAATTTGACGGCGATGAGATACTGCTCCCCCCGTACCGGATATTAGAACTGCTCCAGCTCCAGAACCTTCCATATTAATTAACAGCTCCATCAAAATATATTTTCCATGTATGGCATGTATCGTACTTATGGTGTTGCTGAACTGTCATTACCCCTTCATCGGGGAAGTAGGTTTCCAAGGGTTTGAAGTCCCCTAAAGGTGCGACGGCCAGTTGATCCGCAACTCCTTGACCTTTGATAGAATTTTGAGTCACGTAGACAATGTCAAATTATTGTAGAAACAACTGCCATCTGGACAGCCGACAATTTAACATGGGTTTATTGAACACGTACTTGAGAGGATCCATGCGGGATATGAGATGGGTTGTATGACCATGGAGGTAATGTTGTAACCTCATGGAAGCCCATGCTAAAGCACAACAAGTCTTCTCAATCAGAGTGTACTTGTGTTCATTGCTGCTGAATCTTTTGCTGAGGTAATAGATAGCTCGTTCTTGGCCTCTATCATCTTTCTATCCCAGCATGCAACCCATGGCATTGTCACTTATGGACAGGTACATGAACAGGGGAACATCATCCCTGGGTGGCACCAAAATGGGAGCTTTGACTAGCTGCTCTTTGATTGTAAGGAAGACTTTCTGACACTCATTGTTCCATTTCATGGAGAAGTTCTTCCTTAATAACTTGAAGATGGGCTCACAGGTTGCTGTGAGTTGAGAAATGAATATGCTAATGAAGTTGATTCTTCCCAAAAATCCTCGTATTTCCTTCTCTGTCTGAGGAATGGGCATTTCCGTGATGGCCTGGATTTTGGTGGGATCCAGCTCAATCCCTTTGTGGCTAACTGGGAATCCTAGCAACTTGCTTGATTTAATGCCAAAGGCGCACTTGGCTGGATTCAACTTCAAGTTGTACTTATGCAACCTGTTGAAGAGCTTTCTGAGATGGTTTAGATGGTCTTCTTCCCTTCAGGACTTGACAATGATGTCATCCACATAGATCTCTATCTCTTTGTGCATTAAGTCGTGGAAAAGAGCCATCATAGCTCACTAATAGGTGGCTCCGACATTGATAAGGCCAGATGACAACCGTCTATAGCAAAAGGTTCCCCAAGGCGCGATGAAAGCAATTTTCTCACAATCTTCCTTAGCAACCATGATTTGATGATACCCCGCGACGCAATCCGCAAAGGAGTACATGTCGTATTGAGCAGCATTGTCAATGAGAATGTGGATAAATGGCACGGGAAAGATATCTTTAAGGCAAGCTTTGTTTAGATCCTGGTAATCCACGTAAACTCGTACCTTTCCTCCAGGTTTAGGCACGGGAACTATGTTGGATATCCATTCAAGATATGTGGACACCATGATAATGCCAGCTTGAAATTGTTTCACAATTTCTTCTTTTACCTTTAAACTCCACTTTGGCTTCAATCGCCTGAGCTTTTTCTTGACTGGCTTGAATCCCTCTTTAATGGGAAGGCGATGAAGAGCAATGTCAGTGGACAAACCCACCATGTCTTTGTGAGACCATGCAAACACATCCTGGAATTGGGTTAGTAGTGTAACCATGTCATTCCTCTGGTTTGGGGTAAGGTCTGAACCAATCTGGATTAACTTAGGGCTTTCTAAGGTTTCGAGATTGAAGGAAGTTGTTTGATCGAGGTTGGGTTTAGGTTTATCTTTGACCCATTCTTTGATCTCTTGAGGCACCTCAATGTCCTCGTGTATTTCCATCAAGGCTGAATCCAACTTTACATCAACGTTACAATCCTTGTGGAGAAGAGGCATCTTATTAGCAAGTACAGGCACATCTAAGTTCAGAGTCCTGAAACAAAATATGCTTTCACTTAGTATATATGAAATGGTTTAATCATACAAAGTGTTAGCATGTAATGACAAAACAACTGTTAATAATGTACAGCAAAGTAAGCAGTTATGATATCTACAGGGCAGAAAGAGTTCATGCCCGTTTTACCCTCGTTGATCAATGCAAGGAGTGTTGCTCCAATTATTGAGGGCAAAGTCCTGGTGGAATGCAGTGATGTAGGGGCTGTCATCGTCCTCTTTATCCCGAATGATGACCATTACGTCTGGGCAATCATCGTCTGGGGTGTATCTGTTTGTATGTTCATCATGGACAATGATGTGTACGCCTGACATCATTCTGACAATGTCTTGCTTAATTATTCGTTCTTCCTCTTCCACTTTGGGATCTGGAACAAAGACTTCTTTCTCCTTTACCGGTATCAGCTTGGGAAATAACATAGCCATTACGTTGACTGGCACCTTTACCGGCGATTGTGCAGACTCATGATTTGCAGGTGGAGACAATCGTCGTGTAACTGAAGCTAGAGGAATCTGATGAAGCTTATGAGGATTCTTGTGACTGGAACTGGCAAAATAGCCCAGTCCAGTTATCCCAGTTTGACTGATCACTTGAATCGGGTGCTTAATACCCTGATGACTTTTACCCATCCCTTGTCCCGGTTGATGACCCAAAGATATCATTTCTTGAGTAATGAGCATTACTTCTAAAAAAATTCAGGTGTGAGAGGTGGCGCCCAATAGGGTGGTAGTGAGTGTTGCTCACCTCCGTGGCATGAAAATCCACCTACCAACTTCGAATTGAAGCTGATGAGTGGTATGTCACTCTGTTTAGGACATTCTGGTTCAGCGTTAACCGTGACTAGGCTGTCATTAATGATATATTTCAGTTGCTGATGAAGAGTGGAGGGGACGACCCCAATCATATGAATCCATGGTCTTCCCAATAGCAGGTTGTATCCTGAATCTATTTTAAGCACGTGAAAAGATACGCAGAATGTATGGGGACCAATCTCAATTTGCAGTTCAATTTCCTTGACTGAATTTCGGCGGGATCCATCAAAAGCTTTAATAATCGTATGGCTGCTTCGGATCCGTTTGAGATTGACATTCATCTTCAGCAAAGTAGCATAAGGACAGATATTCAGAGACGAACCTCTATCTATCAAAACTCCAGCTAGCATGCATCTGGAGGACAAAACTGCAATGTGTAACGACTTGCAATGACCGGTCCCTTCGGGCGGTATGTCAACATCAATGAAAGATATCACATTGTTGTTAAAAATGTGATCAACCAAATGTTGAAAATTTTCCCCATCCACTGATTTCGGCAAGTAGGCTTCTTCCAAAACTAGTAAGATCTTCCTGTGATCCTCGGAAGTTAAAACCAAGTCCAGTATTGAAATTTGATGTGGAGCTTCGCTTAAGCTTAAAACCACCTTGGCTTCATTATGCGGAGGAACTTTTCAATCTTCTCCATGGGTAATTTCCCTTTTGATTTGATGGTAGGCTTCATCACCCGTTGGGGAAGATACAGTGGATTCTCCTTCGACACTGCAGCAGTTGTATGAGAGGTGGATCCTTCAACATCTCCATAATTCCATGAAACTTTTTGTAAGCTGATAACAGGATATTGTGGTCTGAATGGCAAATTGATTGGCTCTGGAGCAGCCACTTTCAAAGGATTGTCAATTCCTCTGAGTTGAATTGCTTGTATTATGAAAGGTTTGACAGTCCCATTAGCCTCAGCGGATATAACTGCTACCAGTCCCTTCCATTTAGTAGGATAAGTATTCTTACTCTCATATAGCACAGTATCGTCGTCTGCTAGATGCAGGACACCGCTGTCAATTAGGTTCTGAATAAGGTGGCGGAGTGCCAAGCATTCTTCCATGCTATGACCGCAAGAATGGGAGTGATATTGACATACTCCATCAGAATTAAACCGTCCTGAACGGGGATTAATCGGAGGCAGAAGGGAAGTGATCCTTCCTTCATTGATCAACATCTGAAGTATCTCCTCCATAGGTTGGCCCAGGTATATAAATTCCCTTCTATTGCCAAAATCCCGACGGGCTTTGGTGCTTGCTCTCTTCGTCATTTTGTCTTCCAGTGTTTCATTCTCTGAAGGTGACGATGGAGTATTCATAACAAAAGGGAGGAGACTAGAATGCTCCTTGCTGACTAATTGGCATGTGACTTGATGCTGATAAGTTACCAGTTCTGCCAATTGCTCAATCTGTTTACACAGAGCTTTTATCTTTCATTCCATTGCGAACTGGAACTTTGCATAATCCCATTTTTCAACACCTTCTTTAATGGTCTGGGATGATTCACCATTAAAATTGGAACTCTGTCCACTACTCCAATTAATCATGTTGACCTCTTCCTCTTTGTGTTGAGGAAGTGGGTTGTCTTGTACGTGAGGTTGATCTGGTTTGGTGACCACGATCTCACCATTGTCTATCAAATCTTGGATCTTGTGTTTCAAGGCTCAACAATCTTAAGTATCATGTCCAGGTGCCCCGGCATGATAAGCCCATTTCCGAGTAGCATTGAAACCCCTCCCATTAGGGTTGGCTGGTGGAAGAAGATGCGTGATTTTCTTCTGATTCGTCAGAAGAGTGAGAATGTTCTTGAGTGAGTCCCCTAAGGGTGTGAAAACTCGAGTGCGTTTGACTTCTCCACCTTTTGGCAATGGAGGGTTTGCAGACTTTACTTGAAAGGGAGTGTAATTTCTCCTCTAGATAGGCATATTCTGATTGCCTTTTTGAACTTGTAGTATCAAGGAAACATCCTCCTCTTTCTTTTTATGGACCCTCTGGGGGTTGTTTCCATAAGTTCCAGATTGGATGTGCTCAGCAACAACTTTAAGGGCAACTAGGTCTTGAATCTTTACTGACTTCAATCCCATCTCAGCCATTTCCCCGTGTTTAATCATTTCAGAAAATGGTTTACCAATGCCAGCTAAGACTCTTTCATAGAAAGGAGCTTCTTGTATGTCTATGAAGGTCATGACTATTTCTGACTCCATCATGGAAGGGATAACTTGAGCAGCTAGGCGCCTCCACCTTTGAGCATACTCTCTGAAAGACTCATTGGGTTGTTTCTTGACCTTGGTAATCTGGTACCGGTCAGGAGCCATCTGAGACTAGAAGCTGTATTGAGTGAGGAAGGCATGAGCTAGCTCTTCCCAACTATGGATCTTTGAGTTATCTAATCTGGTATACCACGAACAGGCTTCTCCAGTCAGACTCTTCTAGAACAGCTACATCCTGAGCTTCTCATCCTCTGCATAAGATCCAAGTTCTCCAATGAACACCTTCAAATGTGTGTAAGGATCTCCTAACCTTCAAGGAGTTTTGAATTTTTTTGGATAAAGAATTCCAGGGAATATACAAAGGTTAGCATATGAGACACTTCCGTGTGCTCCAATTCCTTTGATAGAACGAAGAGTTTCTTCCATTTGAAGGACTTTCTTCCTGATGTCACCGGTGTCTGGATCTCCTTTGAGATGGGTGGTATCATGAATTTTGTTGGTCGTATCCAACTGATGTTCAGGTACTGTAATGGCTTTATCAGGACCTTGGGTTCCTCCTTGTGTAGATGATTCAGCATGTACGGGTATCCGTGTACCCTGAGTAGACTGGTGTAGTTCTTTAAGCAGAACAACCAAATCTGTGATTTGTTTACTTAATCCGTATAATTCTTTGCGAGAAACTGGATTACGATCAGTCTGGTCTGATGACTACATAATTGACTATAGGCTCGTGGCCTTTTTGGATTTTGATCGGATAATAGGTCCAATTTCTTCCCTGCAAAAGACTTACGTAGTCTAGTGTGATGACCCGAAAATTCGGGTTGTCCAGAATTTAAGTTTAAAGAATTAGTTATTAATAAAAGGAATTTTTATTAATATTATTATGTGCTATGTGTTTATTAATCGTTCTATAACCTAGGATGATTATAAATCGGGAGTATTCTGGCTACGAGCTAGATTGAGCAAATAAGAATTTTCAAGACGAAAATAGAATTTTTCCGGGAACAAAATATTTTCGGGGAAAAAGACGAAATAGGCACTATTCATCCGTTTCTGCTTGGAGATTTATTTTGAAATTCCGAGAAGCTATAGATTACGTTTAATTTTGAGACGTGATGGAATATTCAATAATATTTCAGTTATGGCAAAAACGAAGTTTTCCCCTACGGACTCAAAACCTAAGGGTTAGGAAAAGTGAGTTCCTAGAATTTTATGATCACGTATAATAATTAGGGTTATTATGCGTGAGAGATATGAGTATGATATGAATTATTATATGAGTATAGTACGAAGATTATTACGACGTATAATACGAATATCGTACGAGCTATATATGAAGAAAATACGAGAATACGAGAATGAGATGCATAGAATACGATAAGTCTTAATGAACTTTGAGTTCATGGACTTTGTAGAATCTAATTGGACTTGGATTATGTCAAGCCCAACTCTTTGTGATATCAAGCCCAAGATAGGCCCAATAAGAATTAGGGTTAAGGCCCAAACCAAGAAAAGAAATCGCAGATCAAACCGATTGGTAAACAGATGGGTAATAACCAATGGGCAACCCATGGGCATGTGGGGTGGCTACTTGGCCACCAAGTAAGGGTGGTGGCCAAGTAAACTTGGTGGCTAAGTTGTGGGAGGAGGTGGGAATAGTAAGGAGGTGGGGGAGAAATGACTAAAATGCCCTTAGCTTTGAAAATCTATAAATATTAAGCTTATTTCATTATTTGTGGATTTTGAAAATCCCACACTTGAGAGAGAGAGAGAGAAGTCGGATGGGAGGGAGAAGGAAGAGCATGAGCATGAATGATCGGATCGAAAGTGATCGTGTAATAGCAAAGCTTGCAAATCGCTTCGGCTTTGTATAACTGAAGAGGATTAAAGAAGAACTAGAATCTGAACCTAATCTCTTTTAAATTTCTTTAAGTTTTTATGTTTAAAACATAACTTAATGAAGATAAGAGGTAGATATATTAGAGATGATTTCATATGGTTGAAATCATAAGAAAATGAAGAAATAATAAATTAGAAGTTTAGTTTGTAAATTTCTTAAGGAAGTATAAGATTCGTAATGAATTAGACCAATCCGAATGAATTATATGAATAAGTAGGTGAAATAAGTAAGGAATAATGTTCTATAACATCAAATTCCAATAAAAAGTGGAATCGTAATCCAAAATATCGATTAAAATGAAGAACGAACGAAGAACATGCGAAGAACACGAAGAACGTTGTTGATGGACATATTTAAAACCATCGCGTATAAGTTAGATGTGTATTGTTTGGTTAGGAATGGTAGAAACGTTCATGAAGAACAGATTAAAACTTAGCTATAACGAAGTTATGGCGAAATTTCGTAAAAGACGAACGAGAATTAGAAAGTTAGTAAATGAACCCGAACGTGTAGGGTTTCATAAGAAAGTAATAGAACGTAGAAAACGTGAGTCATAGACTCAAGAACGAACAAGTTTCGAGTTCGAATGATCGAATTACGGACGAACAAATGAAGAGCGTTAAAAAAACATAAAAATGAACGAAGAGTGAAGATCAAGCCAATCTAATGGAACGTTAACAGATTCAGAACGAAGTTCTGTCTGAGGGGTTTAAAGTACATAAGATAAGGAAGAGAATGGCCTTGGAACGACCTCATTACGAGTTATAACGAAGGAGATATGAGATCGCGAAGTAAGCATCTCAAAATTTATTTAACACTTGGAGAAAATTTCTAGGGTTAGGGCTTGGCGCCGCGGCACTAGTCATGCCTTGTAGAGTGGCGCGGCAACGCCAGACCGGGGCCGGTATCAGAAAACTCGCGTCATGCATGCGAGAGATAACAAGGGAGGAAATACGCCATGGCTGATGTTGAGAAAAAAAGCCGTAGATGATCTTTTAACCGCCACTCTTGGGGAAATGTAAGGGACGATAAAGAATATAATATTCAACTAATGTAATACTTAATCAAGTGATGTAAACCTTTATTAAAGGTTGAACGTATAGATTAAACAAGATTAAATGACAAAGAATATAATCGCGGGTTACGTAACCGTATCCGGGGACCGTAGTCGGGATAAACGAACGTGAGGAATTGCTATGGTTGTGATTCCTTAGACGTTGAGTGACGAGGGTAATGAATAACATTTCGATGTTATATCATGATAATGAGAGATAAGTGTGAAGCGTATAGACGCTGTGAACACAACGTCATTGCGATGGACGCTTGGTCTTAGCTTACAATGATTGGTATGGCTTTGACACTAAGAACGAGTAATGAACATGGGGTTCATATAATGGATAACGAAAGTATTAAATAGTATATGAATTATCAAGAAAGCCGTAACAAACGGTAATAAGATTATTGAAAGGCGGATGTGATTCGATAAAGAATGAATCCGGAGGGATGACATTTAGTTCTCAGAAAGCCGCAAGGAATAAGAAATTGACTTAATCGAACATTATAGTTTAATAGTTCGTATAAGTTAAGAGAAGTTAGGTTGTGGTACAATCGTAACCTTTGATGGTTGACATATATAAGTCAAATAAACAATTCCTTCGTGAGAGAGCCGAAGGTATATACAAAAACCGCAACCGATCTAACTCACTGTGATGGCAGTGTAGATGAGACGGGAACTTGTTTGTTGGTTGGTTGTTTGTGGAAAACCACTCAGAGTACCATATGGACTACTAGCAGAGACGCGATGTGTGCTGAGTCCTAGAGAAGTTATAAGAAGAAGATAAGAATATAAATCATCCAAGATGATGAACGTATGAGTAAGACATCTTCGTATGTCATAAAGCCATAAATTGGTAAAAGAAGTTAGTCGCATAAACTTATATCAAGAGAACGCGAACTCTAAGAAGTAAAGTTCAGTAAACCAATGCGTAAGTTCAATATATGACTAATTGGTGTTTATGTTTTCTCCTTATGTGTTATATAGGAATTGAAATAAACAGTTCGGCGTAAGCTGTAGTTGGGCGTAAGGCAAGTTTCTTAACTTCATTCATATTACATGAATGCTAGTTTCTTAAACTTCTCAGATGTTGTACTTGAGAAGCTCTGTCTATGTGCGAATGTGCGATATTTGTACAATGTGGTAGAACGTATGAGGCCTTGAGCCACAATTTGAACACTTTGGTGTTTCTATGATATGCATTGTTCTGTGATTGAGTTGTTCAATACAAGTATGTTCTGTTTATACATGAACCGTTATTGTTAAGTCTGTGCTAATGATTCTAGCCAGACAGGATGTGTATGAAAAAGGTAGAGGGATGAAAGTATTTCAAAGAGAAAACGATTGATGTTTTAAGATGATAGGAATCAAGACTATTCCTATTATTCAAGCTGCTTCATAACCTTTGTTCGGTTATAGAAGTTCTAAAGAAATGTTTTACTTCTGAAGTTGTTTGTTCAACTGTTATGACTTGCTGGGCAATTTAATGCTCACACTTGCTTTAAATGAAAAACAATTTTTAGCGAACAAGGTTAGAAGAACTTAAGGAACCCGTAAAGATCAAGCTGACGGTCTCCAGATGAATTGTCATTCAGAGTGTGAAGGTAGCGAGAAGATCAAGTGAAGACTTGTAAATTAGAAAGATGAATTGAATTATAGACTAGTTTAATGAACTGCTATGTATCCTTGGTGGCGGATAAAAGTCACTCTTGTAAGATGAAATGAATAATGTAATTACCATTATTTGTAATGAAAGAGGTTATAAGGTTTCCAAAACCTGGGATTTGAGAGTGTATGTTGTTATATTTTAGTATATAATGATGTATGTTGGATGAATGATGTACTCGTGACGTACGGAATCCGGGTATGAGGATAGACTGGATTTCGGGGCGTTACAAGTTTAGTCTTTAGGGAATGTGTAAATGTTTACATGCTATGTGATGTATTCGTTCTAGGAATATTATCCTACAAGGTGGATGTTAGCTGTTTGTAATACAGAATAGCATGTTAATTTAAATATGTATATACACATATTTCTTCATATTTCTCATTACATGGAGATGAATATGGAATGAAATTACAAGTAACTGATTTTATGAGTAATTTAAAATGAGAAAGCATGAAGAGACTTTCCTTCGCGTTTGGTTTATCAGAGTTTGACCTATCTTAGGTTACTCTCGCAGCTTTTTGGCATGAAGGTTCCCAAATCATCGCAATTTACTCGACGGGAAGTTAATCCGGTCTTTCAACTAGAGCGAATTTGGGTGGTGTCTTTCCCGAGCCTCGTTGGAATTAGTCTTCCTACGAGTCCAGTAATCAAACACCGACAAGATAGCCTCCTGATGGAGGAACCACACAACATACATTCACATACAACGTGTCTCACCGTTTGTGAAAATGATGACATGTGTGAAGCACTAATATCACAAGCAGATATAGTGTAACACATTAAGCGCAGTAAAATATATGCATTCATACACATTCATCATAAATATAAATGCAACATCCACACACAAGCATATAAAAGTTTTGAAAAGATTGTAATATCGGCTTAAGCCCTCTTACTGGAGTCCCCAGCAAAGTCGCCACCTGTCGACGTCGGGATTTTTTATTTGTCCCTTTTCGTTTCTTGTTTTTTTGTGTTCTCATGTTAGGTGAGATTTGTTTGAAAAAATAAGTGAAAAAGGTTCGACATGTATCATGTCGACGATAGACTGTTAAGAGTCACCAGTTGGTTTTTTTATATGGTTGTACCAACAGAACCGTGAAAAGGTTTGCACATTGACCCAGTGATGTGACACTGCTAAACAGGTCTGTGAAACCGAGATTCATTAAGGTCTGGGGGCTTTATTATGCGGAGGGAAGGTGTTAGGCACCTCCCGACATCCGTGTTACCACGGTGACCGCCACTTTTCAGGAAATTGTTATATGAATGTGTGTGTGTGTGGGTCAATGTGCTATTTCTGGAAGTAGTGCGAGGCCTCGTTCGCACTTATATACAGAGGGTTTGAATTGGTGTAAAAATTCAGTTTTAAACAAGATATGGCAATGATGTTTTATAAAAGAGGTTTTTTCAAACCCTTGTGCTCAATAGTAATTGAGACCTTTTACACTCTCATTTTTATCAAGTGTTTGCCTAGATTGCTTTTAATTTTCGAGATGAGAAGCATCTCCGAGAAAATAATGTACAAAGCAGTGCCGAACTCCTCGTGGGCATGAAAGCCATCTGAGGAAATCCAAACACCGTGAATAAATTTACAAACTGCTCATAGCTTAAAATGTCCATCACGGGAACCGAATCTAGATCTAGTAGACTGAATCTGTGATCACATGATTCCTAGGCTCACGTGATGCCGCAATTGAAAAAAAAAGCAGTAACCGAACTTTGCCCGAAGCATCGCTGTAGATGACAAATCCCTCCGAACCAGATGGTATTGTCAGAACAGGTGCTGAAATGAGACTCCTCTTGAGTTCTTGAAAACTCTTCTCACATTCCTCGCTCCAACCGAACTTTGTATCTTTCCGAGTCAGCTGAGTTAGTGGAGTAGCGATTCGAGAAAACCCTTCTACGAATCTCGGATAATAACCAGCTAAGCCGAGAAAGCTACGTACTTTGGTCACTGATTTAGGTTGCTCCCAGCTTTGAATAGCTTCAATCTTTGCTAGGTCAACAGATATTCCATGACTTGATACCACGTGCCCAAGGAATGCTAGTTCCTCAAGCCAGAACTCGCATTTCTTCAACTTGGAATAAAGCTTGTATTCACGAAGCTTTTGGAGTATCAGCCTCAAGTGTTGCTCATGATCTTCACAACTTTTGTAATAAATAAGGATGTCATCAATAAAGACGACCACAAAGTGATCCAAATATTCCTTGAATACTCGGTTCATCATATCCATGAAGGCAGCAGGAGCATTAGTCAATCGAAAGGACATGACTAGGAATTCATAATGCCCATACCGAGAGTTCTCAAAGTCTTTGGAATGTCATCTGTTCTAATCTTCAATTGGTGATATCCTAACGAAGATCAATCTTTGAAAAGAATTTGGCTCCTTGCAATCGGGTCAAACAGTCATCAATACGTGGCAATGGGTACCTATTTTTGATGGTGACATGATTCAACTCCCGATAATCAATACAAAATCGCATACTCCCATCTTTCTTCTTCACGAATAGAACAGGAGCACCCCAAGGAGAAGTACTAGGACGAATAAAGCCAATGCCTAACAATTCCTGCAGTTGAGTCTTTAACTCCTGAAGTTCAATAGGAGCCATTCGATATGGGGCTTTGGAAATGGGTTTTGTATCGGGTTCAAGGTCGATACAAAATTCAATTTCACGCTCTGGGGGTAGGCCAGGAAGTTCTTCGGGGAATACGTCAGGAAATTCATTAACAATAGAAATATCATTCAAAACTGACGTATTTTTGTTTAGATCTGTGACGTGGGCTAAGAAAGCTTGACATTCGTTTTTCAATAAACGAATAGCTTTATGGCTTGAGATGACCGTGATTGATTTTAATGGTTTGGTCACTTGAATTCGCATAATAGGTTGATTAGGAATATGAAAGCTAACAACCTTACGAAAATAATCAATTTTAGCATGATGAGTAGTTAACCAATTAATCCCTAGAATCACATCAAATGCAAGTATTTTCAATGAAATAAGATCAACAGGTAATGTGAGGGTACCGATTTGAACCAAACAAGACTTATTAACAGTGGATGTAATGAAGGTTTCTCCCAACGGAGTTTCTACAGATAAGTTAAAGTCTAATTTCTCCAGAGTCAAATTTAATCGTTGAGCATAAGTAGGAGAAATAAAAGAATGGGTAGAACCGGTATCAAATAAGGTATAGACTTCACTAGAGTTTATGATAAGCTTACCCGTGATGACCTCATTCGGGTTCCTTACTTTCTGGGAGGTCACAACAAATGCTCTCCCTTGCGCTACCGGCTTTGACTTTTCTGGGATGGCCTTTGGTGCCTCCATCCTGGCTGAACTTGTCTTCGGTGAACGACAAAATCGGGCTAAGTGACCTTCTCTTCCATAATTATAACATGCTTTGGATGACATTGCGTAGTTTGGACTGATGTGTCCCTCCCCTCCGCATTTGAAGCATATGATAGGTGGTCGTTCTCCTTCCTTAACAACGGGTGCTGGTGCTGACGTCCTTCCATCATTATTGAATCTCCTTTTCTTGAAATGTCCATTTTTACTATCTTGGCCATGATTACCATCGAGGTGGTTACCATTTCTGGCATGTTGATTCCCTCCACGTTTGTTGTCACCATTTCACGATGGTGATACCACGAATTATTTTCATCTTTGCCGCTTTCGCTTTCTCTTAGTTGCGTTGACTCGTTCTGGCGCTCCAATAACTGAGCCCTATTTACAACATCTGAGTACAAACACAGTTTATGAGAAATAAGATATTGACGTATCTCCGGTTTCAAATCGATTAAAAACATTTGCGTCATTCGCTCCTCATTATCGACCAAATGGGATGCAAATCGGGATAACTCCGCAAATTTAGCCTCGTATTGCGACACGGTCATATTTTTTTTGTTCCAATTTGATAAGCACCACTTCTTTCATGTGACGAATACTCTCGGGAAAGTACTTGTCGTTGAATAGCTCTTGGAACTTCTCCCAAGACATCTTGAAAGTCCAGTCGGTGATACGTTTTACTGATTCCCACCATGAATCGCCTCTTCACGCAATACATGAAGGTGGCGAAGGAACCTTTGCTCTCGGAGCATCCCAAGACATCAAAT
Source organism: Panax quinquefolius (assembly GCA_020205615.1). NCBI lineage: Eukaryota > Viridiplantae > Streptophyta > Magnoliopsida > Apiales > Araliaceae > Panax > Panax quinquefolius. Next base: position 65,743,999 of record CM035160.1, read on the forward strand.
ATCTTGGTGATCTGCTTTATCCATGCTTCCGCCTTAAGTGGTTTTGGCTCTCCAATAAACTCCGGTGGTCCCAGCTCCTTGAACGGTTTAGCGGTGACCATCTGAGAGTTTTCAGTGTTTCCACCTATATTTTGGACAGGAGCCGCTCTGGCCTGATGTTGCATGAATTGTATAAAGCCTCTGAACAATCCATCATTCATCATTTGGTCCGTGTTGTTGTTTGCATGAGGATTATCGCCTTCTTGATGCACATTATCCTGATTATTAATATGTGGAGACTCATTGGTCTCTTGTGCTCCATTGTTATTCCAACATTCTCGGATGTCATTTTCAGATACTGCCACAAAACAAGGGTTATTTGACATGTAACATATTATCTCTAAACTCTGACCAATCAATTTAAATACAAAATAAATTTAAGTAGGTCATACTAGCGAAGGAATTCTCTATCTCTCCCCTCATAGTTCTAGTCTCACATCTTAGCCAGGGATCATATCCCTAAGCTTTGATACCAACTGTGACGCCCCCAAAATTAGGTATACATCACCCATCTTGAGTCGCCAGATACATGGTACAGAATTCAAATACAACTTAATAATACAACTGTCGTGTACAATACGATAAACATAAACTGTGAGTTTGAATACAAATATTGTCTACTAGAGAGTATACAAACTCAAAAGGAGTCCTCATTACAAGTATTATCACACTATTTCATAGAATAGTGAGGAATACTAATGCACCATCTTGGACCATCACTCCGCTTCCCACTCTAGTTCCAACTATATTCTCATTTCACGAAGAAACGGTGAAAGAAAGGGTGAGCTCAACTAGCCCAAGAAGAAATATTATGACTAAGATAATGTAGAATAAATTATCATTAGCCTTAAAATGTGTTAAACCGATACTGATATAACAAACATCAAGTTTAATCTGCGGTGAACAAGCAATCCATTAAAAGAGTCAAGTAGAGAATAAAATCTACTATCTTTTATGATTTAAAAGGTTTTTCATCACTTTTATCCGGGACTCGACAATAAATAAATAATCCACATCATCGAATCACCCTACACTTTACGACCGAGGATATTCTTTAGTATCACGACCACATTTATCCATGTACTACGGGCCAGAATATTTGTGTATTCATTAATGGTCATGATCATGCCAACAACTATCCATCAATGCGATGCGGACCAATGAGGACTTTTACCACATCATTTGTAACATTATGGTCATGATTACAATCAATAATCCTCAGTCATAATCATACCAAGTCCATCTATGAACTACGAATACAGATGACTTTTAAAAAATATAAACATGAGGATGATGACAATGATATAAAAAATTCAATAAAACAAGTTTAAGAATTAATTTATCCGAGAACTAATAATGTCCAAATTGTCAACATGATCTTTGCTTTGTAGAGTAAAATTCAAGAATGCTCGGAAGAATATTTCCATGAAAAGATCTTTGGATGAAGCGCAAATATCAAGGATATTCCACTAATTTCATGGAGTATAGAAGTCAAAACTTTAACCAACCGAGTATAATAAATAATGGAATAACAAAAGAAATCACCATGTATGCGGTACTTGCATGTAGGCGAGTTATTCCAACAGAATACTAAATAACGGAACCGTGTCGAAGCGAAATTACATGCCAAGCGGGATGTTCCAACGAATAATAAAGAATGGAATAACAACAAATCACCATGCATGCGTATTGCCGCATAGGCATGTTATTCAACGAATACTAATAAGGACGGAATCGGACCTAAGTAAACGCAGACAGAGGATATTCAACAGAATATTAATAAAAAAGATTTTAACCGTCCGTAGAAACGCATGCACGTGATATTCCAAATGTAATAATAAAGACGGAATCGGTCCCACAGTAAAATGCATGAGCATGGATATTCCAATAGAATAGTAAAGACGGAATAATAGAAGAATGTCACCAAGTATAGGGTAGCTCACAGATCTGAGTTATTCCAATGAAATAATAAAGAATGGAATAACATAAGTTCTCTTCATGAATACAAAGAATAACACCCCTTTACGAGTACAACAAATAATATTCCTACCTTAAGAAGAAGAGTCTTTGGATATATAAGTAGTGAAGTAGCGAAATACTTTCTTCTTTCTCTCTATAGTGTATCTCTCTAAAGTTTTAGTGAATTAAATAAGAAAATAATGAAGGAATGAGCTTCATTTATAGAAAAATGGATTGCATAGTAACTAACTAACTCAAGCGGTCCAGATTGATTTACTTTAATCGGCGGTCCATATTTAAAGCAAAATCTTTTAAATAAAATATAATATATTCTATTTATAATCTAATAAAATGAATAACTTTATAAAAGATTTTACTATGCAAACACTATGCATGCATCTATGCAAACACTATATGCATAATAAAATCTAATATATTCTAATTATTGTCTAATAAAATAGATAACTTTATAAAAGTATTACATTTTTTTATAAAATGATTTTACTATGCAAAAATACTATGCATAATAGAATATAATATATTCTATTTATAGAATAACTTTATAAAGTATTACATTTTTATATAAAAATTTTTTGTATTATTACATTAATAATACCAACAAAACTGAGTGACTTATCACGTAAGCATCAATAATTAATACCGCGTGCTACTATGCAACCACGCGTATTACTTTACTTTTAACACCGGGTGTTTCAACAATTAACGGTAAAACTTCTGCCGTTATTTTCATAAAGTATTTTTGTCGTTTTCTCAATCCGACAAATAATTCCGTTATTAGAGTCCACTGATGATTGTGTCGTTGTACGAATATTCCCTGTTAAAACGAATATTCCCCGACCAATCAAATATTATATAACAACTTGTGTACTTTGCAAAAATTTTAAATATTACCCGCAACTATAACATTATATCAATTTTACTCCATAATATTCTAAAATAATATTTATAGAAAATTCATCTTTATTCAAAAAGTTGGGGTTTTACAGAATCCATCTATGGCAAACCTTCTTTGAGAACAACCAAAAAATAATGACATTAACTTGTAGCGGTTACCGGGACAATAAAAACGAGGCGTCCCATTTTTATTGTCATTCCAATACTACATGTCAAAGCTATAGCAACGGTTCCTCTTGTATAAGACCAACAAAGATTACTACTCCAACTTTATTATTACTCATGATGTGCATTTGCATTAATTCATATTATAATATTATTACAAAATATTAATACTTATAATATTAAGTATTAATAATATTACAAAATATTATCAATATAATAGATGGCGGTTGGGACAATAAAAATGGGACGTCCCCATTTTATTGTCCCACCATTCTATTTGATATTCATTACTTTTTGGTTGTTTTCAAAGAACCTGCCATGGATGGATTCCCATATATATATATATATATATATATATATATATATATATATATATATAATAAAGCAAATAAACGCTCCACATAAAATCAGATCAAGTCCTGCATACACACGCAACACGACTCTCAACGTGAAGAATGGTGTGTGCAAAGATGAAGAGAAAGGCTTTAAAGTGTGTGAGAAAGCTTATAGTGGGCTGCCAAAGAAGACTTCTATATCTTTAAATGGATGAACACTCGGCTCCTGCCAGTACAAATAGAAGCTATATGTGAGTTCACAAGTGTTTAAAATGAGAAAGCACTCAGTGTAGGGTGAGTACAGAGCAAATTTGAAAGGGCTTCCTCGCCTTTTTCTTTTCTTAAATGGCCACCCCAAGCCCTCTATTTATAGAGGGGGAGCCGCATGTGTACCTGCGGCTAGCCGCAGATGTGACACCCCCAAATCCGGCTTACCTGACCCCCGAGTTTGGTGCTCACGATCCACAATATAATAACATCTAAGTACCCATTTATATAGAAATAGTATTACATATCACATTAACATATGTTGTTAATACATTAGTCCCAAGTTCGCTAACCTTAACATTACAAACATACCCCTTAAATATACAAAAAGGGTTTACAAATAACATAATAAATATGCTTCATCATAACTAATTTATCACCATGCCTTTGCCTCTATTCTTCACAGCAACTTCTGCAACTTCGTTCCCTAGCTGAAAAGTTTTATTTAACAAGGGTGAGCAACAAATTTGCCGCGCAATTTAAGACATACAATGAATATATAAGAATCAAGAGTATCAGACTCTCTAATTTGATGTAATGATAACAAAGTTCGGGGAACTTTGAATTAGCTGAACAATTCGTTAATCAATAACAAATTTTCTCGTATTCTAGGCAATGCAATAATCTGATAATGAAAGAGTACAACGCTTTCAAAGTTTCTACGATATTCTATTGAATAAACAAGAATCAATTATACGCAATAACAAAGTGGAATGTTTTCCAGATTTATGATGAGTGATCCATTGGATCTAGAACTTCTCTTCTCGGGTATCTATCAAAGATTTATTTTGATACATACGCAGGAGTATCCGATAACCATAAAGATTAAATCATACCCCTCTGCAAGTATAACAAGTGATCAGCTTTATTATACCCTATATTATGCATAATACTTAATAGTGCGAAATGGCCGAATATACGACCTAAAATGTTAACAATGAAATTTAATAATAACTTTCTCAGTCTTTGTTCTTCTCAGTCTTTGAATCAGAATTTAATTTAACAATGAAATGCAACGATTTCAATAACTAATCACTTCTCTTCTCTTCTCAAACCTATCAAGTTTTCTTTTTCGATCTAGCCGATACAACTGGCGTTGATTTATCAATAATTATTAAATTCTCTTCTCTTCTTAAACCTATCAAGTTTTAACAAATGTTCGTCTAGCCAGAATAATTAGCTAAGACATTTCTCAATATAATTTGACAATAAACAGGAATTATCTGTACTGTCAATATTAGCTTCTACAGATATGAATATCCAACAACAGTAATTCTACGACTATATATTTTTCGAATAAGTAATTCAAGTTAAATTATTAAACATGCACTAACTGCGATTTAATCAACAATAAATCCTTGGACATGGTATAATTAGCAATAATTAACCACTATAATAATTGAATGAATATAACTTAAGGTTGAGTTAGGGAACTTGCCTCTTCCGCTGATTACAGCTACACAAAAAAACTTATCTGCTTTTGAAAGACCTATAACCAAATAATATCGGTCTCACAATTAGCACAATAATTCACAACACGCATCACTGTATTCTACAGTCAAACTTCTCCTAGACACATTACCACACAGTCACATTAGTGTTTATAACCTATATAAACACCTAACAAGTATAACTAGTTCGGTCTGGTTGGACTTCGGTCCATTCTTGGTGTCTGGTCACCTTATCCGACAATTAACACAGTTATTGTCAATTAAATTCAGTTTCTAAGCTTGAATATTAATTTAGATAAGTTATATATCATTTATAATATTTTTCGGAAGCTTTTAATAATTAATAAACAATTATTATAATTTATAATAATTTTTCAAACACTTAAATCATTTTTAAATAATTTAATTATCAAATAATCTTATCATCATTAATATTTAATAATATAAAAATATTAATGTTATATTTGTCAAAATATTAAAGTTATTATTAATAACTTAAAATATTTTTAAATCATCAATATTCTACTTAAATGATTTTTAAAATAATTAAAATCTTTTTAAATTATCACCATTAATATGTAAATATTAATGAAATTATTATCAAAATATTAAAAGTAATTAATTATAACTTAAAATATTTTTAAAATATTTTCTCATTTTAAATGATTTTTAAATCAATAATAACATTTTTAATTCCTTTATTTAATATAATAATTAAATAAATCTAATATCATTAATATTAATTTATTAATGAGAATTCTCCAAAAATATTGAAAATTATATTTTATAATTCAAAATATTTTCTAACACTTTATTCTTATTTTAAATGATTTTTAAATTAATAAAATAATTTTTAACTTATTTATTTAATTTAATAATTAAATAAATCTACTATCATTAATATTAAATTATTAATAAAGCAGACGTTGCTCAGGGTTATCATTAATACTATCATTAATCTCACTGGGGTTATCTCCGGTTTGGGCTGATAAAACAGACGTTGCTCAAGGTTATCTCTGAGATTGGACTGCTACAAGTGTTGAAAGTCCTCAGTGTCATCTCTGAGGTGTGCATGTCTTCCCGGTGTTATCTCCAAGTCTTGTACTGAGTGCCTCGGTGTGAGTGCCAAGGTTGAAGCTGATTGCATGCATTTGAAACAAGCATTTCTGGGGTTATCTCCGGAACTGCAACTGCACTCCTTGGGATTATCTCCAAGGTTGGAACTGCGACTCCCAGTGTTATGTCTAGGACTGAGACTGAAAATCTCGGGGTTATATCCGAGATGAATCGGCCTTTTCCGGTGGGATTTCCGGTATTTAAACTGGATTCCTTGGGGTTATCTCCGAGGTTGGGCAAATACTCTGGTGTGTGTTACGGGGTTGAGGCCGAACTTCCTAGTAGTATTGATTTGGATATAATTAGCCATGGCGCCCCAAAATTAGGTATACATCACCCATCTTGGGTCGCTAGATACATGGTACGTAATTCAAATACAACTTACTAATACCACGTGGTATACAATACGACAAAACATAAACCTGTGAATTTGAATACAAATATTATCTACTAGAGATTATACAAACTCAAAAGGTGTCCTCATTACAATTATTATCACACTATTTCACGTAGAATAGTGAGGACTACTAATGCTATCCTCTGGACCATCACTCTGCTTCCCACTCGTCCCAAATATATTCTCATTTCACAAGAGAACGCGATGAAGAAAGGGTGAGCTCAACTAGCCCAATAAGAAATATTATGACTAAGATAATGCGAATAAATTATCATTAGCCTCCAACAATGTTAAACCGATAAAATACAATAGACATCAAGTTTAACTGCGGTGAACAAGCAATCCATTAAAAAGAGTCAAGTAGAGAATATAATCTACTATCTTTTATGATTTAAAAGTTTTTCATCACTTTTATCACGAGACTCATTTCGATAAATAATCCACATCATTAAATCATCCATGCACTACAGGCCAAAGATATTCTTTAGTATCACGACCACGAATTATCCATGCACTACGGGCCAAAGATAATCGTGTTTTTATCAACGGTCCTGATCATGCCATAAAACAATTCATCTTTGCTCTCTTGGCCGAAGAGAATCCATAGCCATAATCATACCAAAAACTGTCCATCAATGCACTACGGGCCAATGAGGACTTTTAATTTTCACATTATTTGTAACATTAAGGTCATGATTATACCGAATAATCCCTGGTCATAATCATACCAAGTCCATCTATGCACCACAGGCCACAGATGACTTTCAACATAACATAAACATGAGGATGATGACAATGATATAAGAATTCAATTAAACAAGTTCAAAAATTAATTTGTCCAGGAACCAATAACGTCCAAATTGTCAACATGATACTTCTTTGTAGAATAAAATTCAAGAATGCTCAGAAGAATATTTCCATGAAAATCTTTTGGATGAAGCGCTTAAATATCAAGGATATTCCACTAATTTCATGGAGTATAGAAGTCAAAATTTTAATCAACTAAGTATAATACCGAATGGAATAACAAAAGATATCACCATGCATGCGGTACTTCGCATAGACGGTTATTCCAACAGAATAATAATAACGAAACCAGTCGTGAAATTCACAATCAAGCGGGATGTTCCAATGTAATAATAAATGCGAATAATAAATGATGGAACCAGTCCCATGATATACTTACAGACATGAGATATTCCGCACGTAATAATAAAGACGAAATAATAAAAAATGGAACCAGTCCCGCGTATATACATGAGACATGATATTCCGGCGAATAATAGAAGAATGTCACCAAGTATAGGGTAGCACAGTATATCTGAGTTATTCAATGAGCAAATAAAGAAATGGAATAACGAAGTTCTCTTCTTAAATACAAAAGAATAATATCCCTTACTGTAAAATAATACTTGATATAAGAGTAGTGAAGTAGCGAAGAAACTTTTCTTCTATCTCTATAGTCTCTCTCTATAGTTTCTCTCTCTGAGAGTTCAATTGAATTAAATAAGAAAATAATGAAGGAGTGAGCTTCTATTTATAGGAAAATGGAATGCATAGTAACTAATCCATGAACGGTCTGCAGATTGATTTACTTTAATCGACGGTCCATATTTAAAGAAAATCTTTTAAATAAAATATAATATATTCTATTTATATAAAAAGATTTTTACTATGCAAACACTTATCTTGGGCACTATACAAACACTATGCATAATAAAATATAATATATTTTATTTATAGAATAACTTTAATAAAGTATTACATTTTTATATAAAAGATTTTTACTATGCAAAACACTATGCATACTAGAATATAATATATTCTATTTATAGAATAACTTTAATAAAGTATTTTGTTTTATATAAAAAGATGTTTATATTTTATTACGTTAATAATACTGAATAAAACAAAACTTCTAAATCAACAATAATTAAATCAAATAATGTGAGATACTATCAAAGAACTATTGTAGCAATAATTGAACAAAACCGAGTGACTTCTCACATAAATATCAATAATCAATACTGCGTAAGCTACTATGCAATAACGCGACATCGTATACTTTACTACTTAAGTAGTTCAACAATATCAACGGTAAAACTTCCGTACGTTATTTTTAATAAAATATTTTTGTCGTTTTCTCAATCGACAATAATTTCGTTTGTGGGTCCACCATGATTGTCTTAGTCTTCTGAATATTTCTGTTTAAAACGAATATTCTCCAAACCAATCGAATATAATATGACAACTTGCATATTTTGCAAAATTTATAAATATTACCCGCAACTATAACATTATCTCAAATTCACACCATAATATAAAAAAAATTATTTCGAGAAAATTAATTCTTTATTCATAAAATCTGGGGTTTCACATGAGCTGTCTTCCAGGGTTATCTCTGAAAGACGAATTTGCCTTCCTGCAATGTCAATGACAGGTGTGCAGAAAATTTTGAGTGTCTACACTTTTCTTCTTCTTGGAACAAATATGAAAGTCTAGCTTATATGTGCTTATTCTCTCTACCAATTAAGTTGGAAGTTGGATGAAAGTTAACAAACAAATAATGAACTTTGAGCTTGCTATTTATAGGCTTTTCTAAGTTAGGGCATATTGGTCAAAAGCACAATCCCACCTCCTTTGTAACCTCTTTACTATTCCTTACTTAAGTCCTAAGTTTACCTGCTCTTCACCTTAATTATTTGGCCACCACAACAAATCCTTGGTCACCAAGATCACCCATGGGTTGCCCCATGGATCATACTAATCCATTAAATCATTACTTGGGCTTAGATTTAATTTGTTTAACTTAAGCTTTTGGGCTTGCTTTAAATTACTATGAGCTTCACATTAATAACCACTTGGCTCTAACATTACTCACACATGGGCGTGCTCATTACTTCTATTGGACTTACATTTCCTACAAGATCCAACAAGTCCATAACCTTAGGCTTAAACCATTATAACGTATTGTTTACGTATTATTCTCGTATTCTAACTTGTATACTAATTCCTACTACACGATATACCATCATTCATACTTACTCGTATAATACTTCGTATCATACTCATATTCATTTTCCTCGTACAATACCTACGTATCATACGATCATTACATTAACTTCTTAACGCTTGATTTTCCTAACGTTCTCAAATTAAGTCCTCATGCGAAATATTACGCTTTCCATATTTGAATTATTATTACAGAATCCATCTCACCTCAATATTCTATCGTTACGTATTTCTCGAAAGTTCAAAAATAATTTCCGAACGGAAATCGATAAATAGTATTTTTCAAAAAAATTCTCGAAAAGTTTTTATTTTCGTCTTCGAAATTCAACCACTTTAATTCCTTCACGTAGTTAAAATACTACGACTTTCTGACGTTTCTAGGTTATAGAACGACATTCATCTTACTAACACATAATAATAATATATAATATAATTTTATTCATTATTAATTCAAATAAAATTATTTTATAAATTGTTCGATTTTCTGGGGCGTTACACCCTAGGGGTGTAAGAATTAATATTTAAATATAACTATTACATTTAAACCCGGTCTCCATTACAAACGGGTCTTCAAGCGCTCCTTGCTCCTTGATCTCTAATTCTTCAAAATTAATTCTAACTATTCATATTACAAAACTATTTAAAATAAATAGAAACCTTGATCAGCAGTCAAGGGAAAGTACATGGGAGGAAGATAGAATTTATATTAAGAAAAAATTAGAGAAGACGAGGTACGCAGACCCCATTTAATAAAACTTATACATTCATGCATCTATCTAAAATAAAATTCAATCGCATTGGTCAATAGTCCATAATCAATCCCATTTATTATCATACACATCACCATATGCATCAATAAATAACATTCATCTCATGAATAATAATCATTCTATATATATATATATATATATTGATATCATTTAATGGGCAAATTTAGTTAGTATAAAATCTAATTTTGAATCAAAATAAACTCCTTTATTTTAATCCAAATTTAAATCAAAATAAATTATTTTATTTTAATTTATCCAATTTTGAATAAAATAAACTATTTTATTTTAATCAAATTCTTTAATCAAAATAAACTCTTTTATTTTCATTAATTATGGAATCCAATTCCAAGTAAAAAACTCTTTTATTTAAAGGAAACACGAATTCTCTTTCCTATTCACAAATAAACTCTTTTATTTTGAATAATATGAAATCTTATTCCATATCTAAATAAACTCTTTTATTTAAGGAAACATGTATTCACTTTCCTATTCACAAATAAACTCCTTTATTTTAAATAATATAAAATCTTATTTCATATCTAAATAAACTCCTTTATTTAAAGAAACATGGAATCCAATTTCAACTCCAATTAGTTATCATGGAATCCAATTTCAACTCTAATTAGTTAGCATGAAATACAATTTTAAAATTAAAATAAACCTTTTTATTTTAAGATTAAAATAATTAAGAGTAATATATATATATATATATATATATATATAATATAATATAAGCCATCCTTGATATGCGTGCCACCATATAAATTACCGGGATGAATCAATGATTCATGTGAATATCAAGCTCATGATCATATATATATATATATATATATATATATATATATCACATAAGAATAGTATATATATATATATATATATATATATAACCCTTTAAATCACGGATAGCGGTTTTTAAAATAAATCGTCTCAGCGTAAAAACGAAAAATAGTACGCAACAGGCTTACACGTATTTTTTTCTTCTTCTACTAATTTTATACAATAAATTATGTCCAATTAAATTGTTCTAAACACATATCAATATACATATCAAATAAAAATAATTAAAAATTTGCATAAAGGTTTGTCTTTGATACCACTGTTAGGTTTGTAATATTCATGAACGCAATCAAATTGCACAAAATAAGCGGAAGCATGAAAATTAGAGTTTTAAAAATTTTACAAATCATATATCCGGATCATCCTCTATGCACAATTATTAATTAAACGAAAAGATAAAGAACAAGAATCATACCCTTGAAGATTCGAGCTTCCTCAGGTACAAGTTCACCTCCAAATCTTTTTCGCGTTCAACTTGAATCCACCGGATTTGGTTCCTTCATTTGATCAACGCTAGCCACCCAAGTGTTTGGCCTCTAGAGGTGATCCACCAAGGAAGAAGAAATATTCAAGAAGAAGGGTGGTTGGCTAAACCCTAGTTTTCTATCTCTATAGAAAAAGAGCGTACTCTCCAACAATTGGAATCATGTATATTGATATCTGATATAAGACTCCTCTTATAAAGATATCAGTTAACCCTTTTAATCTAATTAGAAAATAGGGTATTGTTTAATTAATTAAATTTTTTAATTAATTAAGCTCCCTAATCTTATTAGGGATAATTAATTAAACTCTTTTAATTAATTTTTCTCCTAATCTTATTAGGAATAAATGAGAGTACTTATATTAAATTAATTTTTAACTTTTTAGAAATTAAAATAATAATAATTTTAATAATATTTGTGACGCCCCCAAAATAGGTATACAACACTCATTCTGAGTCGCCAAATACATGGTACAGAAAGCAAACTACAACTTCAATAATACAATTGTCGTGCAAAATACGACAACACATACTGTGAGTTTAAATACAATATTGTCTTCTAGACAATATCCACACTCAAATAAGTCCTCATTACAATTATTCAAACACTATTTTACGTAAATAGTGAGGACTTCTAAAACATCTTTCTAGAACCATCACTCCAGTACCCAGACTAGTTCTGCTTGTGTTCTCACCTCCCGAGAAAAATGGAACAAAAAGAAAAAGGGTGAGCTCAACTAGCCCTAAAATAATATTATGACTAAGATAATATACAACAAATTATCGTTAGTCTTCAACAGGAAAAATCGATAAAATATAATAGACAACAAGTTTTAGATCAACAAGCTGCAGTGAGCTTGAAGAATCCATTAGAAGAGTCAGTAGAGAAAAAATTCTACTATCTTCTAAGATTTAAAAGTCCATCATCAATATTTTATTCCTGTAACAACAATCAATATACATCTTTAATCAATATTCATCTTTGCACTACATGCCAAAGATATTCATTTGTATCACCAGTTGGTCATGTTCATCTCAACACCTGTTCATCTTCGCACTACGGGCCAAAGATATTCATCAGTTAATCATTCATCTTTGCACTACAGGCCAAAGATATTCAGTAATATCACCATTTAGGACTGAGGATGATGAAAAATATTTTAAAGAAAACTAATCTAGTGAGACAGAAGGACAAATAGTACGGATTCGTATAACAGTTTATCCAAGATCAATAATACTCCATAATAACCAATTTTGAAGCAAAATTCAAGAATAAAGATCAAAACATGGATACAATCAAAGATAGTAACCATAATAGACATCTTGGACAAAAGAAGAAAATTTTATTTTTCTATTGAATAGTGTAAATATTCATGAATAGTCTTGATAATCGTGAATAGTAACCCCGACACAAAAAGTTCCAAATTTGATAAAAATTCAGATCAATACTTCGGCATAATAATATTGAAGAAATAATATCATATATGAAGAAAATAACATTCCTAACCTCAAAATATCAGTTCTTCTGATCGGAATATCGGTATAAGGCTGAAGGAAACTTGCACTGATGAATAGAAACTCACAAAGTATATAAATACTCACAAAATACACTCAATAATCTAGAGAGAGAAAGAGAGAAAGCTTATGTTTCTGGTGTGATTTTCAATTCTAACTTAGCCATCTATTTATAGAAAAATATTAGCAGACTTGAACTGCAACCTGATGGCTTTACCTGCTACTATTCCCACCCACCACATTTGAAATAAAATTCAGCACATTTCTTCACCAACCACAAGTGGGGCCCACCAATTCTAGAATTTTCCACCAAAATGTTAAATTTGGATACTTCAATAATTTCTGAACCAGTCACCTCTTAAAATTCATAACAAATCATACGTTAATTTGTAACGGTTCAAAATTTGTGGACATATACTCAACTTATATATGTATAACATATTCAAAAATTACAACGATCCAACGGTCGGATTAAAAATTATAACTCACGCAATATATCTCAAAAACACTGGTTTAATTTTCAATACCTCCATTCCTACAAAAATACTGATAAAATACCTCAACATTAACTCCTTCATTTTAACCACAATAAATATATCCAACATTTATATCCACATAAAATAAATATTTCCTTATCATATGAATCAATAATTAATTATTCACAAATAATATTACAGAATCACATTTATGACAACCAGTAGTTCCCAGAAAGAGGGGCATTCCATAAGAATTTCTCCTTCTTGGGCAGCAATTAGGTGACCAAACCTCTCCTTGATGAACTTTCTAGACATTGCCAATAATGCTTTATCTAATAATATTATTCAAATAATATGAATTATTGATATGATAATGGGAAATCTTGTGCGATGACAATTATTGAAACAACAATAATATAAAATATCAACGCAGTTAATTATTGAATCAATAAAATAAAATATTGAATAAAGAACTCATCAGAATAATTATTGAGAAGTGCCTTCTTACGTAAGGATCAATAATTCATCAATCTTGTGCATCCACGCGTATTACTATATTTTAACCAAGGGTATTCCAACAATGTTAATTGATAGAATAACTACGCCAGTTATTTATAAAAACTCAAACTTGTCGTTTTCTTCATCCGACAATTATTCTCATTATGGGGCCCCCCAAATGATCTGCTGTATTGTCATTTAATATTCCCCAAAAAGAGAATATTCCACGACCAAATGAATATTCCCCGACAACAATAATTATTTTATAACCACTTGCACATTTTGCAAAATTTGCACATTTCACCCATAACCAAAGAATTATATCAAATTAATACCTTATTATTCACAATAATAATTAGAGGAAATTCAATTTTATTTATAATAAGTTGGGGTCTTACAACCTCCCCTCCTTATGAAATTTCGTCCTCGAAATTGACATACGTACCTGGTATTTCGAAAAGGTGAGGATACCTCGCTTTCATTTCTGATTCCAACTCCCAGGTCATTTCTTCAATAGCATGGTTTCTCCACAAAACCTTAACTTATGGTATAACCTTGGTGCGTAGGACATGCTCTTTCCTATCCAAGATCTTAACAGGTACTTCTTCGTACGTTAAATCTTCGGCTATCTCGTCTGGTTCTAACGCAATAATATTGTTCGGGTCTTTCACATATTTACGAAGCATGGATATGTGAAAAACATTATGAACACGAGACATACTTGGAGATAATGCGAGTCTATAGGCCACATTTCCTATTCGGTCTAGAATCTCAAATGAATCAACAAATCGTGGATTGAGCTTTCCTCTATTTCCAAATCTTGTAACTCCCTTCCATGGAGCAACATGTAACAATACATGATCTCCAATATTAAACTCCACGTCCTTTCTATGAAGATCAGCATAACTCTTTTGTCGATCTTGTGAGGTTTGAATACGTTGTCGAATCATAGGGATCTTTTACGTAGTCATGCGTGCACTAATTACGGTCCCAACAACGTTGCTTCTCCCACCTCGTCCCGAAGATAATTGGAGGACGACACTTTCGTCCATACAACGCCTCAAATGGAGCCATGCCTATACTTGCTTGATAACTGTTGTTGTAGGAGAATTCTACCAATGGCAAGTACTTATCCCAACTCTCTTTGAAATCTAGGACACAAAGTCTTAATAGATCTTCAAGAGTTTGAATAGTCCTCTCTGATTGCCCGTTCGTTTCAGGATGGTATGCCGAGCTGAATAGTAAATCCGTGCCCATAGCTTTCTGCAATCTAACCCAAAATCGTGAAGTGAATCTTGGGTCACGATCCAAAACTATGGATACTAGCATGCCATGCAATCTCACAATCTCACTCACGTACATGCGAGCAAGACGTTCAAGGGAATAAGTCTCACGTATCGGTAAGAAAGTGGCAGACTTGGTTAATCTATCAAAAATAAACCAAATCGCATCTATGCCTTGAGAAACTTTGGGAAGACCCGCAATGAAATCCATAGTAATGTATTCCCACTTCCATTTCGGAATCTCAAGTGGTTGTAATGGACCCTTTGGCATTTGATGCTCCGCCTTTATACGTTGACAAGTTAAACACCTCGAGATAAACTCCGCGATCTCTCTTTTAATATTGCTCCACCAAAATGTATGTCGAAGATCATGATACATTTTGGTACTCCCAGGATGGATTTCAAACGGTGTGTTGTGTGCCTCCATCATGATTCTATGCTTCAAGTCAGAATCGTTAGGAACACAAAGTCTGGAGTTGAATCTAAGTATTCCTTCTTCATTGATTCTTGCTTCTGAAATAGCACCTTCTTGCACTTTCTTCTTCATACGCATCAGCTCCATGTCCATAGCTTGAGCATCTTTAACTTTATCGATTAAAGTCGGTTCTACTCGTATATTTGCCATCATCATGTGGGTCCCTGGAGTCTTTAATTCTACCTCCATCCTTTGCAAGTCATACAGAATGGGCCTTTGCATTGACAATATCGCACTCATACTCGCATATGATCTTCTACTCAATCGTCGACTACTACGTTCGCTTTTCGGGATGATATTGAATAGTGTGATCGTAATCTTTCAATAGTTCAAGCCAACGTCGTTCTTGCATGTTGAGTTCTTTTTGGGTGAAGAAATATTTGAGGCTTTTATGGTCCGTATAAATCTCCACTTTCTCCCCATACAAGTAGTGTCTCCAAATTTTCAACGCGAATCATTCTACCTTACTCTAGATCATGAGTAGGATAATTCCTCTCATATTCTTTGAGTTATCGTGAGAGGCATAGGCTATGACTTTCCCATGTTGCATGAGAACGCATCCTAACCCTTTGCACGAAGCATCATTTGTATATAACAAATCCATCCGTACCGGATGGTATTGCCAAAAGCAGTGCTTAAAATGAGTCTCCTCTTGAGCTCTTGGAAACTCTTCTCGCATTCCTCGCTCCATACAATTTTGTATCTTTCCAAGTCAATCGAGTTAGCGGAGTAGCGATTCGAGAAAATCCTTCCACGAATCTCCGATAATATCCATTTAAGCCCGAAAGCTACGAACTTGGTCACCGACTTTGGTTGCTCCCAACTTTGTCTTGCTTGAATCTTCGCCGGGTCAACAGATACTCCATGTTTTGACACCACGCGCCCAAGGAATGCTACTTCCTCGCCGAACTCGCATTTCTTGACTTGGCATAAAGTTTGTTTTCACGAAGCCTTTCAAGTATCGACTTCAAATGGTGCTCATGATCTTCACGGCTTTTGGAATAGATGAGGATGTCATCAATAGAGACAACAACAAAGCGATCCAAATATTCCTTGAATACACGGTTCATCATATCCATGAAAGCGGTGGAGCATTAGTCAATCCAAAAGACATGACTAAGAATTCATAATGCCCGTCTGCAGGGAGTTACGAAGGCGCGATCTTTGGAATATCCTCGCTTTTAATCTTTAGTGATGATATCCGAACAAAGATCGATCTTTAAAAGAATTGTGCTCCTTGCAAATCGGTCGAACAGGTCATCAATGCGAGGTAGCGGATACTATTCTTGATGGTGACATGGTTTAATTCTCAGTAGTCAATACAAAATCGCATACTCTGCTCTTTTTTCTTTTTACTGAATAAAACAGAGCACCCCAAGGAGATGTACTAGGGCGAATGAAACCTATGTCTAACAATTCTCGTTGTTGGAATTTTAACTCACGAAGTTCAATAGGAGCCATTCGATATGGGGTTTTAGAAATGGGTTTTGTACCCTACTCAAGGTTAATAAAGAATTCAACATCACGCTACGGGGTAGGCCGGGAAGTTCTTGAAATACATCGTGAAATTCTCTAACAATGAAATATTATTCAAATCGACTTGTCTTTGTTCAAATCCATAACATGGGATAAGAAAGCTTGACATCCGTTTTTCAATAAACGAATAGCTTTATGGCTTGATATGATAGTGACTGATTTTAGTGGTTTAGTTGTTTGAATTTGTATGACAGGTTGGTTAGGAATATGAAAACTAACAACCTTACGAAAACGATCAATTTTGGCATGATGAGTGGTTAACCAATCAATTCCTAAAATCACATCAAAAGCAAGTATCTTTAAAGAGATAAGATCAACAGGTAATGTGATAGTGCCAACTTGGATCATGCAAGATTTATAAACCGTGGATGTAACGAAAGTTTCACCCAACAGAGTCTCCACTGATAAATTAAAGTCTAATTTCTCCGGAGTCAAGTTTAAACGTTGAGCACAAGCAGGAGAGATAAAAGAATGGGTAGAACCGGTATCTAATAAGGTATAAACTTCGCAAGAGTTCAAGATTAGCTTACCCGTAATCACCTCGTTCGGGTTCCTCGTGTTTTGTCCAGTCACGACAAACACACTTCCAGGAACCGTTGATTTCGACTTATCCGGGACAGCCCTTGGAGTCACCATCCCCGTTGAACTTGGTTTTGCTATAGAATAATCCCGAGCTATGTGGCCTTCCTTTCCACAGTTGTAACATACCTTGGATTATTGTGGACAGTTTGGGCTGATATGTCCCTCTTTCCCGCATTTGTAACATCTAACTGGTGGTCATTCTCCTCCCCTAGAATTTTTTGTTGGTCTTTGGTCTTTCTTCTGCTGATGTCTTCCGTCATTGTTGAATCTCCTCTTTACAAATTTCCACTTGACTCACCTCTCCTATTATCATGGCCACGATGACCACCCGAGTGGTTACCGCTTTGTTCGTATTTTTCCTCCCTCATTGGTTATCATCGCTCTCGATGATCATTGCCACCATTAGATGACCACAGTTGCGGTCCCTCGGTTGAACATACTCACTATCTCGCTCTAATAATTGAGCCACTGCGCTTACAACATCCGAATATAAAGAAAATTTATGAGATATAAGATATTGTCGAATCTCTGCTTTAGACCTCTCGAAACATCCTTGTCATTCGTTCCTCATTTTGACCAAATGAGGTGCAAACTGGATAACTCGCAAACTTCGCCTCGTCTTTGGGACACCGCCATGTTGTTTTATTCGATCGATAAACTCCACCTCCTTCATATGACGAATACTTTCAGGAAAGTACTTGTCATTGAATAGTTTTTGAAATGTTTCCCCAGACATGCTAAGTGCGGCTGACTGGGTACGCTTCACAGACTCCCACCAGTAGTCTGCCTCACCGCGAAACATAAAGGTGGCGAATGGAACCTTCTGTTCCTCCGTGCATCCCAAGACATCGAATATCTTGATAATTTGCTTGACCCACGTTTCCGCCATGATCGGATCCGGCTTTTCCTTAAATTCTGGTGGTCCCAACTCTTTGAACTGCTTGGCTATGACAAGCCGTGCATTGCTAGCATTTCCACCCGTATTCTGTGCACGAGTTTCCCTCGTCTGGTTTTTCATAAAATGCAAAAAACTTCTGAACATCCCATCATTCATCATTTGTTCGGTAGTGTTATTTACAAGAGGATTATTGCCTTCATGTTGCACGTTCTCCTGGTTTGTAACTAAAGGTTGTTCCACAGTCTCATACACTCCATTGTTAATGTTCTCGTGAAGTTCTTAAATCACGCGCCATAAAACAAGGGTTAATTAAACAAATTAACATATCACATAATATCCCTATATTATGACTGACCAACAAATAAGTTTAGATAGGACACACTAGCGAAGGATTTACTCATCTCTCCCTCCTAGTTCTATTCCCCGATCTCCGCCATGTAGACCATATCCTAAGCTTTGATACCAACCGTGGCGCCCCAAAATAGGTATACAACACCCATTCTCGAGTGCCAAATACATGGTACGTAAAGCAAACTACAACTTCAATAATACAATTGCCGTGCAAAATACGACAACACATCATACATGAGTTTAAATACAATATTGTCTTCTAGACAATATCCACACTCAAATAAGTCCTCATTACAATTATTCAAACACTATTTTACGAAATAGTGAGGACTGCTAAAACATCTTTCTAGAACCATCACTCTGTACCTTGACTAGTTCCTGCTATGTTCTCACCTCCTGAGAAAAATGGAACAAAAAGGAAAAGGGTGAGCTCAACTAGCCCATAAAGAATATTATGACTAAGATAATATACAACAAATTATCGTTAGTCTTCAACGAGGAAAAATCGATAAAATATAATAGACAACAAGTTTTAGATCAACAACTGCAATGAAACAACAATCCATTAGAAGAGTCAAGTAGAGAAAGAATTCTACTATCTTCTAAGATTTAAAAGTCCATCATCAATATTTTATCCTCAGAACAACAATCAATATACATCTTTAATCAATATTCATCTTTTGCACTATAGGCCAAAGATATTCATTTGTATCACCAATTGGTCATGTTCATCTCAACACTGCTCATCTTCGCACTACTGGGCCAAAGATATTCATCGAGTTAATCATTCATCTTTTGCACTACTGGCCAAAGATATTCGATAATATCATCATTTAGGACCGAGGATGATGAAAAATATTTTAAAGAAAAAGCGAATCCATGAGACGTAAGGACAAATAGTAAGGATTCAGTATAACGGTTTATCCAAGATCAATAATACTCCATAATAACCAATTTTGAAGCAAAATTCAAGAATAAAGATCAAAACATGGATACAATCAAAGATAGTAACCATAATAGACATCTAGGACAAAAAGAAGAAAATTTCATTTTTCTATTGAATAGTCTTAGATATCGTGAATAGTGGCCGATATCGTGAATAGTAACTCCCAGACACAAAAGTTCCAAATTTGATAAAAATTCGGATCAATACTTTGGCATAATGATATTGAAGAAATAATATCATATATGAAGAAAATAACATCCCTTACCTCAAAATATCAAGATTTACGATCGGAATATCGGTATAAGGCTGAAGGAAACTTGCACTGATGAATAGAAACTCATAAAGTATCTAAATACTCACAAAATACACTCAATAATCTAGAGAGAGAGAAAAAGCTTATGTTTACGGTGTGATTTTCAATTCTAACTTAGCCCTCTATTTATAGGAAAATATTAGCAGACTTGACCTGCAACCTGATGACTTTACTTTCTACTATTCCCACCCACCACATTTGAAATAAAATTCAGCACATTTCTTCACCAACAACAAGTGGAGCCCACCAATTCTAGAATTTTCCACCAAAATGCTAAATTCGGATACTTCAACAATTTCTGAACCAGTCACCTCTTAAAATTCATAACAAATCATACGTTCATTTTAAACGGTTCAAAATTTGTGGACATATACTCAACTTATAAATGTATAACATATCCAAAAATTACAACGATCCAATGGTCGGATTAAAAATTATAACTCACGCAATATATCTCAAAAACACTGGTTTAATTTTTAATATCTCCATTCCTACAAAAATACTGATAAAACACCTCAACATTAACTCCTTCATTTTTAACCACAATAAATATATCCAACATTTATATCCACATAAAATAAATATTTTCTTATCATATGAATCAATAATTAATTATTCACAAATAATATTACGAATCACATTTATGACAACCAAAGCCGCTCCTCAGAAAGAGGGGCTTTCAATATAAGAATTTCTCCTTCTCGGCGCAGATTAGGTGACCAAATCTCTCCTTGACGAACTTTCTAGACATTGCCAATAATGCTATCTAATAATATTATTCAAATAATATGAATTATTGATCCGATAATGGGAATTATCATGCGTTGACAATTATTGAAACAACAATAATATAAAATATCAATGCAACAATTATTGAATCAATAAAATAAAATATTGAATAAAGAATTCACTGTAACAATTATTGAGTAGTGCCTTCTTACGTAAGGATCAATAATTCATCAATACTGTGCATCCACGCCTATTACTGTATTTTAACCACCGGGTATTCCAACAGTGTTAACAAAGAATAACTACGCCATTATTTATAAAAACTCAAACTTGTCGTTTTCTTCATCCGACAATTATTCTCATTATGGGGCCCACAAATGATTTACGCTCATAAATTTAATATTCCCCACAACAAGAATATCCCACGACCAAATGAATATTCCCACAACAATGATTATTTTATAACCACTTGCATATTTTACAAAATTTGCACATTTCACCCATAACCGGAGAATTATATCAAATTAATACCTTATTATTCACAATAATAATTAGAGGAAATTTAATTTTATTTATAATAAGTTGGGGTCTTACAATATTAATAAGACTCCTCTTATTAATTTATATATTTAATATTTCTAAAATATTAAATAATAAATATTAAGCTATTTAATTTATTCTATCACCATAGATTAAATTAAATACACTTAACATATTATTACGATATGCTATTAACTTCTTAAATAATTATTCTTACTTTTATGGTGTGACCATTTAGGTTCTCCATATTAAACCTAGTTGTGAATAAATCAATTAGAACAATTCTAATCTTATTTAAATAAATAAATTAAACTATTAATTTATTTAAATAAATAATATTTATTCTACAATAGGGATAAGTCTCCCTAGTGATTAACGACTTTCCAGATAATATAGATTTCAACATTAATCATAAAAGAACCTTTGAGTAAATAGTTACCGTATAATTCAATTCTTCCACCATACAATGTCCCAAGTAAATATAAGACATGTAATTACTGTCAAGTCTTATTTTATTTAATTATATCTATTTCGATAATTAAATGCACAACTCCAAATAATTCAAATTAGAAACTCATTTTTGATTTCATTCTGCCTTGGCCAAGGACTACTGGGTTGTCATTTATCGAATCACAAAGGACATTTCTCTTCTTTTACTAGAAGTGGTAGATTCTTTATTGATCATACATTATCTCTATATACGAATTATTATACCCAAGCATACCCTTTGATATACACTAAGGGTCTTAAGGAATAAGTCAAAGTATAACTCATCATACACAAGATACTATGATGATCTCAAGTCCAAGGATCACTTGTACTACTATCACTACATGAATTCCTATTGACAGGCAAGTAAAACTCCATTATGTATTCCTTAGTGAGTCACGTTCAGTGAACTTATTCTCTAATAAACACCTACATACTTGCTTTAGTGTCTCCACACAAATGATCATGAGATCAATCATCATCATCCAATGAGCAAGCAACGTATGTACCAATCTATACGGATTCATTGATCCCCTATTTAGTAATCCAACAATTGGGAACTATTTTAGTTTTAAGCTTTCTAAGAATTTAGATCTCATTAGAATGATCATCATCATTATTCTAAAAGCATTGTTTAAAACTATGGGTTTATCACATATTATAAAGCAGCATCATGTAGATAATTAAAGCCTTTAATAAATTAATATTTTTTTATTAATAAATGAATAAGATTGTTACAAAGTTTATGCTTTATCATCAAACATGATTGGCTTGTGTGCATACTACTTTAAAAAATGACAACTTCTGATGTTCTAATCGAGAAATTAGAAAGGAGAAATAAAGTTGATTACCTGCCTGAGACATCAAAGTAACATCTCTGACGGGGTAGGTGAAACAGTAGATTGCAGTGTCAGAAAGAAGAAAAAGGGGATGTCATGTCACATCTGCAGTCTACATCAAAAAACTTGAGATCTACGAAGCAATTCAAATAGCTTTCAACGACTATATTCCAATGGGAAGATTAGGAAGGAGTATATATCAGCCAGAGCTTCAAAGATCAAGAGTTGATGAGTTGAAGGATCGTAGAGTTTTTGGAATGATGTAGTGTTGACTCCACGAGTTCCATAAGAGCTATACCGAATGTGACGCCCCCAAATTCAGGTACTTGAAACTCGAACTCGGTGCTTCACGATACCATTTCTATGAGCGGAATAATACTAATAATAATAACAATAATATAAAAATCAAACTTAATTTACATTTATCAAAGTCTAATCCCAAGTACGCAACCTTTACTATAATTCCTTACATGATAGATAATACATATCATTGTCTTAATATAGTTTAACTATTACAAAAGATACCATTAAACATATTCTGTTTGCTTTCATTTTCCCTTATTCTTAGCCGAACCTTCTAGCTGTTCACACTTAGCTGAAAACATTTAAATTAAGCAAGGATGAGCATCTAAGTGCCCAACAAGTAATAGCAATTATAAATATATTTAGCTGGAAGAATTAAATGTTTTCTTTATACATTACTTCTACAACGATTCAATAGTTGTGAAGTAAACTGATCCGATAATAATAAAATAACAACTCTATCTCAAATTTTTGAAAATAAGTATTGACTATAAATAGATATTAGTTGACAGACTATGAACATTGTTTTTAGTTTTCACTAAGGTTTATCAGAACTTCATCTGCAAACCGTCATAACTTACGGGCGCGAGGGTGTACATCCCATGGGTCTGTGACTTTAGAATTTCGAATTTTCAATAAATTAAATTTTTATTTGATTATGTGGATTAAAAGAAATTAATTGATTTATTATGTGAGTAAGATGTTCAAAGGTCATTCTATGACCTAGAATATACGGATGTGGTTAGTATTCTGGCTTTGTGCTAGAATTAATTGTTGTGAATTATCAAAACGAGAACGAAGGTTTTCTGAGATTGTTTGCGAAAAAATACTATTCATCCGATGTCGTTCGGAGCTAGGGTTTGAAATTCTGAGAAATGCGTAATGTTAGAATATGACGATATTATGGAATATCCAATAATATTTCTGTTATGGCAAACGAAGTTTTCGTCTGCGGACTTAAAACCTAAGGGTTTGTGAAAGAGGTTTTCGAAAGGGAAATGCAATGCGTATAGTCGTTTCGATTATTATACGTATGGAATATGAGTATTATACTAGTATGTATACAAGTATGGTATAAAGAATAGTACGACGTATAATACGATTGTTATAAGAATATTATACGAAGAGAATATGTGAGTAATACGCGTAGAATACGAGTTGTATTATTAGAGTATGAGTTAAGGATTTTATCCAATCCAATTGGAGTTGGATTAATAACAAGCCCAATGAATTAAGTATACAAGCCCAAGTCAAGGCCCAATATTAGATTGGTTAAAGCCCAATCCAAAGAATTAAACCGTGGGTCGAACTGACGGGTCGTGGGATGGGGTAAAACCCATGGGGATGACCCATGGGCATGGTGGGCCGGCCACTTGGTGTGCAAGGCAAGATTAACACTTGGTCACCAAGTATTTTACTTGGTGACAAAGTGGTAAATATGTAAAGAGGTGGAGAATTGGACTATTTTGCCCCTCATTTGGTTTTCTATATATATAAGGCTTAGGTTGGAATTTTGATGTTTTAAAAAGATTGTCCAACATATTTGAGAGAGAAAGAGAGCTAGACTTAAACTATTCTTCTATCTTGAAGCTTTTTCATTAGAAGTTCAACAAGAACACTAAGAGTTCTTAAGGTAATACTCTTCAATTCTAATTCCATCTCTTTTGGTTTTCTTTTATCATGGAGAATCATAAATGGGTGGGGTATGGCTTGTAGGGTGGAAGGAGAGTGACTTACAATAGATTCAATCTCTATAAGTCATGACCAAATACAAATCGTAAGTGTTTACGTAAGTTGAAAACGTAGAAAGTCTTGAAAGTTAACTTAGTTATAATTGAACATTTTGGAAACCGTTGTATATAAGGTATGTGCATCTTGATTGGTTAGGATGTAGATATGAAGTCCATGGAGTATTCCATGTGATTTGACTTAGAGAACATTAGTAACGAAGTTATGGCAAATTGTATGGAAATAGACGTTAAACGTCGAAAACGTATAAAGTCCGGATTAAAGGTCAAAAGTTGCTGTGTGACTTGAAAACGTTGGTTTCAATGTCAACACATGAGATAAAGTAATTAAGAGTCGTTGGCGAAAGAATCGTCGCATTCCGACTTATAACGAAGAAAACGAGTATTGAACGGACGAAAACGTTAAACGAACGCTCAAAAATGAACTTAAAGGTGAATTCCGAGTTAACGAATTCGGAAATATGAAATTCTTATATGAACACGTAAAGGATCTAATTCCTAACTTGTAGGAATTCAAATGGGTCAATTTGGATGTAAAACGAACAAATTAGGAAGCCGGGAGTTTCGTTAAGAAACCAAACTATTTTGGCCAATCGGTGCATAGTGTTCATCCGCATGCACAAAACCCCGTGTTATTATGCCGCAGTATGCCGCTATGGCCGAGAAAATAAAAGAATTCGAGACTCAGGCAGCAACGAGAGTTTGTACATGGACTCAGTGCGCCGCAAAAGTCCGGGAAAAACTTCTCGAGAGAGTGGCATCAAGCGCCACTAGAATATATAGGATGTCGCGCCGCAGCGCCGACAATAGAAAAAGGTTGACCAAGTTAGTTTTTGTTCCATTTTGAATGAAGACTTAATGTAAGATATTGAAGGTACTTAATGTACATTATAAGACTTACCTTAACTCACTTGTAAGGTGTTAATGTAAGAAGATCTAGTAAGGTTTAATAGTAATTAAACGAAGAACACAAAGACGTAATGAGTAAACCGTGAATGACGTTCAACGTTGGTAATTAACCATTTATGATCGAATGTCGGTTAAGGATGTAAGAACGTTAATGAAACGTAACGAAGTATAAAGAGTTGAATCGACTTTAATAACGAAGTTAATTCAAATAAAACATAGAAGAGAAAGAAGTTGGTTAGAACCGTAAAGATAGTTTATGTGATAACTAATTACAGTGTGCTATGTGAATGTATCATGTAGATCCTGTAAAGACTGAGAATAGTTGAATTGTAAATTCGAAGACGCTTGAAGGCAAGTCTTTCTTAACTCTTGTCTGACCTTCGCGTTAGCCAAGTTTTTACGTGATGCATGTTATAAAATGCATGAATGGTAAATAGAAAAGAGTCGATGCCTATTTTATTCTGGCTAGACAAGTATTGAAGAGTTGATTGATTTGTTTATAAGTCTATTGATATAGAACTATTAACGCTATCCTATGCCAAGTATTTGGTACGGATGAGAAGGTAAGTTTGTCTATGTACAAACAAAAGTATTTTCATCGATTATTCGATGGGCACGCGAGGTTGCCAAATGTTGAACGTAAATACGTTTAACGTAAGAGTGTTGATCAACATAGAGTACAATAGGCTGATCACCTAGAAGTGCTCGTAAGTAAAGACGGATGGATGGCCTTAGTGCTTATGTCCTTTTCAAGTATGAAAACAAAAAGAGTATGTTCATGGTCTATCGATCGGGTTCATCATTCCTAAGCTATTATATATACTCGTGAAATTGTTGTATGAGAAGTATTAGTCAAGTATTTCATAATGCTTCAGAATAATTGTTCGATATGGAGATAAAGCATGTAATTGTTGATGTGATATTCATATGATTACGTGTTAAGACTTCTTTGAGCTAGTTATGCTCATTCTTGCTTGAACCATATGTTTGCGCCTAAAAAGTCGAATCTAACCGAGAGTTCTAAGAGAGATAAAGGCAAGGCTAAGATGGACAATTAACCGTCTCTAATAATAGACTAGTATATTGTATATAATATACTTATGAAGAACAACGAATGTATTCGGTTATGAACCTGGGAAAGGATTTATTACGAATGTAATATAAAGATAGTAATTACAATCATTTTGTTGTTGTTTCAATGGAATGTTTGTATGAAATGTAGTATCGTGGAGCACCATCTGTCGGGTTGGAAGATACCCAGATTTGGGGGCGTCACAGGTTGGTATCAAAGCATTAGGTTATAAAACTTAAGGGGGGAAGAACCTTAGGCTAATAACCTCGTAGGAAAGGAAGAGTCCAAAGAAAGTTAACTCGAGTCAAATGAGTTAATAAGGTATTGAGGAAACTCAGTACCAAAAGATTTAAAAGATGGAAAGTAACCCTAAATGGATTAAATGTGATTTGTGCTTATATTATTGTGTATTATGTACTAATCAATTTGTTATATGTTATTGTAGATGTCGGTTGATAGCTTGATGTATAGGGATATACATGTGATCAGCGAGGAGTCCGTGAACCGAGTTGAGACAGTACCTGTGCCTATAGCAGACATACCTGTAGTGATTCTAGAGGAGTCAGAGCCCGAGGAATATTACTCGGAGGAGGACTATTCTGAGGAGACCATGGGGATAACATCATATTTGAATATGATGATTGATGTGGAGGATGACATGGAGGTAACATCGATTAATACGGTGATGCCTGCCCTAGAGTCTACACCTACCGAGACTATGAGGGCAATGTACCTCTCAGTGCTTGGATCAGAACGCAATCGCACAATATGGTGCAAAGACTGTAAGGAAGAGATCAGTGATCTCTATGGGGCGAAAGAGTCTGCAGAGTCAGACTATGAGATAGAGCACGATGAGAAAGTGCTCATGACTGACAAGGCCCATGACTATAAGAATGAGGTCATAGAACTTTGCAAGAAACTGGTTGAAAAAGACCATAAGATAGCACGAATGTCATATATAAATGACAGTGCGCACGAGGATTTCAAGCTTAAGATAGCTTGTTATTCTATTGAGTCGGGACAGACTCGACATACAATAAGTCGAGATATTGTGTCGATTCTAGCGAATCAGAAGCATGAGAATGCTGTTAGACAGTATTAGGAGTAGTATGGTGAATACTTTTGTGTAGTGACGTAAAACCCTCTTTTGTATAATTAAAGGGTAGTCTTTTTGTAAATCCCAAATTTTGTAGAAGTCAATCAGGATAAATATGTAATAGCTTTTGGGCTATGGAAAGCAACTTGTAAATAGTTTTGAACTATAAAGAAGCATTTTAATATAAGGAAGTTTTTATTTTTAATTTGCTTTGTTGTGTATAAGTTATTGTCCAATTGTTGACGACTAATACAAAGTAAGTAACTAAGTAATAACGGAAATTTATTTATTTAATCAGAAATACCGCCAAGAAGAAGACAACGTAACCAAGAAGCGAAATCGCATAATGAGAACGAGGGGGTCCTAATAACCCAGTGCAAGAGTTCGTTAATTTATTAACGGCTGCATTTAACCAAATTGGGGGTAGAGCACCTGCAGGGCCTAGGGTAGCCCAAACGACTACCTTTAAGGAATTTAAAAGTGTAGGTCCACCCGAATTTAAGGGAACACCAGACCCAATGGAGGCCCAGACATGGGTCAAGAAAATAGAGAAGTCGTTTGTTATTACAAACGTAGGCGAGGCGCAAAAGACCTCTTTTGCGACCTATATGATGAAGGGGGAAGCCAACTACTGGTGGGAGGCTCACCAGGGTGGGGCTGGAGCGGAAGTTGTTACATGGGAACAATTTAAGAAGGTATTCTTTGAGAACTATTTCCCTACTAGCATGCAAGGGAGAATGGAGATTAAGTTCTTAGAACTTAAGCAGGGGGACATGACTGTTCCCCAATATGCGGCCAAATTCAATGAATTGGTGAGGTTCGCTCCACACCAAGTGGACACGGAGGAGAGGAAGGCTCGTAGGTTTGAGCAGGGCCTAAAACCCTGGCTCTATAGTAGGATATCGATTTTTTAGAGTGCTTCCTACGGGACCATTCTGGAGAAGGCGATAATAGCGGAGGGTGGTAGTGAGGCGTTGACCCAGTACCACAAGGATAGGAAGAATAAGAGTAAGGGAGAGGGAGGAAATAAGGCAGAGGTTGCCA
Organism: Panax quinquefolius; assembly: GCA_020205615.1. NCBI lineage: Eukaryota > Viridiplantae > Streptophyta > Magnoliopsida > Apiales > Araliaceae > Panax > Panax quinquefolius. The sequence goes on from CM035160.1 coordinate 65,773,388, forward strand.
GTGGAAGTGGCAATATGCCTAAGAGGAAGAACATTAACCCTGGGAATACTGGGGCAAAACAAGGGGATCCTAAATGTAGGATGGAGGCATGTAAGACATGCGGTAAGACTCATCTGGGAGTCTGTCTGAAAGGGAAGACCGATTGTTATAATTATGGGCAGGAGGGTCATATATCTCCCAACTGTCCTAATCCTAAGAAAAGTCAGGGATGTTTTGTTTGTGGGTCGGTAGACCACATGGCAAGAAATTGCCCGAAGCAAGGGGCGAGGGTAGTAAGGGTTCGGTAGTGGTAATTTAGTCATTATCGACCAACACCATCATTGGGTAGACCCTCACCGAACGCTTAATATGACAAATTAAGATGCGGTTGCATCAACGGACGTAGTAGCAAGTATCATTCCAAATAACTAAATAAATGCTTACGTGTTATTTGACTCTAAAAGCTACTTGTTCTTTTATAGCATGCAGATTTGCTCAACAATTTAGATTAAATCCTGAAAAGTTAGAAATACCTTTAGACATTAAGGTAGCAAACGAGGAGGTAATTCCCATTGAACACATTCATAGGAATTGTTTCGTAGATATCAGGGGTAATAGATTATCGGTAGATCTTTTACCAATAAGGTTAAGGGAATTCGATGTGATTCTCGGTATGGATTGGTTAATTAACCATAAAGCAATAATAGATTGTCATAAAAAGATTGTAAACTTGAGGCTTCCTAAGAAACCTGAGGTGGTGTTTTATGGAAATAAATCACCGGGACGTTCTTGTTGTCTAACCATGACACAAGCTAGGAAGATTCTGAAGGAGGGGTGTAAGGGTTATCTGTCTCACGTGGTGGATACCCAAAGAGTGGGAACATCATTGGAACAGATAGTGGTGGTTCAAAAATTCGCGGATGTGTTTCCGGAGGAGTTACCTGGTATTCCGCCCGATAGAGATGTAGAATTCGTGATTGATTTGTTGCCGGGTACGACACCGGTTTCAAAGGCACCGTATAGGATGGCGCCAGTTGAGATGAAGGAGTTAATGGTTCAGTTACAGGAACTATTAGATAGAAAGTACATTCAACCGAGTGTTTCTCCGTGGGGAGAACCGATATTGTTTGTAAAGAAGAAGGATGGATCGTTACGACTTTGTATCGACTATCGGGAGTTGAACAAGTTAACGATTAAGAATAAATACCCGTTGCCCAGGATCGATGATCTATTTGATCAGTTGAAAGGGGAAAAGTATTTTTCTAAGATAGATTTGCGCACGGGGTATCATCAACTAAAAGTGAGGAAGGAAGATATACCTAAGACGGCGTTCAGAACTCGTTACGGGCATTACGAGTTTTTGGTTATGTCGTTTGGGTTGACAAATGCGCCAGCCGCGTTCATGGATATGATGAACAGAGTGTTCAAACAGTATTTGGACAAGTTCGTCAGTAGTGTTCATTGATGATATTCTAGTCTATTCTAAGATGCCAGAAAGATCATGCTGAACACTTAAGAATAGTGTTGGAAACACTACGAAGGGAGAAGTTATATGTGAAATTCACTAAGTGTGAATTTTGGCTCGAAAGAGTGCAGTTTCTAGGACATGTTATAGACAAAGATGGCATATCTATAGATCCAGCGAAGGTGGAAGCAGTGAATGAGTGGGAGCAACCGAAAATGCCAACCGAGGTTAGGAGTTTTCTGGGGTTAGCAGGATACTATAGAAGGTTCATTTAGGACTTTTCTAAATTAGCCACTCCTCTGACAAATCTGACAAGGAAGTCGGTGAAGTATGAGTGGACAGAAAAGTGTGAGCGTAGTTTTCAAGAACTAAAAAGGAGGTTGAGTGAGGCACCTTTATTATCTTTACCAGATAATACGGGAAATTTTGTAGTTTATAGCGATGCTTAGCATAGAGGACTAGGTTGCGTGCTTATGCAAAAGATGGCAAGGTCATTACAGATGTCGTCACGCGTCGCTTAAAGGATTATGAGAAGGTCTATCCTACTCATGATCTAGAATTGGTAGCTGTAGTGTTTGCTTTAAAAATATGGAGACATTATTTATACGGGGAGAATTGTGAGATATACACGGACTATAAAAGTCTAAAATATATCTTTACACAGAAGGAGTTGAATATGAGGCAGAGAAGATGGTTAGAATTAATAAAAGATTATGACTGTGATATCTTATATCATCCGGGGAAGGCGAATGTAATAGCCGACGCGTTGAGTCGGAAGGGTAGAGAGAAACTGTCAATGTTAACGACTCAGAACGAGTTAATAATAGAGATGACGAGGATGGAATTAGAAGTTAAGTTACCAAGTGAAACGGGGAGATGTTATTTGCAAATAGAAACTCGACCAACGATAGTAGTGGAACCAAGTTAAGGAAGTACAATTAAGTACTGAAGAATGCGAGCAGATGAAGAAGATAATGAAGGATGATGTGAAGACTAAGTATAACCTTGATAAAGAAGGTTTACTTCGTTTTGAAGGAAGAATTTGGGTTCCAAATAATTCCGAGTTGAAAGAAGAGATTATGTGTGAGGCCCATAGTTCGAGGTACTCGATACATCCTGGTAGTACTAAGATGTATCAAGACCTTCGTCAGAACTTTTGGTGGCCGAACATGAAAAGGGAGATTGCAGAATATGTTAGTAAGTGCTTAACTTGTCAGAAAGTTAAGGCTGAACACCAAAGACCGAGTGGATTGATACAACCACTAGAGATTCCGGAGTGGAAATGGGAGCATATCACCATGGACTTTGTGGTGGGACTTCCAACGACAAGAAAAGGATACGATGCTATTTGGGTAATAGTGGATCGATTAACTAAATCGGCTCATTTTCTACCAATAGGAGTTAGGTATAACCTAGAGCAGTTAGCTAAGCTTTATGTCAAAGAAATCATTTCTAGACATGGAGTACTTGTTTTGATTGTGTCCGATCGTGATCCACGATTCACGTCAAACTTTTGGAGGAGTTTGCAAGAGCAAATGGGAACGCAGTTGAGATTGAGTACGGTGTATCATCCACAGACGGATGGACAGAGCGAACGGACAATTCAAACGCTAGAAGATATGTTAAGATCTTGCGTTATGGATTTCAAGGGGAGTTGGGACGAACATCTACCTTTGGTAGAATTCGCTTACAACAATAGTTTTCACGCTAGTATAGGCATGTCGCCTTACGAAGCATTGTATGGAAGGAAGTACAGAACACCGCTCTGTTGGGATGAAGTAGGTGAACGTCAAATGTTGGGACCTGAAATGGTACAACAAACGGCAGACATGGTGAAGCTAATAAGAGCTCGATTAGTATCGGCTCAAGATAGACAACAAAAGTATGCAGATCCTCATCGAGAGAAGAGGGAGTTTGAAGTAGGGTCTTATGTCTTTCTAAAAGTATCACCTTGGAAAGGGAAGATACGTTTTGGGAAGAAAGGGAAGTTAAGTCCAAGGTTTATAGGACCTTTTAAGATTTTAAGAATGATAGGAGAGGTAGCTTATGAAGTAGCCTTACCTCTAGAAATGGAAAGAATACACAATGTGTTTCACGTGTCTGTGTTGCGTCCTTATAAACCGGACTACAAGCATGTAATAGAGTATGAGTCTATTCAAGTAGAAAAAGACTTAACATATGAAGAACTTCCAATTCAGATTATTGATAGGAAGGAACAAGTCTTGAGAAATAAAGTGATACCTTCAGTAAAAGTAATTTGGAGTAACTACGATGCTGAAGAAGCAACGTGGGAGCTCAAAAATAAAATGAAGGAAAAGTTTCCTCATTTGTTTATGAAAGAGTAGCGAGATTCTGGGGACAGAATCCTTATAAGGAGGGAAGAATGTAACGCCCGAGAATTTTGAATTTTCAATAAATTAAATTTTTATTTGATTATGTGGATTAAATGAAATTAATTGATTTATTATGTGAGTAAGATGTTCGAAGGTCGTTCTATGACCTAGAATATACGGATGTGGTTAGTATTCTGGCTTTGTGCTAGAATTAATTGTTGTGAATTATCAAGACAAGAACGAAAGTTTTCTGAGATTGTTTGAATAAAAACACTATTCATCTGATGTCGTTTGGAGCTAGGGTTTGAAATTTTGAGAAACGCGTAATGTTAGAATATGACGATATTATGGAATATCCAATAATATTTCCGTTATGGCAAACGAAGTTTTTGCCTGCGGACTTAAAACCTAAAGATTTGTGAAAGAAGTTTCCGAAAGGGAAATGTAATGCGTATAGTCGTTTCGATTATTATACGTATGGAATATGAGTATTATATTAGTATGTATACGAGTATGGTATGAAGAATAATAATACGACGATAATAATGATTATTATATGAATATTATACGAAGAGAATACGTGAGTAATACGCGTAGAATACGAGTTGTATTATTAGAGTATGAGTTAAGGATTTTATCCAATCCAATTGGACTTGGATTAATAACAAGCCCAATGAATTAAGTATACAAGCCCAAGTCAAGGCCCAATATTAGATTGGTTAAAGCCCAATGTTTATTAAAGTCAAGCCCAATCCAAAGAATTAAATCATGGGTCGAACCTTCGGGTCGTGGGTGAGTAAAACCCACAGGGCAACCCATGGGGATGACCCATGGGCATGGTTGGCCGGCCACTTGGTGTGCAAGGCAAGATTAACACTTGGTCACCAAGTATTTTACTTGGTGACAAAGTGGTAAATATGTAAGGAGGTGGAGAATTGGACTATTTTGCCCCTCATTTGGTTTTCTATATATACAAGGCTTAGGTTGGATTTTTGTTGTTTTAAAAAGCTTGTCCAACATATTTGAGAGAGAAAGAGAGCTAGACTTAAACTATTCTTCTACCTTGAAGCTTTTTCATTAGAAGTTCAACAAGAACACTAAGAGTTCTTAAGGTAATACTCTTCAATTCTAATTCCATCTCTTTTGGTTTTCTTTTATCATGGAGAATCATAAATGGGTGGGGTATGGCTTGTAGGGTGGAATGAGAGTGACTTACCATAGATTCAATCTCTATAAGTCATGACCAAATAGAAATCGTAAGTGTTTACGTAAGTTGAAAACGTAGAAAGTCTTGAAAGTTAACTTAGTTATAATTGAACGTTTTGGAAACCGTTGTAGCTAAGGTATGTGCATCTTGATTGGTTAGGATGTAGATATGAAGTCCATGGAGTATTCCATGTGATTTGGCTTAGAGAACATTAGTAACGAAGTTATGACGAATTGTACGGAGATAGACGTTAAACGTCGAAAACGTATAAAGTCCGGATTAAAGGTCAAAAGTTGTCGTGTGACTTGAAAACGTTGGTTTCCAATGTCAACATGTGAGATAAAGTAATTAAGAGTCGTTGGCAAAAGAATCGTCGTATTTTGACTTATAACAAAGAAAACGAGTATTGAACGGACGAAAACGTTAAACGAACGCTCAAAAATGAACTTAAAGGTGAATTCCGAGTTAACGAATTCGGAAATATGAAATTCTTATATGAACACGTAAAGGATGTAATTCGACGACTTGTAGGAATTGAAATGGGTCAATTCGGATGTAAAACGAACAAATTAGGAAGCCGGGAGTTTCATTAAAAACCAAACTATTTTGGCTAATCGGTGCATAGTTCTAATACAAAACACCAAACCCAAGTTATCTCGTCATGCCATGCATGGCCATGCTTATGGCCGGAGAAAATAAAAGTTTTGGAGACTCGCACACAGCAAATACGAGAGTTTGTATATGGACTCACCGCAGCCAAGTCCGCAAAACCTCTCGAGAGAGATAGCCAGCAATACCCACTAGAATGCATAGATGTCACAAATACACATGAGATAAAAGGTTGACCAAGTTAGTTTTTGTTCCATTTTGAATGAAGACTTAACGTAAGATATTGAAGGTACTTAATGTACATTATAAGACTTACCTTAACTCACTTGTAAGGTGTTAATGTAAGAAGATCTAGTAAGGTTTAATAGTAATTAAACGAAGGACACAAAAATGTAATGAGTGAACCGTGAATGACGTTCAACGTTGGTAATTAACCATTTATGATCGAATATCGGTTAAGGATGTAAGAACGTTAATGAAATGTAACGAAGTATAAAGAGTTGAATCGACTTTAATAACGAAGTTAATTCAAATAAAACATAGAAGAGAAAGAAGTTGGTTAAAACCGTAAAGATAGTTTATGTGATAACTAATTACAGTGTGCTATGTGAATGTATCATGTAGATCCTGTAAAGACTGAGAATAGTTGAATTGTAAATTTGAAGACGCTTGAAGGCAAGTCTTTCTTAACTCTTGTCTGACCTTCGCGTTAGCCAAGTTTTTACGTGATGCATGTTATAAAATGCATGAATGGTAAATAGAAAAGAGTCGATGCCTGTTTTATTCTGGCTAGACAAGTATTGAAGAGTTGATTGATTTGTTTATAAGTCTGTTGATATAGAACTGTTAACGCTATCCTATGCCAAGTATTTGGTACGGATGAGAAGGTAAGTTTGTCTATGTACAAACAAAAGTATTTTCATCGATTATTCGATGGGCACGCGAGGTTGCCAAATGTTGAACGTAAATACGTTTAATGTAAGAGTGTTGATCAACATAGAGTACAATAGGCTGATCACTTAGAAGTGCTCGTAAGTAAAGACGGATGGATGGCCTTAGTGCCGGATGTCCTTTTCAAGTATGAAAACAAAAATAGTATGTTCATGGTCTATTGACCGGTTCATCATTCCTAAGCTATTATATATACTCAGGAATTGTTGTATGAGAAGTATTGGTCAAGTATTTCATAATGCTTCGTAAATAATTGTTCAGATATGGAGATAAAGCATGTAATTGTTGATGTGATATTCATATGATTCTGTGTTAAGACTTGCTGAGCTAGTTATGCTCATTCTTGCTTGAACCATATGTTTGCAGCTAGAGCCGAACGAACTGAGAGTTCTAAGAGAGATAAAGGCAAGGCTAAGATGGACAATTAACCGTGATATATTTTAATTTCCAATTTTTAAGGGTTGTAATGTTTTAAAAACGATATCTGACTGGTGTGAGAGGCATCTTTGACAACTTTAGTCGTATTCTTTACATCGTAATTAGGGTTTACTCTCTGGGAGAGATTCCAACGTAGAAGGAGGCCAAAACTCTACTTTCCTACTTCTTCTTGGGATTTTCTACTAGAGTGGATTATTATTATTATTTTGCTGGAATATTATGAGGATTTTAATATTGATCTATATTCAGCAATTGGGTTTGATTGTTTCTACCTTTCATCTTTCAATTGTTTGTTTATTAATCATGTTTAGATTTGATCCCATAATGGCTTTTGGTTCAGTCATGAACTAAACTCCATTATGGGATTCTAACGATTTTAATATGTAGTTTGATTGCATGCTTAAATCTTTGGATTGTTTTATATATCATATGGGATGTCTATCATGATTGTTTTGCATGTATGAATGCTTGATCACCATTCGTTTCAGTATTTGTATGGAATTGACAATGAACATGCAAATATGGATTGTAATCATGATAGTATACGTATATATGGCTGTGTTATATGGCTTATGTATTTCGTGAACCAGAAAGACATATATTGTGTCACCGTATAAGTTAGAATAAGGGTTTGAACTTAAAATCAATATAGTTGCAATTTCACATAGACATATAGTGATTTTGGTTATATTGATGATTACATAGAGTCTATCATCTGTGGATGCTGTGTAAGTAGGTCTCAGTGCATTGAAAAATGGCTAATACTCTTTTAGTGCTCTTGGCTATTTTCGTGTGATATGTGAACAAGTCATGCATGACAGTGGCGATTGAATGAAGTATTAAATGAAGTTAGGATCCCATTAATTCCAGATTTGATTTATTCCGTGTTATTATTGTTTTAGTTGTTATTTGCAATTTGAGAACAAACCAATCTTAGTCATTAGTTTGAGCATATAAATATAGTGAATTAATTAATGCATAGTGATTTGAATTAAACAACTTTCTCTGTGGGATCGATACTTTACTTGCTCTATATTGCTTGTTGACACATGTATGCTTGCATGAGTTAGAGCTCTTTTGTTAAGACTAAAAAAGAGGCAATAAGTTTTTGGCGCCATTGCCGGGGAAAGGCGTTTAATTTAGTATTACTATCATTAGTTGGAAACTATATTGTATGACTTAGACAATTCCAGTCTTATCTCATTTCAATTTTTGTTTTTGTTTCAGGAACTTGGATAAATTTTTAGGCGCACACGGTCATTCAACCCCGATTTAACACCTGTTCAGGATAACATAAACGGGAGAGGTTGGAAAGTGGGTGTTCGTATAAATTTACAAGCATTGTTAGAAATTACGACAGTTAACATGGCAGCCGAGGTACAAAGAGAAGAGCAACGAGAGGAGCATAGGGCTCTGAAGGAATATTCTATGCCCAATATCAATGGACTACAGTCTAGCATCGTCAGACCAGCGATAGCAGCCAATACATCCGAGATAAAAACTGGCACTATTCAAATGGTGAAGAATACAGTTCAGTTTGGGGTTGCTGTTACAGATGATCCAAATGAACACCTGTTAAGTTTCATCAAAATTTGTGATACATTCAGATACAACGATGTGACGGAAGATGCTATTAGACTAAGGTTGTTTCCATTCTCATTGAGGGATAAAGCAAAAAGTTGGCTGCATTCTTTTCCAGCAGGATCTATAACTACATGGGAGGACTTAGCACAGAAGTTTTTCCCAATGGCTAAGACTGCAAAGATGAGGACAGCTATCTCTCAGTTTGAGCAACAACAGGGCGAGTCCTTATATGAAGCATGGGAGAGATACAAAGAAATGCTGAGGAAGTGTCCACATCACTTGGTATGCCGATTGATGGTGATCAACACTTTTTATAATGGATTGGGATGGCGAATGAGACCGATTGTAGATGCAAATTTGTAAGAAGGGAATTATGGGAAAAGAACTATGAAGAAGCCTATAACCTGATCGAGACAATGGCATCCAACGATTTTCAGAATCCTACATCTCGGATGTGACGCCCCCAAAATTAGGTATACATCACCCATCTTGGGTCGTCAGATACATGGTACAAAATTCAAATACAACAGTCGTGTACAATACGACAAAACATAACTGTGAGTTTGAATACAATTATTGTCTACTAGAGATTAAACAAACTTAAAAGGAGTCCTCATTACAATTATTAACACACTATTTCACAGAATAGTGAGGACTACTAATTCTATCCTCTCGGACCGCACTCCGCTCCCGACTAGTCCTGCTATGTTCTCATTTCACAGAAGAGAAACGTGAAAAGAAAAGGTGAGCTCAACTAGCCCAATAAGAAATATTATGACTAAGATAATGCGAGAATAAATTATCGTTAGCCTTCAACAAGTGTTAAACCGATAAAATATAACAACATCAAGTTTAACTGCATGATGAACAAGCAATCCATTAAAAGAGTCAAGTAGAGAATAAAACCTACTATCTTTTATGATTTAAAAGTTTTCATCACTTTTATCACCGAGACTCAAACAATAAATAATCCACATCATCCTCAGACTACTACCAAGGATATTCATTAGAAGTCACGACCACAAATTCCATGCACTACGGGCCAAGGATATTTGTGTATTCATCAATGGTCATGATCATGCCAACAACTCGCCCATCAATGCACTACGGGCCAATGAGGACTTTTACCACATCATTTGTAATATTACTACCATGATTACAAGAATAATCCTCGGTCATAATCATACCAAGTCCATCTATGCACTACAGGCCACATATGACTTTTAACATAATATAAACATGAGGATGATGACAATGATATAAGAATTCAATAAAACAAGTTCAAGAATTAATTTATTAAGGAACTAATAATGTCCAAATTGTCAACATGATACTGCTTTGTAGAGTAAAATTCAAGAATGATATGAAGAATATTTCCATGAAAAGATACTAGATGAAGTGCAAATATCAAGGATATTCTACTAAATTCATGGAGTATAGAAGTCAAAACTTTAACCAACTGAGTATAATAAAGAATGGAATAACAAAAGAAATCACCATGCATGCGGTACTTCGCATAGACAGGTTATTCCAACAAAATAATAATAATGGAACTAGGTCAGGCAAACTTTGCATCGACAGGATGTTCCAACAGAATAATAAAGATTTTAACCAGTCCTGTAAAACACACGCATGTGATGTTCCAACAGAATAATAATAAAGATGGAACCAGTCCCGTAAAAACACATGCATGTGATGTTCCAACAGAATAATAATAATAAAGATTTTAACCAGTCCGGCGTGTAAAACACATGCATGATGTTCCAACGGAATAATAAAGACAGAATAATAGAAGAATGTCACCAAGTATAGGGTATCCCGCGTATACAGGTTATTCCAACAGAATAATAAGAAATGGAATAACAGAAGTTCTCTTCATGAATACAAAAGAATAATATCCCTTACCGTAAAATAATACTTGATATTAGAGTAGTGAAGTAACAGAAAACTCTTCTTCTTTCTCTCTATAATTTCTCTCTCTAGAGTTCAGTGAATTTGTAAGAAAATAATGAAGGAATGAGCTTCTATTTATAGGAGAATTGAAGGATACTATTGGACTATACAGTAGGAATTCAGACGAAATCATTTGCTGAGTCACAGCGCATTAGTAATCTTTTTTTTTTCAAAGAGGTGGCCAATGAAAAAATGAACACATGTTACTTTAAAAGTTTTGACCAATTAAAGATGCTCCATAATTTACAAGTTGCCAACATTCTGCAGGATTGAAAGAAATTTGGCCAATAATGACTAGGCTTGGAAAATTAATCCGAATCCTGCCAAAATCACACATCACCCACCCACATATTAAACATATAAATATATATACTATATACACACTAATATCACCATTAATCCCACCACCACAAATCATACACTACCCATCACTCACACACGTCACTTGATACTAATTCCCCACCAAAACAATTATCATCATATAAAAGAAAAATACTTCCCACTCCACTTTTCCTCCCCCCCCCATATCTTGCATTCCCACTCAAATCAATATTTAATATATATATATATATATATATATATATATATATATATATATATATATATATATATATTATATATAATTACTATTGTAATAATTGAACAAAACTAAGTGACTTCTCACGTAAGCATCAATAATCAATACCGTGTGCTACTATGCAACCACGCCAGACATCAGCACTTTTTTACTACCGAGTAGCTCAACAAAGATTAATGGTAAAACTTCCACCGTTATTTTCAATAAAATATTTTTGTCATTTTCTCAATCCGACAATAATTACATTGTGGGGTCCACTAATGATTGTGGTCGCTCGCATCGAATATTCCCTATTAAAATGAATATTCCCCGACCAATCGAATATTATATAACAACTTGCGTGCTTTGCAAAATTTATAAATATTACCCACAACTATAACATTATATCATAATAGTCAAAAATGATAATTATAGAAAATTCATCTTTATTTAAAAAGTTGGGGTCTTACAACCTCCCCTTCTTAAGAAATTTCTCCCTCGAAATTAGGGTACGTACCTGGTATATCGAAGAGGTAAGGATACCTTGATTTCATTTCTGATTCTAACTCCCAGGTCATTTCCTCAACATCGTGGTTCCTCCATAACACTTTGACTTGAGGTATAACCTTGGAGCGTAGAATATGTTCCTTCTTATCCAAGATTTGAACAGGAACATCTTCATACGTCAAATCTTCCGCTATTTCGTCCGGTTCTAACTCAATAATGTGGTTTGGGTCTTTCACATATTTACGTAACATGGATATGTGAAAAACGTTATGAACACGAGACATACTTGGCGGTAAAGCGAGTCTATAGGCCATAGTTCCTACTCGATCGAGGATTAAAAATGGGCCAATGAATCGAGGATTGAGCTTTCCTCTCTTTCCAAACCTCGTAACTCCTTTCCATGGAGCAACATGTAACAACACATGATCTCCAATATCGAATTCCACGTCCTTTCGATGAAGATCAACATAACTCTTTTGTCGATCTTGTGAGGTTTTTATACATCATTTCGATCGTTTGAATCTTTTCCGTAGTCATACGTATCAACTCCTCGTCCCAACAACGTTGCTTCTCCCACCTCATCCCAACATACTGGAGAACGACACTTTTTTCCATACAACGCCTCGAATGGAGCCATGCCAATGCTTGCTTGATAACTATTGTTGTAGGAAAACTCCACCAACGGTAAGAACTTGTCCCAACTTCCCTTGAAGTCAAGGACACAGAGTCTTAATAAATCTTCCAAAGTTTGAATAGTCCTCTCGATTGTCCGTCCGCCCGAGGATGATATGCCAACTAAATCGAAATCCGCGTCCATAGCTTTTTGCAAACTAACTCAAAATCGTGAAGTAAATCTTGAGTCTCGATCGAAACTATGGATATCGGCATACCATGCAGATCTTTTACAATCTCGCTTTATGTATATACGAGCAAGACGCTCAAGTGTATAAGTTTCAGTATAAGTAAGAAATGAGCGCACTTGGTCAATCTATCAACAATGACCCAAATTGCATCAATGCCTTGAGAAACCTTGGGAAGACCAAAGAACGAAATCCATGGTAATGTGCTCCCACTTCCATTCCGGAATTTCAAGTGGATGCAATGGACCTTTTGGTACTTGATGCTCACCGCTTGACTCGCTGACAAGTTAGACACCTTGAGATAAACAAATATATCTCTCTCTTCATATTGTTCCACCAAAATGTATGATGAAGATCACGGTACATTTTGGTACTCCCAGGATGGATTGCAAACGGTGTGTTGTGCGCCTCCATCATGATTTTATAATTTAACTCAGGATCGTTAGGAACACAAAGTCTGGAGTTGACTCGAAGTATTCCTTCTTCATCGATTCTTACTTCCGGCATAGCACCTTCTTGCACTTTCTTCCTCATACGCATCAGCTCCAGGTCTGTAGTTTGAGCAACTTTAACTTTATCAATTAAAGTTGATTCTACTCGTATATTCGTCATCATCACATGGGTCCCTGGAGTCTTTATCTCTATCTCCACCCTTTGTAAGTCACACAAAATGGGCCTTTGTGTTGACAATATCGCACTCGTACCCGCATATGATCTTCTACTCAATGCGTTAGCTACCACGTTCGCTTTTCCAGGATGGTATTGTATGGTATGATCATAATCTTTCAACAGTTTAAGCCAACGTCGTTGTCGCATGTTGAGTTCTTTTTGAATAAAGAAATATTTGAGGCTTTTATGATCTGTAAAGATCTCCACCTTCTCCCCATACAAGTAATGCCTCCAAATCTTTAGTGTGAAGACAACAGCTGCCAACTCTAGATCATGAGTAGGATAATTCCTCTCATATTCTTTGAGTTGTCTTGAGGCATAGGCTATGACTTTTCCATGTTGCATGAGAACACATCCCAACCCTTTGCCCGAAGCATCACTGTAAATGACAAATCCCTCCGAGCCAAATGGTATTGTCAGAATAGGTGCCGAAATGAGTCTCCTCTTGAGTTCTTGAAAACTCTTCTCACATTCTTCGCTCCAACCGAACTTTGTATCTTTCCGAGTCAGCTGAGTCAATGGAGTAGCGATTCAAGAAAATCCTTCCACGAATCTCTGATAATAACCAACTAAACCAAGAAAGCTACGTACTTCGGTTACTGAATTAGGTTGCTCCTAACTTTGAATTGCTTCAATCTTTGGCGGGTCAATGATATTCCATGACTTGATACTACGTGCCCAAGGAATGCTACTTCCTCAAGCCGTAATTCGCATTTCTTCAACTCTCGCATAAAGCTTGTATTCACGAAAGCTTTTGGAGTGTCACCTCAAGTGTTGCTCATGATCTTCACGACTTTTGGAATAAATAAGGATGTCATCAATAAAGACGACCATAAAGTGATCCAAATATTCCTTGAATACTTTGGTTCATCATATCCATGAAGGCGTTAGGAAGCATTAGTCAATCCAAAAGACATGACTTGGAATTCATAATGCCCGCATCGAAGTTCTAAAGCCATCTTTGAATGTCATCGGTTCTAATCTTCAATTGGTGATATCCGAACGAAGATCAATCTTTGAAAAGAATTTGGCTCCTTGCAACCTCGGTCAAACAGTCATCAATACGTGGCAATGGATACCTATTTTTGATGGTGACATGATTCAACTCCCGATAATCAATACAAAGTCGCATACTCCCATCTTTCTTCTTCACGAATAGAATGAGAGCACCCCAAGGAGAAGTACTAGGATGAATAAAGCCAATGTCTAACAATTCCTGCGAGTTGGGTCTTTAACTCCTCAAGTTCAATAGAGCCATTCGATATGGGGTTTTGAAAATGGGCTTTGTATCGGGTTCAAGGTCGATACAAAATTCAATTTCACGCCTGGGTTAGGCCGAAAGTTCTTCAGAAATACGTCGAAAAATTCATTAACAATAGAAATATCATTCAAAACCGACGTATTTTGTTTAGATCCGTGATATGAGCTAAGAAAAGCTTGACATCCGCTTTTCAATAAACGAATAGCTTTATGGCTTGAGATGACGATGATTGATTTTAATGGTTTGGTTGCTTGAATTCGTATAATAGGTTGGTTAGGAATATGAAAGCTAACAACCTTACGAAAACAATCAATTTTTGCATGATGAGTAGTTAACCAATCAATCCCTAGAATCACATGAAATGCAAGTATTTTCAATGAAATAAGATCTACAGGTAATGTGAGGGTACCGATTTGAACCAAACAAGACTTATAAACAGTGGATGTAATGAAGGTTTCTCCCAACGGAGTTTCCACAGATAAGTCAAAGTCTAATTTCTCCGTAGTCAAATTTAATCGATGAGCGCAAGTAGGAGAAATAAAAGAATGGGTAGAACAGGTATCAAATAAAGTATAGATTTCGTTAGAGTTTATGATAAGCTTACCCGTGATGACCTCATTCGGGTTCCTTGCTTTCTGGGAGGTCATAACAAACGCTCTCCCTTGCACTACCGATTTTGACTTTTCTGGGACGGCCTTTGGTGCCTCCATCCTAGCTGAATTTGTCTTCGGTGAACGATAAAATCGGGCTAAGTGACATTCTTTTCCACAATTATAACATGCTTTGGATGGCATCGCGCAGTTTGGACTGATGTGCCCCTCCCCTCCGTATTTGAAACATATGATAGGTGGTCGTTCTCCTTCCTTAACGACAGGTGCTGATGCTGACGTATTTCCATCATTGTTGAATCTCCTCTTCTTGAAATGTCCATTCTTATTGTTTTGGCCCTGATTACCACCGAAGTGGTTACCATTTCGCCTGTTGATTCCTCCACGCTTGTTGTCACCGCTTCATGATCGCTTCTCATTGGTATTATCATTTTGCCATTTGCTTCTTTTTTAGTTAAGTTGACTCGTTATCGCGCTCCACTAATCGAGCCCTATTTACAACATCCTAATATAAACACGCTTTATGAGAAATAAGATGTTGACGATTCTCGCTTTTAAACCTCTTAAAACATCCATGTCATTATCTCTTCATTATCCACCAAGTGGGACGAAAAGCCGGATAACTCCGCAAATTTAGCCTCGTATCATGACACGGCCATATTATTTTGTTCCAACTTTATAAACTCCACCTCCTTCATGTGACGAATACTTTCGGAAAGTATTTGTCGTTGAACGCTTCTTGAACTTCTCCCAAGACATCTTTAAGACGGGCAGTTGAGTACGCTTTTACCGATTCCCACCAAGAATCGCCTCTCACAAGAACATAAAGGCGTGCAAAGGGAACCTTTGCTTCTCGAGCATCCCAAGACATCAAATATCTTGGTGATCTTCTTTATCCATGCTTCCGCCATAAGTGGTTTTGGCTCTCCCTTAAACTCCGGTGGTCCCAGCTCCTTGAACTGTTTAGCGGTGACCGCCTGAGAGTTTCCAGTGTTTCCACCGCATTTTGGATAGAGCCTCTCTTTCATTGTTGCATGAATTGCATAAAGCCCCTGAACATTTGATCATTCATCATTTGGTCGTGTTGTTGTTGTTTGCATGAGGATTGTCGCCTCCGATGCACATTATCCTGATTATTGATATGTGGTGAATCAACGGTCGCCTGTGCTCCATTGCTATTCTCAACATTCTCGGATGCCATTTTTAAACACTGCCACAAAACAAGGGTTAAATAACATATCACATATTATCCCTATACTCTGACCGACCAATTAAATACCAAATAAACTTAGGTAGGTCATACCAACAAAAAAATTCCCCGCTTTCCCCTCCTAGTTCTTGTCTCATATCTTAGCTGTGGATCATATCCTAGGCTTTGATATTAACCGTGACGCCCCCAAAATTAGGTCTACATCACCCATCTTGGGTCGCCAGATACATGGTACAAAATTCAAATACAACTTACTAATACAACTGTCGTGTACAATACGACAAAACATAACTGTGAGTTTGAATACAATTATTGTCTCACTAGAGATTATACAAACTCAAAAGGAGTCCTCATTACAATTATTAACACACTATTTCACGCTAAATAGTGAGGACTACTAATGCTATCCTCCGGACCGCTACTCCGCTCCCCGACTAGTCCTCGCTATATTCTCATTTCAAGAGAAACAAAGAAAGAAAGGGTGACCTCAACTAGCCCAAGAAGAAATATTACGACTAAGATAATGCGTAATAAATTATCGTTAGCCTTCAACAAATGTTAAACTGATAAAATATAACAACATCAAGTTTAACTGCAGCGGAACAAGCAATCCATTAAAAGAGTCAAGTAGAGAATAAAACCTACTATCTTTTATGATTTAAAAAGTTTTTCATCACTTTTATCGCCGAGACTCAGCTTAATAAATAATCCACATCATCCCTGCACTACAGCCAAGGATATTCATTAGGGTCAAGACCACAAATTCCATGCACTACGGGCCAAGGATATTTGTGTATTCATCAATGGTCATGATCATGCCAACAACTGCCCATCAATGCACTACGGGCCAATGAGGACTTTTACCATATCATTTGTAACATTACGGTCATGATTACACCGAATAATCCCTGGTCATAATCATACCAAGTCCATCTATGCACTACATGCCACATATGACTTTTAACATAATATAAACATGAGGATGATGACAATGATATAAGAATTCAATAAAACAAGTTCAAGAATTAATTTATCCAGAAACTAATAATGTCCAAATTGTAAACATGATACTGCTTTGTAGAGTAAAATTCAAGAATGATCAGAAGAATATTTCCATGAAAAGATACTAGATGAAGCACAAATATCAAGGATATTCTACTAATTTCATGGAGTAGAAGTCAAAACTTTAACCAACTGAGTATAATAAAGAATGGAATAACAAAAGAAATCACCACGCATGCGGACTTGCATGATGTGTTATTCCAATAGAATAATAATAATGGAACCAAAGTCGTGCAAACTTTGCACCGACAGGATGTTCCAACAGAATAAATAATAAAGAAAGATTAACCAGTCCGGCATGTGATGTTCCAACGTAATAATAATAAAGATTTTAACAGTCCCATGATGTTCATGTGATGTTCCAAAAAATAATAAAGATGTAATAATAGAAGAATGTCACCAAGTATAGGGTATCCCGCGTATACAGGTTATTCCAACAGAATAATAAGAAATGGAATAACAGAAGTTCTCTTCATGAATACAAAAGAATAATATCCCTTACCGTAAAATAATACTTGATATTAGAGTAGTGAAGTAACAGAAAACTCTTCTTCTTTCTCTCTATAATTTCTCTCTAGAGTTCAAAGTGAATTAAAGAAAAAAATAATGAAGGAATGAGCTTCTATTTATAGGAGAATTGAAGGATACTATTGGACTGTACAGTAGGAATTCAGACGAAATCATTTGCTGAGTCACAGCGCATCAGTAATCTTTTTTTTTTCAAAGAGGTGGCCAATGAAAAAATGAACACATGTTACTTTAAAAGTTTTGACCAATTAAAGATGCTCCATAATTTACAAGTTGCCAACATTCTGCAGGATTGAAAGAAATTTGACCAATAATGACCAGGCTTGGAAAATTAATCCGAATCCTGCCAAAATCACACATCACCCACCCACATATTAAACATATAAATATATATACTATATACACACTAATATCACCATTAATCCCACCACCACAAATCATACACTACCCATCACTCACACACGTCACTTGATACTAATTCCCCACCAAAACAATTATCATCATATAAAAGAAAAATACTTCCCACTCCACTTTTCCTCCCCCCACATATCCTGCATTCCCACTCAAATCAATATTTAATATATATATATATATATATATATATATAACAATTACTATAGCAATAATTGAACAAAACTAAGTGACTCTCACGTAAATATCAACAATCAATACCGTGTGCTACTATGCAACCACGCGTATTACTGTACTTTTACTACCGAGTAGCTCAACAGTATTAATGGTAAAACTTCCGCCGTTATTTTTAATAAAATATTTTTGTCGTTTTCTCAATCCGACAATAATTCTGTTGTGGGGTCCACCAATGATTGTGGACGCCGCATTTAATATTCCCCTATTAAAACGAATATTCCCCGACCAATCGAATATTATATAACAACTTGCGTACTTTGCAAAATTTATAATTATTTCCCACAACTATAACATTATATCATAATATTCAAAAAGGATAATTATAGAACATTCATCTTTATTCAAAAAGTTGGGGTCTTACATCGGATGCCACAACCCAAAGTTGCAGGTGTGTTGGAGGTTGATGCTATTACTCAGTTGTCAGCACAGATGGCAGCCATGGCAAAGAAGATAGATACTTTGGCAGAAGGAAAAGTAAAAATGGTTGCCTTTGTATGTGAGATTTGTGCGGGGTCACACTCGATGGATCAATATGCTATCTGCTCAGAATCAGTGCAGTATGTGAGCAACTACAGAAAAGACAAAGGTCAATTTCAGAACACATACCACCCAACAACCAAAATCATCCAAACTTTAATTGGTCGACTAATAAAGGGAATCAGCAGAATCAGTTTCAACCGAATAATCAATTTCAGTCACAACCAGCACAGCCGCAGTTTAATCCTAGACCACCCTTTCCGTAAGGATTTTCTCAACAACAACAACAACATCACACTCCAGCTGTACCTCAGCAAGAAAAGAAATCAGAAGTGGAGGAGATGATGATGAAATACATGGCAAACACAAAAGTTATGATCAAGAGCCAAGCAGTGGCTATAAAGAATCTGGAAACTCAATTGGGGCAGATGGCGAACATGCTTACTAACAAGCCCCAGGGTTCATTGCCAAGTAATTCAAAGACAAATCCAAGAAGAGACGGGAAGGAACAGTGTCAAGCAATCACATTGAGATCTGGGAAAGATTTGTCAGGTACTGCAAGTCGCACGCCCGCGCGAGATTACACTGAGGAGAGCGCGTGGCCACGCGAGTCAGAGCAGTCAGTTGCCCAAGAAGAAAATCTGGAAAAGTCTGAGGTTCAGCAGGAAGAGCCTGAGAAAACAAGTTCAGAGGAGAAGTTTAAGAGTCCAGTACCACCAATTCACATTCAAGTTCCGTATCCGCAGAGATTAAATAAAAAAAGGGAAGATAAACAGTTCAGCAAATTCTTGGAGGTATTCAAAAAGCTGCAGATCAACATACCATTTGCCGAGGCATTGGAACAAATGCCCAGCTACGCCAAGTTTATGAAGGGTATACTATCAAGAAAGAGGAGACTAGATGAGTTTGAAACGGTAGCCTTAACAGAGGAATGCAGTGCAGTGCTTTAGCAGAAATTACATCCAAAGCTGAAGGATCCGGGCAGCTTCACAATTCCATGCACCATTGGAAAGATGAACTTCAGTAAGTGTTTATGTAAGACCCCAACTTATTATTAATGAAATTTAATTTTCTCTATTTATTATTTTGAAATAATAAGGATTTGATTAATGTGGATAGTTATGGGTAAAATACGCAAATATTTCAAAATAAGCAAGTGGTTATAAAATATTCATTGTTGTCGGGGAATATTCGTTTGGTCGTGGAATATTAAATCGCTTGTGAGAATATTCGCATTTATCTGCACAAGCGACCGTATGTGTGGGCCCATAACTGAAAGCGATTAGATGAAGAAAACGATAAATATAAGTTGTTTAAAAATAACAGGCGTAGTTATTCTTATTATATCGTTAAAATACTCGGTGGATAAAACAGCAGTTATTACCTGTATTGCACCAATTATTGATTCTTACGTAAGAAGGCACTACTAAATAATGGTTACGATAATTACTTATTCAATATTTTATTGATTTAATAATTCTTTGCGTTGATATTTTATATTGTTGTTGTTTCATAATTGTCATTACACGGTATTTTTCATTATCGAAGCAATAATTCATATTATCTGAATAATATTATTAGATAACATTATTGGCAATGTCTAGAAAGTTCTGTCTAAGGAGAGGTTTGGTCACCTAATTGTGCGCTAGTAAGGAGAAATCTTTATTGAAAGCCCTTTCTCACACTACCGGCACAGTTGCCAAGATCTTGTGATTCTGTAATATTATTTGTGAATAATTAATTATTGATTTATATGATGAGGAAAATATTGATTTTATGTGGATATAGATGGAGAAAATTTTAAAATGACAATTGTTGAAAATTAATATTTTATCTTTTTCTGATAAAATAATTCATTTAAATATATTATTTTAATAATATAATAATGGTGATATTTTTACAACGAATGTGGGATATATGAGTATACGAGGAGGAAAGAGTATTTTTGTTGCAATAAATGTTTAAAACATGTTAAACATGTCGGTGGACCCCATTTATTGATTGAAATTTGATTATAGCACAGTAAAATCGCCTGGTTTGTGGATTTCATCAATTTACATTTTGGAATTTGGAAAAACTTTCTTCTGCAAAGTTGTAGAGAATTGAATTTCCTATAAAAAAAAATGCAAGATTTGAATTTTTTGATAAAAGGGCTATTTATTACAAATTATTGAAGTTCCGAAGCTCCAAAATAATTGATTTTTGGAAGTTTTAATTATTTTTATTAAGAAAAACGTTTTTATTATTTTTGGCACATGTGTGGCTGAAGTTTGGACCAGATTTGTGTGCGTAGGAAATTTGATTATATATTATTATTATATAAAATTTTCTGCTTTGGTGTTTTAAGCATTTTCCTATAAATAGGGTGCTTAGGTTAGAATTAAAAATCACACCAAAAACTGAAGTTTTCTCTCTCTATATTATCGAGCGTATTCTTGTGAGTATTTTGAGTATAATTTGAGTATTGCTATACTGGTTGCAAGTTCAAGTCATAGCTTTATATCCTGTTTCAACTAAAAGTACTGATCTTTCGAGGTAAGGGATATTATTTTTTTTCGTAATGATATTATTTCTTCAATATCATTATGCTAAAATATTGATCTGAAGTTTTTATCAAATTTGGAACTTTTGGTGTCAGAGTTACTATTCACGTGATCGACACTTATTCACGTGATACGACACTATTCACGAATCACTAAGACTATTCATCGAAAAATGAAAATTTTTCCTTTTCGTCTAAAATATCTATTGTGGATACTAGCTTTGATTGTATCCATGTTTTGATCATTCTTGAATTTTACACCACTATGATTATTTTTGAGGTATTTTTTTAGACATGGATAAAACAAAGTACGAATCCTTAATTCTTAATCCTTGTCATTTTGTTTCAATTGGATTTGTTTATTTAAAAATATTTTTCATCATCCTCTCTGCCTTAAATGATGATATTATTGAATATCTTTGGCCCAGAGTGCAAAGATGAATGATTTCGATGAATATCTTTGGCCCGTAGTGCAAAAGATGAGCAGTGTTTAGATGAGCATGACCAACTGATGAATATCTTTGGCCTGTAGTGAAAAGATGAATTTTTGATTCCAGATGTATGTTGATTGATGTTGCAGGGATAAAAGATAGATGATGAAATTTTAAATTCATACATAGAAGATAGTAGTTTGCATTCTCTACTTAACTCTTCTAATGAATTATTATTTCACATTGCGAATATTGATTTAAAATTTGTTGTCTATTGTATTCTATTAGATTTTTCCCTGTTGAAGACTAAAGATAATTTGTTGTATATTATCTTAGTCATAATATTCTTTACTGGGCTAGTTGAGCTCACCCTTTTCCTTGTTGTTCCATTTTTCTTCTCGGGAGGCGAGAATGTAGCGAAAGTACTTAGTCGGGGTATGGAATGAAGGTTCTAGAGAGAGTTGTTTAGTAGTCCTCACCATTTTTGTAAAATAATGTATCAATAATTATGATGGGGATTTATTTGCGTGTGGATATTGTCTAGATGGCAATATTTGTATTTAAACTCACAGTTTATATGTTGTAATAATAAAGTTGTAGTTGTTTCTGTACCAAGTATTGACAACTCAGAATGGGTGATGTATACCTATTTTGGGGGCGTCACGGTTGGTATCGAGCTTAGGGATATGATCTCCAAGGAGATCGGGAATAAAACTAGGAGGGGAGAGACGAGTAAATCCTTCGCTAGTGTGTCCTACCTAATCTTATTTGTTAGTTGGTCAGTATATAAGGATATTATGTGATATATTGATTTCCTTAATTAACCCTTGTTTTATGATAGTATTTGAGAATGTCGACTGAGAATATTAACAATGGAAATGAGACTGTGGAGACGCCTGTACTCACCAACGAGGAGAACGTGCAACAGGCTGGCAATGTTCCTCCTGTGAACAACACCATTGAAGCGAGATGATGAATGAGGGATGTTTAGAAGTTTTTTGCGATTCATGCAAAATTAGACGAGGGAGACTTGTGTTCAAAAAACAGGAGAAAATGATAGCAATTCACGGGTTGTCACACCAAGCGAGTTCAAAGAGTTGGGACCACGAATTTAAGGGAAAGCGATCCGATCATGGCGAAACATGGGTCAAGCAAATTACCAAGATATTCGATGTCTTGGGATGCACGGAGGAACGAAGGTTCCATTCGCCACCTTTATGTTCCGTGGCGAGGCGGATTCATCGGTGAGAGTCGTGAAGCGTACCATCCATCCACCGCTTTTCGGCAAAGATGTCTTGGGAGACGTTTGAAACTATTTAATGACAAATACTTTCTTGAAAGTGTTCGTCATATGAAGGAAGTGGAGTTTATTAGGCCGAGCGAGAACAACATGACGGTGTCTCGAGACGAGGCAAAGTTTGCAGAGTTATCCAGTTTGCACCTCATTTGGTGGAGAATGAGGAACGATGACGCGGATGTTTCTTAGAGGTTTGAAACCCGACATACGTCGTCGATCTCATTTCTCATAAATTTTCTCTCTTTCGGATGTTAGTAAATGTGGCTCAATTATTAGAGCCAGATAACGAGTACTGTCAACCGGGACCACAACCGGGATCATACCGGAGATGGTAGTCAACAAAACAATGATAACCAAAGAGAGAAAGAAAAAAGATTTAACAAAATGGTAACCACTCTGGTGGTAATCATGGCCATGAAAATAGAAGAAGCGAGTCGAGGAGAGATTTTAAAAGAGGAGATTTAACAACGACCATGTGAAGACGCAGCGGT
The DNA here is from genome assembly GCA_020205615.1 of Panax quinquefolius. Lineage (NCBI taxonomy): Eukaryota > Viridiplantae > Streptophyta > Magnoliopsida > Apiales > Araliaceae > Panax > Panax quinquefolius. Next base: position 65,797,054 of record CM035160.1, read on the forward strand.
CTTAAAAAGAATCGGGTTCTAAGGGAGGAGAACGACCACCCATCGTATATGCTAAAATGCGGAAAAGGGACATATCGGTCCAAACGCCCTACAACAGTTCAAGGTATGCTATAATTGTGGAAAGGAAGGACATATCGCTTCGAGATTATGCAGTGAGAAACCTAGTTCAATGAGGGACGGTGATTCAAAAGATCGTCCCGAAAAAGTTAAAGTCAACGATTCCGGAAGAAGCGTTTGTTGTGATTGGTCATAATGCGAGGAACCCAAAGGAGGTGATCACGGGTAAGCTATTTATAAATTCTTGCGAAGTTTATTTTTTACTTGATCTGGCATACTACCCATTCATTTATCTCTCCGCTTGTGCTCAACGTTTAAACTTGACTCGGGAGAAATTAGACTTTGACCTATCTGTGGAAACTCCGTTAGGAGAAACTTTCATCACATCCACTGCTTATAAATCTTGTTTGATTCAAGTTGGCACCATCACCTTACCATTGACCTTATCTCTTTAAAGATACTTGCTTTTGATGTGATTTTAGGATTGATTGGTTAACTACTCATCATGCCAAAATTGATTATTTTCGAAAGGTTGTTAGTTTTCATATTCCTAACCAACCCGTTGTATGAATTCAAGCAACTAAACCATTAAAATCAATCAACGCTATATCTAATTATAAAGCTATTCGCTTTATTGAAAAACGGATGTCAAGCTTTCTTAGACCATGTTATGGATTTGAATAAAGACACGTCAAATTTGAATAATATTCCTGTTGTTATTGACTTTCCTAACGTATTTCCTGAAGAACTTCCCGGTCTACCCCCAGAACATGAAGTTGAATTCTTTATTGATCTTGAACCTGGTACAAAGCCCATTTCTAAAACCCCATATCGAATGGCTCCTATTGAACTTCAGGAGTTAAAGGTCCAACTACAGGAATTGTTGGACATCGGTTTCATTCGTCCTAGTACATCTCCTTGGGGTGATCCTGTTTTATTCGTAAAGAAGAAAGACGGGAGTATGCGACTTTGTATTGACTATCGGGAATTGAACCATGTCACCATCAAGAATAGGTATCCTCTACCTCGTATTGATGACTTGTTTGACTAGTTGCAAGGGGCACAATTCTTTTCAAAAATCGATCTTCATTCGGATATCATCGCCTAAAGATTAGAACCGAGGATATTCCAAAGACCGCCTTTAGAACTCAGATGCACGGCATTATGAATTCTTAGTCATGTCTTTCGGACTGACTAATGCTCCTATGGCTTTCATGGATATGATGAACCGAGTATTCAAGGAATATTTAGATCAGTTTGTTGTTGTCTTTATTGATGACATCCTCATATATTCCAAAAGCCGTGAAGATCATGAGCACCATTTGAAGCTGGTACTCCAAAGGCTTAGTGAAAACCAACTATATGCCAAATTGAAGAAATGCGAGTTCTGGCTTGAGGAAGTAGCAATCCTTGGGCACGTGGTGTCGAAACATGGAGTATCTGTTGATCCGTGAAGATTGAGGCAATACTAAGTTGGAGCAACCAAAGTCGGTGGTCAAGTCGTAGCTTTTGGGCTTAGCCGGTTATTATCGGAGATTTGTGGAAGGGTTTTCTCGAATTGCTACTCTATTAACCCAGCTAACTAGGAAGGATACAAAATTCATTTGGAGCGAAGAATGCGAGAAGAGTTTCCAAGAGCTTAAGAGGAGACTCATTTCGCACTGTTCTAACAATACCATCCGTACGGATGGATTTGTTATCTCTGATGATGCTTCCTGCAAAGGGTTAGGATGTGTTCTCATGCAACGTGGGAAAGTCATAGCCTATGCCTCGCGACAACTTAAAGAATATGAGAGGAATTATCATACTCATGATCTAGAGTTAGCGGCAATGATCGTTTCGCCGCTAAAGATATGGAGGCACTATCTATATTGGGAGAAAGTGGAGATATATTCGCACCATAAAAGCCTTAAATATTTCTTCACTCAAAAAGAACTCAACATGCTGCGATGGACGTTGGCTCGAGCTATTGAAAGACTACGACCACACTATTAAATACCATCCCGAAAAGCTTAACGTGGTAGCCGACGCGTTGAGTAGAAGATCATATGCGGGAATGAGTGCGATGATGTCAAGTATACGACAGAGCCAACTTTAATAGAAAAAGTTAAGGTTGCTCGTGCCACCAACCCCGGGAAATGATGCGTATGAAGAAGAAAAGTACAAGAAGGAGCTATTCCGAGCGAGAATTGATGAAGAAGGAATACTTGAGTCCACTCGGACTTTGTGTCCCTAACGACTCTGATTTGAAGTACAAGATTATGATGGAGGCACACAATACACCATTTGCAATCCATCCTGGAAGTACTAAAATGTATCGTGATCTTCGACATACATTTTGGTGGAACAATATGAAGAGAGAGATTGCAAAGTTTATCTCAATGTGTTTAACTTGTCAACGTGTAAAGGCGGAGCATCTAGTACCTAAAGGTCCGTTGCAACCACTTGAGATTCCGAAATGGAAGTGGGAACATATTACCATGGATTTCGTTACGGGTCTTCCTACGGTTTCTCAAGGCATCAATGCTATTTGGGTTATTGTTGATAGATTAACCAAGTCTCGCTCATTTCTTAACGTCACGGAGACTTATTCACTTGAACGTCTTGCTAGTATGTACGTGAATGAGATTGTGAGGTTGCATGGCATGCCTGTATCCATAGTTTCGGATCGTGACCCTAGATTCACTTCAAGATTTTGGGTTAGCTTGCAAAAAGCTATGGGCACGGATTTACGATTCAGTTCGGCATACCATCCTCAAACGGACGGACAATCAGAAAGGACTATTCAAACTCTTGAAGATTTATTAAGACTTTGTGTCCTAGACTTCAAGGGCAGTTGGGATAAGTATTTACCATTGGTGGAATTCTCCTACAACAACAGTTATCAAGCAAGTATAGGTGTGGCTCCATTTGAAGCATTATATGGACGAAAGTGTCGCTCTCCAGTATGTTGGGACGAGGTTGGTGAAACAACATTGTTGGGACCCGAGTTGGTACGTATGACTACGAAAAAGATCCAAATGATTCGACGGCAGATACAAAAGCAAGACAAGATCGACAAAAGAGTTATGCGGATCTTCATCGAAAGGACGTGGAATTTAGTGTAGGGGATCATGTATTGTTGCGAGTTGCTCCATGGAAGGGAGTTACAAGATTTGGGAAGAGAGGAAAGCTCAATCCACGATTTATAGGTCCATTTCAAATTCTTGACCGAGTAGGAAATGTAGCCTATAGACTTGCGTTACCTCCGAGTATGTCTCGTGTTCATAATGTGTTTCACATATCTGTACTTTGTAAATATGTGAAAGACCCGAACCACGTTATAGAGTTAGAACCCATTTAAATAAATAGAAGACCTAACGTATGAGGAGGTACCTGTCAAGATCTTGGATAGGAAGGAGCATGTCCTACGCCGGCAAAGGTCATACAACAAGTTAAAGTTTTGTGGAGGAATCATGCTATAGAGGAAATGACCTAGGAATTGGAAACGGAAATGAAAGCGAGGTATCCTCACCTTTTCGAAACACCAGTGCGTCGTCGTCGATTTCGAGGACGAAATTTCATAAGGAGGGAGGTTGTAAGACCCCAACTTATTATTAATGAAATTTAATTTTCTATTTATTATTTTGAAATAGTAAGGGTTGATTTGATTAATGTGGATAGTTATGGGTAAAATACGCAAATATTTCAAAATAAGCAAGTGGTTATAAAATATTCATTGTTGTCGAGAATATTCGTTTGGTCGTGGAATATTAAATGCTTGTCGGGGAATATTAAATGCTGACGGTAGCGACCATGTGTGGGCCCCATAACTGAGCGATTAGATGAAGAAAACGACAAATATAAGTTGTTTAAAAATAACTACAGTAGTTATTACTGCTTAATCTTGTTAAAATACTCGGTTGGATAAAACACAAGAAGATACACGGTATTGCACCAATTATTGATTCTTACGTGAGAAGGCACTACTCAATAATGGTTACGATAATTCTTTATTAAGTATTTTATTGATTTAATAATTGTTGCGTTCTTTATTTTATATCACATTTGTTTCAATAATTGTCATTACACAAGATTTTCATTATCGAAGCAATAATTCATATTATCCTAATAATATTATTAGATAACATTATTGGCAATGTCTAGAAAGTTACATGCTTCTAAGGAGAGGTCACCTAATTGCGCCGCCAAAAGAAGGAGAAATCTTTATTGAAAGCCCCTCTTTCACTCGAACTACCGTTGCCAATCTCGTGATTCTGTAATATTATTTGTGAATAATTAATTATTGATTTATATGATGAGGAAAATATTGATTTTATGTGGATATAGATGGAGAAATTTTTAAAATGACAATTGTTGAAAATTAATATTTTATCTTTTTCGATAAAATAATTCATTTAAATATATTATTTTAATAATATAATAATGGTGATATTTTTACAACGAATGTGGGATATATGAGTATACGAGGAGGAAGAGTATTTTTGTTGCAATAAATGTTTAAAACATGTTAAACATGTCTCAATGGACCCCATTTATTGATCGAAATTTGATTATATACAATAAAATCGCTTGGTTTGTGGATTTCGGTCAATTTACATTTGGAATTTGGAAAAACATTCTTCTGCAAAGTTGTAGAGAATTGAATTTCCTATTAACAAAAGCGAGATTTGAATTTTTTGATAAAAGGGCTATTTATTACGAATTATTGAAGTTCCGAAGCTCCGAAATAATTGATTTTTGGAAGTTTTAATTATTTTTATTAAGAAAAACGTTTTATTGTTTTTGGCACATGTGTGGCTGAAGTTTGGACCAGATTTGTGTGCGTAGGAAATTTGATTATATATATTATTATTATATAAAATTTTCTGCTTTGGTGTTCTAAGCATTTTCCTATAAATAGGGTGCTTTGGTTAGAATTAAAAATCACACTAGAACTCAAGTTTTCTCTCTATATTATCGAGCGGCGTTCTTGTGAGTATTTTGAGTATAATTTGAGTATTGCTATACTGATTGCAAGTTCAAGTCATAGCTTTATATCCTGTGTTTAATTTAAAGTCTTGATCTTTCGAGGTAAGGGATATTATTTGTTTCGTAATGATATTATTTCTTCAATATCATTATGCTAAAATATTGATCTGAAGTTTTTATCAAATTTAGAACTTTTGGTGTCGGAGTTACTATTCACGTATACGGCACTATTCACGTATACGACACTATTCACGAATACGGTACTATTCATCGAAAAATGAAAATTTTTCCTTTTCGTCTAAAATATCTATTGTGGATACTAACTTTGATTGTATCCATGTTTTGATCATTCTTGAATTTTACACCACTATGATTATTTTGAGGTATTTTGGACATGGATAAAACAAAAGTCGAATCCTTAATCCTTAATCCTTGTCATTTTGTTTCAATTGGATTCGTTTCTTTAAAATATTTTCATCATCCTCGGTCTTAAATGATGATATTATTGAATATCTTTGGCACCAGTAGTGCAAAGATGAATGATTTCGATGAATATCTTTGGCCCGTAGTGCAAAGATGAACAGTGTTTAGATGAGCATGACCAACCAGATGAATATCTTTGGCTGTAGTGAAAAGATGAATTTTGATTCCGGATGTATGTTGATTGATGTTGCAGGGGATAAAAGATGAGCGATGAACTTTTAAATTCATACATAGAAGATAGTAGTTTGCATTCTCTACTTAACTCTTCTAATGAATTATTATTTCATTGCGAATATTGATTTAAAATTTGTTGTCTATTGTATTCTATTAGATTTTTCCCTGTTGAAGACTAAAGATAATTTGTTGTATATTATCTTAGTCATAATATTCTTTACTGGGCTAGTTGAGCTCACCCTTTTCCTTGTTGTTCCATTTTTCTTCTCAGGAGGCGAGAATGTAGCGAGTACTAGTCGAGGTATGAAATGAAGGTTCTAGAGAGAGTTGTTTAGTAGTCCTCACCATTTTTGTAAAATAATGTATCAATAATTATGATGGGGATTTATTTGCGTGTGGATATTGTCTAGATGGCAATATCTGTATTTAAACTCACAGTTTATATGTTGTAATAATAAAGTTGTAGTTGTTTCTGTACCAAGTATTGACAACTCAGAATGGGTGATGTATACCTATTTTGGGGGCGTCACAGTTTATGTGATCTTGGGGCAAGCATAAATTTGATGGCCTTGTCAGTGTTCAACCAGTTGGGATTGCCTGATCCAAAGCTGACAAATATTACATTACAGTTAGCTGACAGATCCATCACATATCCACGGGGACTTGTTAAAGATGTGTTGGTTAAGGTGGACAAATTTATTTTTCCAGCTGACTTCATCATTCTAGACTACGAGGAGGAAAAAAGCATACCAATAATACTGGGGAGACCATTCTTGGCCACAGGCAGAACATCGATAGATGTGTAAAAAGGTGAACTCACTATGTGTGTTCAGGATCAAGAGATCACCTTCAACGTCTTTAAAGCAATCAATTTACCAACGGATGAAGAAGAGTGCTTCCTGGTTGACGTGGTGGATTGGTTCCTACAGGATGAGGTACAGAAATTGAGGAATTATGGACCATTGAGATGTGCAACGGGTAAAAATTCAGAGTTGAAGGAACAACCATTGATGAAAGATGAAGTCATTAAATTTCAGGGTGAGGCGAACAAGAAGGAAGGCACCTCAATTCTATCTGTGGCATGAAACTCAGAGATAGTCAAGCTAATTGACTATAAATTAGCTCTGGATGGGAGGCAACCCATTATTTCTATCTCCATTGATTTGTTTTTAGTTATTCATTTTGGGTTATTTCAGTAGTTATATCGAATTCATTTTTAATAGGATACTAAATGGTCATGCTTAAGTGTGTAGCAAGAATTACTTTGCGAATCTTTGCAAGATGTTAGCATTATGAGGCCACTAAGTCATGCATTAACAAGGTGCATTAATGTCTATGCAGGAACCATCATTGAACAACATCACCGATAGGCAGAGTGGAATTGAATTTTAGCATTGTAGATATCAGCATCGCGCGGCCTAGTAGCACAAACTCGTGCGCCCGTGCATCAAGTCAATTTTGACAATAATTCATTCTGCAAGTCTCGCGCATGGCGCTTAGCCTAATCTGAAACTTCAAGGCAAATACATGACGACACCGGATTACGACAGATCTGAACATTTTAAATAGAGTTGTGGACTATTTGGACTCTCATTTGGAATAATAACAGACGCAAAATTCTCTCACTCTCCATAACTCATGTCGCTATCTATCTATCAGTTACAAGTTTGTGTCGTACATCTCTCAATCAATTAGCCACGATTCTCTCCTCATTTAAAGTCCATATCTCCTCAACTTCTCCAAGTGCAATATAAAGCTAGGGTTCCTAATTTGGATTGCAGAAACGAGTATTGGTGGTTATCAATTCTTCAAGCTTTTCTTCATTCTCCATCATATAATTTGTGTAATCTCTATCAAATACAAATGGGGCCTAAGCGAGCACGATCTATTGCGCCATCTTCTTTATCCTCTTCGGGTAGTGAAGGGGCTGATATTGTGGATCACACCAAGTTCCTAAACTTCGAAGCTCAACAAGAGTACTACCGAATTGTGGCGAAGACGTTCATCAAGGAGCGAGGATTCAAGCCGGAGGGGAAGGATGGCCAGTTGTGTGCTATGATTCGAGAGAGAGGTTGGGGTGGACTGACGGCTACTCCAATGCCCATTCCTATGAGCATAGTCTGCGAGTTCTACGCCAATGCCAAGGTTACTATGAGCGGTATATCTCTAGTTTGTGGTACCGAGGTAGATTATAAACCCTGTGCCATCCGATTAATTTTCAAAATTACTGATGCACCGCCAGTGGGGGCTGCTAAATGGGTCACCGGTGCTCATTCGGAGACCGACATGGAGTTGGTTATTGCAGAGTTATGTGTGCTGGGTACGAAATGGACATATAAAGTTGGCAGGACACAGCCTCATATATTCCCAGCTGCAGCCCTGAACCGTTATACAAAGGAATGGAACTTGTTCATATGTGCCAAGCTCATGCCTTCTTCCCATCAGCACGAAATAACTACGGAGAGGGCACTTATTCTGTGGGGCATAATCACCGGGAAGTACATTGACATTGGCCATCTCATTCATGAGAATATGTTACGCTATTTACGGGGAGGAACCATTGGGAGCATTCCACACGCATCCTTGGTTGCCATGCTTTGTGCTAATCAGGGATGCAACTGGGGCAATGAGCAAATGCAATACCCAAGCCAGGACATTACTCATGCCACGATTAAAAAATTCGAGGACTGGGCAGGTGGTGTACCACACCCACGCGGACTAGGATTCATCCTTCAGCCCACTTTTCCAGAGCCACCACAGCAGCCTCCGCAGACAGATGAGGCTGGCTCGTCCACGCACGCACGTTCCACCCATGACGATCGCCAGCTCCGAAGGTTGGAGCGTAAAGTCGATGCCATATACGATAATTTGGGCACATTTGCGACGGGACTCACAAGGGCCTTGGCTGAAGATTTTGCGCAACAAGGAATAACACTAGAATGGCCTCAGTGCGGAACTGTAACACCATATCCACCACCAAATTCACCACCCGAGGAGGTTGGCACCACCGATAATTAGGGGAGTTTTTCGTACCCTTTACCTTCATTCAATGGGGCATTGAATATTCTAAGTTTGGGGGTGTCGGGGAGTAGTTTAGTTGCATGTAGTTTAGTATGATTAGTTTAATTCTTTAGTTTTTGCATGTTCAGTTTAAATTTTTAATTTTTGTCATGTTTAGAGTATATTTTTTGCTTATATAGTTGCATGTTCATGTTTAGTTTGTATATCTCACAGTTCTTGCCATATAGAAATTTTTGTCTAGCCAATGATGATAGTGAATTTTGTTAAATGATTTTTGAGTATTTTGGATAATACGAGCTGAGATATAATGTTTGACATAATGAAATTTGTAATGTTGTTTAAATGCTTTCGGTCTGCACAAATGTGTTCATAATCGCTTGTAGGTATAAGAAGCATGTGTTGCAATACTCGATAGAAAAATGTAGTTTTAAAAAGGGAAATATGTGAAAAGTGAGTATAGACTGTATAAAACATTGATTTTTAAACTTTGGGAAAACATGGGTATCTGTGTATAAAGAAAAGAAAAGAAAAAAAGAAGAATAAGAATAGCGTAAGCGTGGCTAGTCTTATTTGGGTCCTGACTACTTGAGTAAGTACGCATGAGGGATTGTCTCTACACCTAGCGCCCTAAGGTCTTTCATGGTCTGGGAGTCGTTGGTTGAAAGCTCGCTAAGGGGTAGCAGTGTGCCTAATGGAGTAAGACATTGCACAGTCATGTGAAAAAAGAAAAAAAAAGAAAAATAGCAATAAACACCGCGGGGAAGTGCAAAAGTTGCCCTCGTGAGTAGAAATAAAGCAGTTAAGCCCAGTGTTGAACCTTAGTTTATTTTAAGATGTTGGAATAGTCTTGGTTGCATATATATACACAAGTCTTGGTTTAAGCTGCAAATTTCTGTTTGGAGCAAGATAGCATAAGTATTCTGTGCCTAAATCAAGTTTTGGCGAACACAAGACACACACACAGCATCTCTATAGCATTTTTGAATTATCTGAGTGTATGACATTATGCCTGCAGTTTAATTTGAATATGTATTCTTGAATCTAGAAAAAATTCACTGAGGCAAATTGGACTGAATTTCTATGATAGTTAGGACAATATGAGATTAGTTGCATCACAATTTAGTCGCATAGTAATGTAGCTGCATTTTCATTGTTCATTAGTATGCATTGCTTGAGGGCAAGCAACGGTTCAAGTTTGGGGGTATTTGATAAGTGGGTTTTATACCTACTTATGGAGTACCAATTCATGCGAACTATGCTCATCTCAAGTACATTTTAGTATGTTTTACCTGCATTTTATGTTAGTTTGCATTGCATATACTTAAAACTCTTTTTGGTGAATAAGCGCAGGAATAAGCCTAATTTGGTGTATTATAGGGCACGGGGCTAATGGATGCGTGAAGGCAAGTCAAAAGCGGGATATACATGGCATAAAGGTGCAATGGAGCAAGGAGACCAAGCATGAAAGGATATTAAGCATGAATGAACAAGTAGCAAAGAAGATGAGCATAACGAGAATCGAATGAAGAACCGGGATCTGCAGAGTCTGAAGTCACGGCGGGAATAACTTGAGGCGCCAAGACCACAGCGAGTACCAGCCCAGGACTATGGAACCTCATCGTGCAAGTTCTTGCACTCTGAGCATGACAAGCCTAAGGAGCGCGCGCCTGTGCGAGAGCCCGACTGAACATAGAACTTACTACAAGTCTCGCTACTCAGCGAGTAAAAGGATCTGGAGGAGCATGCTGCATGTGCGAGGGCTAAGTCTTGATTTGTTTTATTTTAATTTCTAATTTTTGAGGGTTATAATGTTTTAAAAACGATATCTGACTGGTGTGAGAGGCATCTTTGACAACTTTAGTCGTATTCTTTACATCGTAATTAGGGTTTACTCTCTAGGAGAGATTCCAACGTAGAAAGAGGTCAAAACTCTACTTTCCTACTTCTTCTTGGGATTTTCTACTAGAGTGGATTATTATTATTATTTTGCTGGAATCTTATGAGGATTTGAATATTGATCTATATTCAGCAATTGGGTTTGATTTTTTTCTTTTCATCTTTCAATTGTTTGTTTATTAATCATGTTTAGATTTGATCCCATAATGGCTTTTGGTTCAGTCATGAACTAAACTCCATTATGGGATTCTAACGGATTTTAATATGTAGTTTGATTGAATGCTTGAATGCTGGATTATTTTATATATCATATGGGATGTCTATCATGATTGTTTTGCATGTATGAATGCTTGATCACCATTCGTTTCAGTATTTGTATGGAATTGACAATGAACATGCAAATATGGATTATAATCATGATAGATATCGTATATAGAGGCGTGTTATATGGCTTATGTATTTAAGTGAACTGGATAGACATATCTTTTTCACCGTATAAGTTAGAATAAGGGTTTGAACTTAAAATCAATATAGCTGCAATTTCACATAGACATATAGTGATTTTGGTTATATTGATGATTACATAGAGTCTATCATCTATGGATGTTGTGTAAGTAGTTGTTAGTGCATTGAAAAATGGCTAATACTCTTTTAGTGCTCTTGGCTACTTTCCTGTGATATGTGAACAAGTCATGCATGACAGTGGCGATTGAATGAAGTTAGGATCCCATTAATTCCAGATTTGATTTATTCTGTGTTATTATTGTTTTAGTTGTTATTTGCAATTCGAGAACAAACCAATCTTAGTCATTAGTTTGAGCATATAAATATAGTGAATTAATTAATGCATAGTGATTTGAATTAAACAACTTTCTTTGTGGGATCGATACTTTACTTGCTCTGTATTACTTGTTGACACATGTATGCTTGCATGAGTTAGAGCTCTTTTGTTAAGACTAAAAAAGAGGCAACAGTCAGCACATAACCTAATCACATTGTCACACATATTCAACAGTCATTGAATCATAAACAAACATTAATACAGTCAAATTATCTAAGTCTAGATCAATTTCTGAAATATGTCGGTGTACCGACGGCTTTATCGGGTAATTATCGAGTCTAAAACTCTATCCTGTAGCTCAATATCTGTAATTATCCGTCATATTATTTTTAAATGACTTAATATAATTTATAATATTTATTATAATTTATCATGAATTTTCAAACATTGGAATTATTATTAAATGATTTAAATATTAAACAATTCTATTATCATTAATATTTAATTAATATTAAACCATTAATGAAACCATTGCCAAAATATTAAGGTTATTTATAATAACTCAAAATATTTTTAAAGTACTAATATTACCCTTAAATGATTTTTAAAATATTTAAAATCATTTTTAAATAATTACCATTAATATTAAAGTATTATCAAGCATTATCTATTAAAATATTAAAAGTCATTAATTATAACTTAAAATATTTTTAATTCATTTATTTCGCTTTTTAAATGATTTTAAATAGATAAAACCGTTTTTAAACTATTTATTTAATATAATTATTAAATAAACTTAATATCATTAATATTTAATTATTATCATTAATATTAAATTATTAATAAAATTATCCTTTAAATATTAAAAGTTATATTTTATAACTTAAAATACCTTTAAACAATTTATTATCATTTAAAATAATTTTTATAATATTAAAATCATTTTTAAACTAATTTGTTTATTATAATTATTGAATAACTTTAACATCATTAATAGTAAATAATTAATGAGATTTTCCTTTAAATATTGAAAGTTATAATTTATAACTTAAAATATTTTTAAAATCTTTATTTTCATGTAAAATAATTTTTCTAATATTAAAATCATTTTTAAACTAATTTATTTAATATAAGTATTAAATAAATCTAATATCATTAATATTAAAATATTAATATTTTTCATGAAAAATATCAAAAGTTATATTTTATAACTTAAAATATTTTTATAACCTTTATATAATTTTTTATAATTTTAAATCATTAATTCTATTTTTCATCTTTTATTTAATACATTTATTAAATAAATTAAATATCATTATTATTAATTTATTAATGAAATTTCATCACAAAATATTAAAAGTTATAGAAAATAACTTAAAATATTTTCTTATAACATAATATAATTTTAAATGATTTTTCAAGTATTAAAATTATTTTTAAATAATGTATTTAATATTATAGTTAAATAAATTAAATACCTTTAATATTCTAAAAATATTAAATATTTATGAAATATATTCAAAATAATTAAAAACTAATTTTTGGATTTTAAAATAGTTTTTAATAATTTATTTTGTATTTTTAATAATTAAAAACTAATTTTTCTATTTATTTAATAAAAATAATGAATTTTAGAAATAAACTGTCGCTAAAGGACCCTATAGCGACGAAATTGTCGCTATAGATGTTCTTGAGCATGTCAGAACCTTCAAAGGATGTTAACCGGGTACCTACTTTGACTCAGTTTAGATCACTGATCTATATGTTTCTGGGTTTGGTAATGATTTATGATTATAGTATTATGGTAATACTACAATCACCAACAAGTTTTATATCCATAAAGCATCATAACAGTGTGTTTTATCCCATTAAAAATCTTGTCAGGACGATTCTTCAATTTCTTGGTTTCCCAGAAATGAAGAACAGTCAAAGTACCTTCCTTTCGATCCTTATAACTTGCATCCTGGTTCGGTTTAGTGTGATATAAAGGTTTATAATTATACCCACAATGTCAAAGAATAACTTTGTATCATCAGATCATTTTAATAACAACAGAATCGCAAGATTTAAGCAAGTCAAACCTTGTCAGAAAATGACTCTTGAAGAAATCTGGGTTTTCCAGATTTGTAACAAAACAGATGGTTAATACAAGTTTGACCGCGATTTTATTTCATCCTGATCATGATTTAAGTGTTATAATGATTTGAATATAGAGTCCATATACCAATATATAACATCAAAACAAGAAAATAGCTAAAATCATAAACAGTTGTAAGATCAGCAGCCCTAAACATCTTGTCAGATCGTTTTTGGAAAAATCTGGGTTTCGCAGAATTTCATTTGTGTGACCGGGCAACCATGTTTGACCACTTATAACATTTAATCTATAACCGATCTGGACCTGATTTAAGTTTCTCATGAAAGAACACATTACATACTACAAGTAACAACCTTCAAACAACAAAAATACATAACAGTCAAGGATTAAAGAGGTCTGACATTTGACTGTCAAACACAAGAACAACAATTTCCAGATTCTTGAAATCTTCAAATCTGAGCTTATAGATGTTATGGATCTAACATCTTTCAACCCAAATCATCTATTAACACCTTAATCAACATGATTAAACAGAAAAATGCAAGATCCAACACAACTTTAAAGATCAAATTTCTTGGTTAGGGTTTATACCTTTATGCATCAATTCATGATTCTAGGCTTGCAAATGATTTTCTCTCTCTCTAATTCTATATATATGTCTTGTATACAATGTATATGGCTGGTAGATTGGCTGAGCTGTGTTGTAATCAGTCACATGGAAAAGTCAAGGTGGTTCACCAACTCAAAATTTAGCAAGATACACAAGTTACCATAAATAATGTTAGAGGGGCATTTTGGTCTTTTTTCTTGGAATTTTAATGGCATTAATGTAATCTTAGCAAACCCTTAGGGTTTAACCCTAAGATTTAACACATAGCATTTGTAGGATTTCTAATTTAGGGTTAAAATAAAATAAATATTAGTTTCTAAAAATAGAAAATTAGGGTTTGTTAATTAGATTAGGTTTTCTAATTAAATTATACAGAAACATTGGGGTGTAATATCACTAATTACAATTAACATTACTAATTTAGCAATTAGGGTTTAAAATTTGTAATTAAGTTTTATAATTACTAATTAGGGTTACCTAATATAGAAATTAGGGTTTCTTGATATTAATATTTCAAAATGTTAATTAGGGTTTTAAAATACTAATTAGTCTTTCCCCAATTAACAATAAAATCTAATATACATGATATTAATCACATTAACACAATTTCTGCCTGAGCAAAAACTCCAGCTTAGATTTCAATTTAGGTTTTTTAATTTCAGAAATTAGGGTTTTATTTTATAATTATGGTTTTCCATAATAACAAGGCTTTACCTAAAATTACACATCGTTTAACACATAACACAATTATAAAACAATCTTGTACTCTAATTTGGATCTCAAAGGTTTAACACGGTAAAACTAGGGTTTATATAAATATTGTTAGGGTTTGGTCATAATACACCATAATTGACCAACCATTATCAATACATACATGCAGTACATATTTATAGCACTGAAAAATCAAAATATACTTAATATTATATTATTATTCTCATCCATTGATCAAAATCCAAAATTAGGGTTTGGATTTCATATCGATTTATTCTTCCATATTTAACCTTAATAATTAAGGTAAAATAATTAACTTAATAATCAAGAAAAATTCATAAATAAAATAATTATTATAATTATTCAAAAAAAATCATTGCATATATTATTTAAATAATATATAACTATATTTTCATGGAAAATAATTAATAAAAATATTTCTACTATAAAATTAATTATTATAAGAATATACTTTATAATAATCAATAATTCTCAAATAAAATTATTTGTAAACATTCATGTAATAAATATATTTTTATTTATCACATAAATACATATACACCTTATCTTGTACAAATCCTCATCTTTAAAAAAAATTATAAGCAAAATTTCTGATTTAATTATATAGAAAATATCGGGTTGTTACACCGAACAAGTCTCAGTGACAGTGAGACTACAAAGGTGGAAGTGAAGCAGCTTCGAAGAAGGACATGAACAGACCAAAGCTTCACTAACTAAAGATGAGAATGACACTGAAGATGGCAGCTAAGCTGAGAGTCGAGAAGGCCAAGAAGATAGCATTTAGAAAAGTGACAGAGCACAAAGAAGATCCAGAGAGCCACTCTACGAATCACCACGAACTAAAAGATGAAACAGAACAGATGCAAAACCATGTCTGCAAACCACTCAAGAAGGGTTCAGGGAATGCTAAGTGCCAGACGAAGTCTACCAAAAGCTAAAAAACTTAGCAAACCTAAATGGTGATGGTGCACAGCTGACATCGGATGAAGATGAGCAGAACCGAATGAAGATCAGCTGTACCAGAGAAAATGTGGTCCTGACTCTACGCAGAATGAAAAGAGGACCATGCCAAGATGCTATGTACAAAAGATGTTCAAGCTTAAAGACATCTTAGCACTAAGGCACCCACAACAACAACTACACCAACAAGTAGCTAGGGTCTGAGGGGTCCTTGTCCGGAGCGATTAAATGAAGTTCCAAGCCTGTTGGGCTTGAAGAGTTCCTAAGGAACTAGAAGAGTTCCAAGCCTGTTGGGCTTGAAGAGTTCTTAGTGAACTGGAGTTCCAAGGCTACTGGCCTTGAAGGAATCTTGGTGATTCAGGGTGTAACGTCCACGAATTTGAAACTCTTTATTAATTAAATATGTGATTTAATTTTTAATGAGTTAGCTTTATGAGTTTATTTAAACCTTATGCGGTTATGTGAATTTATGAAATGATTAAAAGGAGTCACTAATAGTTATTTAAATTAGTGGACTAACCCTAAGAGTTTGATATCAAGAATTGATAGGATTCTTATTAATTAAATATTCAATTTATTTGAATATAGTAACAAGATTTGAACATATTGATTAATGTCAATTGTGGGTATATCACCATTGTAGAAGTTAAATTATCCATATGAAACTTATGTGGTGATAGGAGTTAGAACTGGCTTGAAGCTAACCTATTTTGGCCTTTGCCGGGGACCCACAAGAATTGTACTTGCCATCTAATAATACAAAATGGCGCAATTCTTGCCAGAGTGTCGATCTGAGACAGTTAAGTTCTTCTATAGGAAATGAAATAGAACACTTTGTGTAATGTGTGACATGCATAGAATCATATAATAAGATACATTATGTTGATATGAAGTGTCAAGTAGTGCAATAAAATTAAGTGATTGTTAAACAGAAATAAATGAATATCTGTGTATTCCTGAAATTGGGAAAAGAAATTATGTGTGTACACTGGATGTATAATAATGTTATAATATGCCTATATGAGTAGTAGAGATAGTTATTAAACTGCCCGAACAATAATACTTAACTGCGTTATTTTACTACGTGTATTTAATGTACATGGGTTATATAATTTGAGTATATAAATACATCCCAAATTTCCTTTGTGTGGTAGTAGTAACACATTTATATTACATTATGGGAATTATAGTGTCCAAACCAAGCCTTAGTTGATTAAGTATGCTGAGATTTCTCTATTGTCCCAAAATGAGTGTCACAAAGGACATGAACAGTGAACTAAAAGCTAGTTTACGTAACTTCCATTTGGGCTAAGCTTAGGTAATGATTTCTAGGCCAATGGCTGATGGGTGGGTTGTTGAACCACTCCTTAGCAACCAATGTATTTTTCCTTTGCACCTTGAGTTCCAATCTTGTGTAATACCAATGTCTAGTCCATGCTTCTTCTATAAATACAAGCTTCAAAATTCAATTTTTGTTATTTGTTAAGTTTGATATTGAGAGTTCTAAGTTGCTGAGAAAGTTTGGGAGCATACTTAGTGTATAAGGAAGCCAATTCAAGCCAAGAGGTATAAAATCTTAACTTGTGTTCTTGAAATGGGTTTTGTCAATTTCTTGAAATTTCTTGAAATTCTTTGTTAGTCAAAGTGAATTAGCATGCTATAATGTGTTTAGGAAGTAAACTTACATGTTTGAACTCTCAAATGATGGATTGGAACATGTTTGAAACAAGTGAAACCAAGTTGGTTAAGGCTCTAGTAAAACTGAGTCCCTTCTATCGTCTCTCGATGCAGAGCCTGTACTTGTATCTTGCTACCGTATCAAATCAGTTTTATCTCGGGCATGGCAATTCCACACACCGCACTGCACTGAGATGTTCTGTTAAGTTTCTGTTCATGCTAACTTGTTAGTACATGGTAGAGCGAACTTGTAAACTGTTTTAGCACGCACATGTAAGCACATGCATATAGGATGAACAAGTATAGCAATGATTGACATAACACTTGTGGTCTTGAAATGAGATTTATGATTTCAAAACTGAACTTTGTCATGAACACATTGCGTGAGCATTCTGACTTTATGAGTATGTTAATATTGTTTATATTGACATTAAATGCAAGACTAAGTGATTGAACACACTAGCATACATGATTGAAAGATTTGACTATTTCAAAGATAAGAAACTTAAGATTTTTCAAAGAGAACTTGACGAAGATTTTTATCTAGTGAGTTCTGACTTTTTGAGCATGTGTATGTGACTTTAATATATGTTGTAAATGCATTAGAGTTGTATACTAATATGCCTTGTATATGCTAAGTTGACTTAGTGTTAAATTCAATGAAAGTTAGAATGAGAAAGCTAATATCATCAAGTAATGGGTAAAGTATGTTATGACCATTCAAGCATGTGTATTAGGATTCATTATGCCTATAGACATATTAACATGAACATCGTTTGGATAAGATATGGTTTTCACTTATGCACACAGTCATAAAGAAAAGGAAATTTCTAGAATATGAATTGTGTGAGTAAAGTATACATGTGTTGCCTATATACAAGCATGACTACTGAGTAGTGTATAACCAAGTTACAAAGCATGATGATTACATGACCTTTTACATTTTAATGACATATAAATTGTAAGTTAAACTTGAAGTAATGAATTCAAGTATGGTCATGAGCTATATGTGAAACTCTAGCATGTATGTATTTAAAATAGGTGCGTAATTAGCATGTCAGAGTTGGATCAAGTCGAGAGCGAGAGCTCAACCTTGAGTGCAGCGAAGGGACAATAGCAATTTCTGACGTCCCTAAGCTTAGACCCGAGCACACAATTTGCCAATCTTCCTGATCTTGCCAAGATGATCTATTTTTGGGTCTGAAGTTTATGGCATGCCTATATGATTTCTTAACTTTGTAATATATGACCAATATGCCATATAATGTGATTAGAAGCATGCTATGTGAAGACTTAGTTATTGTAGGTGTAGACGCATATTAGTTTACACATACTAATTGAAAGACCGATGTGTTGATGTTAGGTCGTTTCAACGCAAGTTAGTTAAAGCTAGTATTATATTGTAGCTGAGCAAACAGGCAAGTATCTAAACCTTACGCACTACCTTTATTTAGTGCAAATAGGTATATGTTTATGCAAGTTCTTTGAACCCTACTTTTATTGAGCAAGTTCCTTGAACCCTACTTTTGTTAAGCAAGTTTCCCTAAACTTACCCTAAATTATATTGAGCAAGTATCCGAATTTATTATGTTGCAAGTTTCCTAACTTACACAACTTTGAGTTTGTGAAAGTTTTCTTATCCTTCTCATATTGCATTGAGCAGGATATTGTTGAATTGAAAGTTATTCATTTAAGCTTGAATTTTATTTCCAAGCATGCTATTAAGTGGTTTAATTTCCTTACAATTATTCCACATCGATATTATTGATATTCGCACTTAGTGCACTTGAGTACGTACAGTCTTGAACTTATACATCATTTAAAGTTCAATAATTCTTGAACTGTGGTAAATAGAGTCTGAACATTTGTCCGGTCAGACAAGCCTATGAAGTTTTATAAAAGCTATCCAAACCAATTGATGGTAAGGATTCTTAAACTGAAATAACACCCCTCTTATGATAGGGGAGTACCCCAGGTATCTAATATAAGATATAACAGAGCTGATTTAAATATTATGCATATACATGGTGTACGCGAGGCTGATCCCCTCAAGTGCTTATTCTGTAGCCAGTAACCAAAGGGTCAATTAGCTATTGATTCCATTAGAGTGTCATAGTTCAAAGTCTACTTGACTAGCAGTTATTCTAAAAGCAATCATTACCTTCGCTTATAATATTCATATTGTTGAATCCTTCAGATATTCATATTTTTGAATTCATTGTCAGATATTTTCCATTCATCATGATATATCCTTATTGTTGTGTTTAAACTTGTTGAGCAAACTTGTTGCTCATCCTTGCTATATCATGAATTATATTGCAGCTAAGCCCAAGACCTCAGGAAAGGACAAGGGTAAAGGAAAGATGTAGGATAGTCGCCAGGAGCAGACTTTACTATATGTCTAGTTTAAATTATTGTTATGTAATGTGAACCCTAATTATTAATTTAGGGTATGTTTGTAAGATTTTATTAAGGTTATCGAATCTTGGGACTAGTAACACCTTTTGAATGAATGATGTACGTTTATTATATTCCGCATTTTAGTTATCGTATGTTATTTAGAGGTGGATGTTTGTAGTTTATCGTGATGACCGAACCGGGGTCAGAGGACCTGGACATGGGGGCGTCACAGGTTGGTATCAAAGCCTAGGTTATAAACATTAGGAATACGGAACCTAGGTTATAACCTTAGTAGAAAACTCAAGTAGAGTATGTAAGTGATGGGTTGGGTAAATCCATCAAGTTTTATTGTGATATTGAAGTGGTTTATTTAAATCAAATATAATTTATAGACGTCTTAAACTTCTTAATGCTAACATGAATAGCATATCACATAAATCCTAATTGTTTCTTCCTTTCCTCAGATCATGCCGCCTAGGAGACTTCAGCGGAATCAGAGGGAGGAAGGATTCGTTAACAATGGTGGAGGGGAAATTGTTGATCCAATGCAGAACTTCGTTAACTGTTTAACTTTCGAGCAATGTAAAAGCAGGACCCCGCTTGAAAGAGGGGCGTACCAGACATCACTTGGCTAGCTTTAAGGACTTTAAATTGGTAGGACCACCGGAGTTCCGGGGAACCTTAGATCCAATTGAAGCCCAGACATGGATAGAAGAAATGGAGAAGGTGTTTGAGGTCACACGAGTGGCCGAAACACAGAAGATGAGTTTTTCCACTTTCACGATGAAGGGCGAAGCTAACTATTGGTCAAAAGCCAATAGGGGCCGAGCAGACGAAGGAGTTATTCCTTGGGAAAGAATTAAGGAGCTATTCCTCGAGAATTACTTCTCGGAGAATACGCAACAGGATATAGAGGTTAAGTTTCTGGAACTGAAACAATGTAGTATGACTGTCGCAGAATACGCGGTGAGATTTAACGAGTTAGCCCGATTCGGTTCACATCAGGTTCACACGGAGGCCAGGAAGTCAAGGAGGTTCGAATTAGAACTGAAACCATGGGTGCAGAAGGCAGTAGGTGTGTTGAAGATCAAGACTTATTCTGATCTTTTGGAAAGGGCTATCATTGCCGAAGGAGGCAATGAGGCCATCGCTCGATTCAAACAAGAAAAGAAGACCGGTCAGGATGGACAGAAAGGGGGAAGCAGCGGAGACAGCAACCCCAACAAGCGTAAATGGACGGAGAGCCAATCCACTGAAGGCAGTAAGTCCGGAGGGGAGGCTAAGAAAAGTATGAAGTGCAATAACTGTGGGAGGAGTCACTCGGGGGAGTGTATGAAGGAAAAGAGTGTTTGTTATCATTGTGGACAACCGGGGCACATGGCTCCTCAGTGTCCGAATAAGAAGAAGGGAGGATGTTTCTCGTGTGGAGCCACAGACCATCAAATCAAGAACTGCCCAAAGAAAAAGGGCGATGCAGCTAGCGGCAATCGCAACAACAACAACAATGGGCTAAACATTAGAGGGCCAGTCAGTCAAGCCAACAAACCAACGGCACGAACGTTCAACATGACCGTACAGGATGCGGTGGAGTCTAAGGACGTGCTGTCAAGTATCATTCCGATCAATGATATAGATGCATACGTGTTATTTGATTCGGGTGCTACCTGCTCTTTCGTTTCCGAAGAATTTGCCAAACAATTAGACTTACCCCGTGAGAGGTTAGAACACCCTATGAACGTAGAAGTAGCAAACAAGGAAATTATTCCCGTAGAATACATTCATAGGAATTGTTATGCCGAATTATGAGGATTTAAGCTCAAAGTGGATTTGATACTGATTCGTTTGGGGGAGTTCGATGTAATCCTTGGAATGGATTGGTTATCGGTTTATAGAGCAGTTATAGATTGTAAGAAGTGTATACACCTTAAGACTCCGAATAAGTCAAAGGTGGTATTTTACGGAAGGAAATCGCCGAGACAATCTAATTGTTTGACGATGGTGCAAGCTCAGAGATTGCTTAAGAAGGGTTTTATATGTTATTTGGCTCACATAATTGATACTCAATGAGTCGAGGGTGAACTGAGTCAGATACCTATTGTAAGGGATTTCATTGATGTCTTCCCAGATGAGATTCCAGGATTGCCACCGGATAGAGAGATTGAGTTTGTTACTGATTTTGCACTAGGGACATCACCGGTATACAAAGCGCTATATCGTACGGCATCGATAGAGATGAAAGAACTGATGGCTCAATTACAAGAGTTGTTAGATAAAGGATACATTCGACCGAGCGTATCACCGTGGGGAGCACCAGTCTTATTTGTAAAGAAGAAAGATGGGTTGCTAAGACTTTGTATCGACTACCGAGAGTTGAACAAGGTCACCATTAAGAACAAGTACCCGTTGCCCAGGATAGACGATTTGTTTAATCAGTTGAAGGGGGAAAAGTACTTTTCAAAGATTGACTTGATGACCGATTATCACCAACTGAAAGTGAGGCCGGAGGGTATTCCAAAGACGGCATTTAGAACTCGGTATGGACACTTTGAGTTTCTGGTAATGTCATTTGGATTGACGAATGCGCCAACAACATTTATGGATTTGATGAACAGAGTGTTCAAATAGCATATGGATAAGTTTGTTGTCGTATTCATCGATGACATTCTAGTGTATTCAGAAATGGAGGAAGAACACGTCGAACATCTTCGGATAGTGTTGGAGACATTAAGGAGGGAGAAGTTGTACGCAAAATTCTCCAAGTGTGAGTTTTGGTTGCAAAGAGTGCAGTTTTTAGGGCACGTTATCGACAAAATGGTGTTTCGGTGGATCCAGCGAAGGTAGAAACGGTTATCAATTGGGAGCAGCCGAAGACGCCGACAGAAATCGAGAGTTTCTTAGGATTGTCGGGATACTATCTAAGATTTATTTGGGATTTTTTGAAATTAGCATCGTCGTTAACCAATCTTACCAGAAAGACAGTTAAGTTTGTTTAGACGGAGAAGTACGAGGAAAGTTTCCTAGAATCGAAGAAGAGGCTTAGTCAAGCACCTGTGTTGGCTTTACCGGACAACACAGGAGGATTTATAGTGTATAGTGATGTGTCACACAAGGGTCTTGGCTGTGTACTGATGCAACACGGTAGGGTCATTGCGTACGCTTCACGTCAGCTAAAAGATTATGAGAAGGGATATCCGACTCATGATCTGGAGTTAGCAGCGGTAGTTTTTGCCTTGAAGATTTGGAGGCATTATTTGTATGAGGAGAAGTGTGAGATATATACAGATCACAAGAGTCTAAAGTATATCTTCACGCAGAGAGAGTTAAACATGAGGCAGCGCCGATGAATAGAATTGATCAAAGATTATGATTGTGAGATTCTGTACCATCCAGGCAAAGCAAATGAAGTGGCAGATGCCTTGAGCAGGAAAGGCAGAGAGAAGTTATTGAAATTGACCATTCAAGATGAATTGGTGAAGGATTTCGAACGATTAGACTTGGAGATTCAGTATCCGATGGAGACCAACGAACAATTATTTACAGTGACAGCGAGTCCGACTTTATTGGATAAGGTTAAAGAAGCACAAGAAAAGGATGAAGATTGCATTAACATCAAGAAGCGATTGACTGAAGGTGATGGGTTGAAATTTAAGATTGATAGCACTAGACTGCTAAGATTTGAGGGACGAATTGGATACTGCTAGTACCAGAACTGAGAGAGGAGATTTTACAAGAAGCGCACAGTACGAGATACTGGATACACCCAGGAAGCACAAAGATGTACCAAGATTTGCGTCACCATTTCTAGTGGCCAAACATGAAGAGAGAGGTTGCAGAATGCGTAAGTAGATGTCTAACTTGTTAGAGAGTCAAGGCAGAACATCAATGTGACACCCTCAAAACAGGTATACATCACCCATCTTGGGTCGTCAGATACAAGGTACTGAATACAAATACAACTTAATTATACAACAGTCGTGTAAAATACGACAAAACATAGGTTGTGATTTTTAATACAAATATTGTCATCTAAACAATATCCACACTCAATGGAGTCCTCATTACATTTATTATCACACTATTTCACAGAATAGTGAGGACTATTAATGCACCATCTAGGACCATCACTGCTCCCCGACTAGTCCCAAATTACGCTCTCATTTCTTTAAGAGAATAAAGAAAAGAAAGGGTGAGCTCAACTAGCCCAAGAAGAAATATTATTATGACTAATATAATGCGTAATAAATGATCATTAGCCTTCAACAATGTTAAACCGATAGAATATAATAGACAACAAGTTTAACTCACAATGGATCAAGCAATCCATTAGAAGAGTCAAGTAAGGTATAAAATCTACTATCTTCTATGATTTAAAAGTTTTTATCAACTTTATCGCCGAGACTCAACTTTAATAAATAAAATCGAATCATCCCTACTCCACGTCCAATGATATTCATGTAATCATCAATGGTCATGACTATACCGAATAATCCTCGGTCATAATCATACCAAACAACCATTCCACCAATGAACTACAAAAGCAATGAGGACTTTTACCACATCATTCGTCACATTACTACCATGATTATACCGAATAATCCTCGGTCATAATCATACCAAGTCCATCTATGCACGTAAGCCAAAGATGACTTTCATCACAATATAAGCATGAGGATGATGACAATGACATAATAATTCAATAAAACAAGTTCAAGAATAATTTTTAAAGATTTATAAATTAATTTATCCAGGAGCCAATAACGTCCAAATTGTCAACATGATACTGCTTTGTAGAGTAAAATTCAAGAATGCTTAGAAGAATATTTCCATGAAAAGATACTGGATGAAGCGCAAATATCAAGGATATTCCATTAATTTCATGGAGTATATAAGCCAAAGCTTTTACCAACTGAGTATAATAGAATATATGAAACTACAAATGGATTTTCGCCCGCCATGCGGTAATCTACGTAGACAGATCATTTCCACAATTTAATAAGGAATGAATACGAAGGATCATTCACCATGCATGTGGTAATCCACATAGATAAAGTTATTCCAATGTAATAATAAAGAATGGAATAATGTAAGATTCACCATGCGTGCGATAGATCGCATGCACAAACAAAAGTTATTCCCAATGTAATAATAAATAATGGAACCCAGTCCCAGGCGTAAACGCACGAGATAAGATATATCCAATGTAATAATAAATAATGGAACTAGGTCCGCATAAACGTTACACAAACGCATGATGTATACATTCCGCCAAACGTAATAATAAAGAACGGAATATTAGAAGAATTTCACCACATATGCAGTATTTCACATAAACAAAGTTATTCCAATGTAATAATAAGAATGGAATAACAACAGAATTCCCGTGCATGCGATGATCATATGACAGGAATGAGTTATTCCAACATAATAATAAAGAATGGAATAACAGAAGAATTTCACCATGTATGCGGTACTTTGCATAAACAAGTTATTCCAACATAATAATAAAGAATGGAATAACAGAAGTTCACTTCATGAATACAAAAGAAATAATACCCCTTACGAGTACAACAAATAATATCCCTTACCTTAGAAGAAATTGGATATTGGAGTAGTGAAGTAGCAGAATACTTTTCTTCTTTCTCTCTATAACTTCTCTCTCTAGAGTTTCAGTGAATTCGTAAGAAATAATGAAGGAATGAGCTTCTATTTATAGGAGAATGGATTGAATAGTAACTAATTCATGAACGGTCCAGATTGATTTACTTTTAAACGGATGGTCCATATTGATTTACTATTAAAACTTAAAGCAACGGTCCATACTGATTTACTATTAAAACTTTAAACCAGCGATCCATATTGATTTACTATTATAACTTTCCACCAACGGTACATATTGATTTACTATTATATCTTCAACCAACGATCCATATTGATTTACTATTATAACATCAACCAATGGTCTAAAAAATTATCACATCTCCTCATGGAATAATATTGTACCCAAAAATGATTTGGACCTAAAAAGAAATATATTTTACGGTGAATGAATAGTAATAGTGAATGAATAGTAACTGATGAATAGTAACTCATGTGAATAGAACTCATAATAATAACTCGAATATAGATATGAATAGTAATCTCAAACGACTTGAAAAAGTGCCCCGAATACCCTGATTGAACAATATAACCTCCGTACATCAATTATTATCAAAATAAATGTCGATTTCTACTAACACTAATAATCCTAACACAATGGAACTATCAATTTCATTTTTAATCAACACGAACTTATTCATCATTAATATTATAACTCATAATATTTAACAATCGTGTCGCTCCTGTGAAAGAGGGGCTTTCCGATAAGGATTTTCCTTATCATGCGCATAATTAGGTGACCAAACCTCTCCTCGACGTAACTTCTAAACATTGTCAATATTGCAAATAATAATATAAATAACTTTGTCGTCTCAATTATTGATTTAATAATATAACATATTATACAGATGATACTGTGACAATAATTGAATCAATATATACGAGAGATATGATGCAACAATTATCAGCGAATAATTGAGTATAACCGAGTGACTTCTCACGTAAGCATCAATAATCAATACCGCAAAGCTACTACTATACAACCACACGATTCATCGTATTTTTTACTACCGAGTAGTTCAACAGCTTTTAATTCGGTAACACTTTTCGCCGTTATTTTTATAAAAATATTTTTGTCGCTTTCTCAATCCGACAATAATTCCGCTAGGGGGTCCACCAATGATTGATCACCGTCATATGATATATTCCCCGATAAAAAAGAATATTCCCGACCAATCGAATATTATATAACAACTTGCATACTTTGCAAAATTTATAAATATTACCCACAACTATAACATTATATCAAATCCACACCATAATATTAAAAAAATATTTTGAGAAATTTAAATCTTTATTCATAAAATTTGGGGTCTCACAATCTCCCTCCTTATGAAATTTTGCCATCAAAATTACGTGACGCACTGTATGTCAAGAAATGAGGATACCTTGACTTCATTTCAGATTATAACTCTTGAGGTATAACCTTTGAGTGTTGAATACGATCCTTCTTATCCAAGATTTTAACACGTATCTCTTCATACGTTAAATCTTCTGCTATCTCGTCTAGTTTTAATTCAATAATGTGGTTCGGGTCATCCACATATTTACGTAACATCGATACGTGAAAAACATTATGAACACGCGACATACTTGGCGGTAAAACGAGTCTATAGGCCACAGTTCCTACTCGATCAAAGATTTCAAATGGGCCAATAAAATCGAGGGTTGAGATTTCCTCTCTTCATCGATTCTTACTTCTAGAATAACGCCCTCTTGAACCTTTTTCTTCACATTCATCAGCTCTGAGTATGTAGCTTGAGCAGCTTTAACTTTATCGATTAAGGTCTATTTTAATCGTATATTCGTTATCTTCACGTGGGTCCCTAGAGTCTTTAACTCTATCTCCATCATTTGTAAGTTATACGAAATGGGTCATTGTGTTAACAACATCACACTCAGAACGACATATGATCTTCTTACTCAACGCTAGCCACCTACCACGCTCACTTTTCCCACGATGATATTGAATGGTACGATCGTAATCTTCAACAGCTCGAGCCAACGTCTTTGGCACATTACACGTTCATTTTGGGTGAAGAAAATATTTGAGGGTTTTAGAAATGGTGTTTGTACTGAGGTCAATACAAAATTTGATTTCACGCTCTAAGGTAGGCTAAGAAGTCTTCAAGAATACGTCAGAAAATTTATTAACAATAGAAATATCATTCAAAACTATGACCCTCCTCCAAGACTTTGATAGTACGTCACATTGATACCTATCAACTTGTCATCGTCATTTACGACGTCGCCTACAAAAAGTCTGGCTTCGGTGCATTCCACACAAGGAAGCCACCAACGAAAGGCTCGAGGCTCTTTACTTATGACTTGATATGATAATGATTGACTTTAGTGGTTTAGTTGCTTGAATTCTCATAACAGGTTGGTTAGGAATATGAAAGCTAACAACCTTACGAAAAGCATGATGAGTAATTAACCAATCGATTCCTAAAAACACATCAAAGGCAAGTATTTTCAAAGAGATAAGATCGACAGGTAACGTGAAAGTGTCGATTTGAATCAACAAGATCTATAAATAGTGGAGGTAACGAAGGTTTCTACTATCGAAGTTTCAACCAATAAGTCAAAGTCTAATTTCTCCGAAGTCAAATTTAAACATTGAGCGCAAGCAAGAGAGATAAAAGAATGGGTAGAACCGGTATCTAATAAGGTATAGACTTCGCAAGAATTTATAATTAACTAACCTGTGCTAACTTCGTTCGGGTCACTCGCTTTTTTTTTTTGAGAAGTCACGAAAAAATGCTCTTCCTGAAACCACCGACTTTGTTTTGTCCGTATCCGCCTTTGGTACCACCGTCCCAGTTGGACTTGACTTTGGTGCACGACAAAAATCGGGCTAGGTGACCTTCTTTTCCACAATTGTAACATGCTTTGTACGCATCACGCAGCTTTGACTAATATGTCCCTCCCTCTCGCATTTGAAGCATACGACTACCGGCGGTTGCGTTCTCCTTCCTTAACAGGTGTTTGGTCTTTGTTGTTTTCCATCATTATTGAACCTCCTCTTCTTGAAATTTCCACTTCTATTATCTTGGCCATGATTACCACCGGTGGTTACCATTCTTAGGCGTGATAATTTCCCCATGATGGTTATCATTGTTCCGATGGTCGCTTGCCACCCATGCGATTATTATCCCGTTGTTGGTCGTTGCCTTTTGGTTGTGTTGAATCATTATCGCGCTCAATAACCGAGCCCTATTCACAACATCTCGAATATAAACAAAGTTTGTGAGAAATGAGGTATCGACGTATATCGGGTTTCAAACCTCTTAGAAACATTCGTGTCATTCGCTCCTCATTATCGACCAAATGGGATGCAAATCGGGATAACTTTCGCAAACTTAGCCTCGTCTTTGCGACACGGTCCATATTGTTTTGTTCCAACTTGATAAACTCCACCTCCTTCATGTGATTTAATACTTTCGGAAAGTACTTGTAGTTGAAAAGCTCTTGAAACTTCTCCCAAGACATCTTGAGTGCGTCAGTCGGGTATGTTTCTATGATTCCCACCAATAATCTGCTTTCTTCACGCAACACATAAAGGTGGCAAAGGGAACCTTTTGCTCCTCGGAGCATCCCAAGACATCAAATATCTTGGTGATCTGCTTTAACCACGTCTTCGCCTTAAGTGGTTCTGGCTTTCCCAAAAACTTCGATGGTCCCAGCTCCTTGAACTGCTTAGCGGTGACCGACCGTGGGTTGCCATTGTTTCCACCTACATTATGAACAGGAGTCTCTCTCGCCTAATGTTGCATGAATTTCATAAAGCCTTTGAACATCCCATCGTTCATCATTTCATCGGTGTTATTGTTTACCTGAGGATTATTATCTTCATGTTGCACATTATCCTTGATATTGATCGTTGGTGACTCAACGGTCTCATGTGCTTCATTTCTTATCCGAACATTTTCGGATGCCATTTTCAAATATTGCCACAAAACAATGGTTAACTAACATGTCACATATTATCCCTATACTCTGACCGACCAATTAAATACCAAATAAACTTAGGTAGGTCATACTAGCGAAGGAATTCCCCATCTCTCCCCTCCTAGTTCTTGTCTCACATCTCAGCCAGGGATCATATCCTAAGCTTTGATACCAACTGTGACGCCCCCAAAATAGGTATACATCACCCATCTTGGGTCGCCAGATACAAGATACTGAATACAAATACAACTTAATTATACAACAGTCGTGTAAAATATTACAAAATATAGTCTGTGAGTTTTAATACAAATATTGTCATCTAGACAATATCCACACTCAATGGAGTCCTCATTACATTTATTATCACACTATTTCACAGAATAGTGAGGACTACTAATGCACCATCTAGGACCATCACTCTGTTCCCCGACAAGTCCCAGCTATGTTCTCATTTCCTGAAGAGAATAGTGAAAGAAAGGGGGAGCTCAACTTGCCCAGTAAGATATATTATGACTAAGATAATGCAGAATAAATTATCATTAGCCTTCAACAATGTTAAACTGATAGAATATAATAGACAACAAGTTTAACTGCAGCGAATCAAGAAATCCATTAGAAGAGTCAAGTAAGGTATAAAATCTACTATCTTCTATGATTTAAAAAGGTTTTCATCAACTTTATCGCTGAGACTCAACTTAATAAATAAAATCGAATCATCCCTACTCCACGTCCAAGGATATTCATGTAATCATCAATGGTCATGACTATACCGAATAATCCCTGGTCATAATCATACCAACAACTGTCCACCAATGAACTACAGGCCAATGAGGACTTTTACCACATCATTCGTCACATTACGGTCATGATTATACCGAATAATACCTGGTCATAATCATACGAAGTCCATCTATGCACGTAAGCCAAAGATGACTTTCATCATAATATAAGCATGAGGATGATGACAATGACATAATAATTCAATAAAACAAGTTCAAGAATAAATTTTAAAGATTTATAAATTAATTTATCCAGGAGCCAATAACGTCCAAATTGTCAATATGATACTGCTTTGTAGAGTAAAATTCAAGAATGATCAGAAGAATATTTCCATGAAAAGATACTGGATGAAGCGCAAATATCAAGGATATTCCACTAATTTCATGGAGTATAGAAGCCAAAGCTTTAACCAACTGAGTATAATAGAATATATGAAACTGCAAATGGATTTTCGCCCGCCATGCGGTAATCCACGTAGACAGATAATTTCCACAATTTAATAAGGAATGAATACGAAGGATTATTCACCATGCATGTGGTAATCCACATAGATAGGTTATTCCAACATAATAATAAAGAATGGAATAACAGAAGGATTCACCATGCGTGCGATAGATCGCATGCATGTGTTATTCCCAAATGTAATAATAAATAAGGAACCGGGTTCAAGCAGAACGCACGCATGTGGGATATTCCGGCGAATAATAAATAATGGAACCAGTCCCACAGAACGCGACGACGGTGGTATTCGATAGAATAATAGAGAACGGAATATTAGAAGAATTTCACCATGTATGCGGTACTTCGCATAAATAGGTTATTCCAACAGAATAATAAGAATGGAATAACAACAGAATTCACCAGGCATGCGATAGACCGCACAGACAGGTTATTCCAACAGAATAATAACGAATGGAATAATAGAAGAATTTTATCATGTATGCGGTACTTCGCATTTGACACCCCCAAATCCTGGTACTTCATTTCCTCAAGATTTGGTGTTCACTTAATCAAAACATTCATTTCTAACTACCCAATCATAATAAAATTGAATAATAAAAACACCCCATATATAGATTAAACTTAAATAAAAATATCCCAGTTATCTAACCTTTAATTACAATCATTCAAATGCGAAATTAAATTATTACATCATTCAAAAGTCTATAACGATAAAATAAAATTACAAGTCTTCATCACTTGTACATTTTTTCCTTTTCCTTTACTAGTGGTAGGTTCATTGACCTTCTCAACCTTAGTCATAATAAGTATATAATATGCAAGAGTGAGCAAACAAGACTCACTTGAAATAAGAATAAATACTTTACAACATTACAACGTTTGACAGAAATAAGTTCAATAGAACTGAATGATAGTTTCTATTAACATTTTAAACATACTATTAAGGGTCTAATGACCACGAATCATGTCCACAGTTATAAGTAATCTTTCAACTTTAACTTTAACAGTCATAAGACTATAAGAACTCCACGTACTTAGGGGGATCAGCCCTTCGTACAATGTATTGTGCACAACCATTTCAACGCTAAGCGTAAACCTCTAATAAAAGATTTGTTCATCTCAGTATTTAGAATACAAGTCCGCACTAAAGTAAGTTTGGTTTGGATACATTACAAGGTAATTTAGAATTCAACGGTCATCAACTAAGGATTAGTTGAATACAAAAGAAATAACTGTATGCTATGGAATAATCATAACTGAATTGATATTTGTAAATTAACATCATGCTTTAGGAATAATCTAATAGCATAAACATTGAATAACCATATCATAATTTGTTTTGAACAATATTAAGTCAAAGTTTATTGAGAATTGGATACCAAGCATGTATAATGAATAGTAATTTGAACGATAAAGTTATTCAACACTAGAATATTAGAATATGGTGATTTGCATGCTAAATAACGAGTTACATATTAAAGAAACGTGCTCAATACTAAATATACGATTTAGAATACTTGCATCCTTATGAACAATTAGATACAAGAGCTTTCTCAAAAATAAACCATCTAGCTCTACGAAAATGTAGAGTTAGCCACTTGTGTAATTGCAATTGAATTAAAAACAATAATGTACTCAACAAAATTAAACTCGCACAATGAAGTTTTTGAGTTAGAGAACTTGCCTTTAGCACAAGCTAACCCTTACCACTTGAATCTCAATACCCTATATATATGTCATCATGACATAATTAGTCATTACCAACCTTTATATCTATATAAACAAATATATACATCATGTAGGTTAAATTATCAATTCACATAATCAAACTATGTTAATACTAGTTAACCCTTGATAACATGCTCATTCATAGTTTAATACTACTGAAATCATCATTTAACATTCCTATTATTAACACATAACATTTATTTTAAAAATTTGTGTAATAAACTAAAACTGTCGAACCATTACGCTAACTCATGCTCACTACGCTACGATTTACACTTGTGGTTGGTGACATTCACGAAAGCCAACGATTACAACAAGGCCATGAGCCAACGCACGCCGCAAGGCAGCGCAAGTGAAATGAAAATGTCATCTTGGAGCCAATATTTGCGCCGCCTAAACTCCGAATTCGACGACCAAGCTCGGCAACAGCATGAACAAAAAGCCAAATTGGCCTATAAGCTCCAATCTAACAAGCTAATTAACAAGTAATTCATAAAGAGACTTCATGTAAACATATTGCAAAGACTCCTAACATGATTATACCCGTAAAATAACATAAACATCAAATTTACAACACCCAATTTCAATGTATTTGGCAAAAACTCCATTTTTGACATTTTTAATGAAAATCAACATTGTGATTTTGTTTTTCAATCAAAACAGTAAATTCAAAATACCATAGTTATGATTATACATACTCTATCAAATTCAATAGTCAATTTATCAATTTAACAACTAATTAACCTTTAATTTCATTTTTTTAAACTAAGCCATACTCATATATTTTCATATAAACACTGTAATATGGTTCTCTTCACAAATTACATACATACATGACTTAATTTCTCTATAATCATATATAAACTCATGAAACAACCTTTTACAAACAATTATCAAACAAAGTTATATATATATATATATATATATATATATATATATATATATATCAATCATCTTTTTTAAAATTATTTTACAGAGACTTTTTGGAAGAGGAAAAACTAAACTTTAAAATAAAATAAGAGGATTAATATCCTACCTTTGATTTAAGAAGATGATGGCTATCCTTTGATTATCAAGCTTCTTTTTCCCAATTCATTTCTCAAAACCTGTTAGAAATCACTCACTTTCTCTCTAGAGTTTTCTCAATTTTCTCTATATTCTTCTTCTTCTTCTCTCCCTTTTCTTCAACTGAGTCTTTCTTTTCTCTTCTAACATACATAGAATAATATAACGTATATAGTAATAATATATATTAATGATATAATATAAATATAGATATAACTTATATCAGTTATGTTTTATTTGAAAATCAAAAGCTATAAGGCTTGTTTGGCTAACCACTAAAATATAATCAATCAATCCTTATGCCTTGTTTGAAAAAAACACAATTAGAATAAAGACTTAATAGACATTAGGCCTTGTTTGGCAAAAAACCTAATTAAACTCCTTTAATTTATTTTAATAACTCTTTTATAGCAAGGTTATTTGTCACACTTCTAATAAATTAAATAATCAATTTAATCAATTCAAATACTAATCTATTAAATTACTTTAACACATAAATCATTCTCACATAATTATAATTTTTTTATAATTATAAATTTATTTAACCAACTAACACCTTATTTTAATTACAAATTTTAATTAAAATATTATAATTCATTTAATCATTATTAGCTCTCTAACTTAATTATTAAATTAAATTAGTATATAATCTCATAACAATTAATTTTCTTAGCTCCTTAATTATTTATTCAACAAATAATTAACTAAACCATATCAACTCAAATTGAATAATTATTTATTCAACAATAAACATATCCATTAAAGACTTATATACATCAATAAATATTTAATTTTTAATATTTATTTATTTATTTAACAAATAATTAACTAAACCACATCAACTCAAATTGAACAATTATTTATTCAACAAATAATCATATCCATTAAAGACTTATATAAAATATTTAATATTATAATTTGAAATTCTGTAATGTTACATCATTCCCTCCTTACAAGGATTCTGTCCTCAGAATCACCACTCAAACAAGTCATTCGTTACATTCTTCCCTACTTACAAAGATTCTGTCCCCAAAATCGAAGACATAGATTAAACAAATAACTCAGGGTTCTCTTTCAACATTTTCTTCGAGTTCCCACGTAGCTTCTTCAAATTGTGGTTCCTCCATATCACCTTCACGTAAGGTATCACTTTATTCCCGAGCACTTGTTCTTTCCTGTCGACTATCTGGATAGGAACCTCTTCATAAGGCAAATCTTTCTCGAACTACAACGGTTCGTACTCGATCACATGTTTGTAGTCGGGTTTATATGGTCGTAACACCGAAATATGAAAAACATTATGAATGTTTTCCAACTCTGGAGGTAGAGCTACCTCATAAGCCACTTCTCACACTCGTCGCAACACTTCAAAGGGTCCAATAAACCTTGGGCTTATCTTTCCCTTTTTATCGAAACGAATTTTCCCCTTCCAAGGAGAAACTTTTAGGAATACACAACTTTCTACGTCAAATGCACGATCTTGCCTGAATTGATCAGTATACTTCTTCTGTAGGTCTTGAGCTAATACCAATCTTGTCCTGATGAGTTTGACAATGTCAACAGTTTTTTGAACTTGTTCTGGTCCTAGCAGTTAACGTTCACCGACTTCATCCCAGTACAGTGGAGTTCTCCACTTTCTGCCGTACAATGCCTCGTAAGGTGGCATGCCGATGCTCATGTGGTAACTGTTTGTATAAGCAAACTCCACCAACGGTAAATGTTCTTCCCAGCTTCCTTTAAAGTCCATGACACATGCTCTTAGCATATCTTCCAATGTCTGAATTGTTCGTTCGCTTTAGCCATCTGTTTGTGGATGATAAGTCGTACTCATTCGCAATTGTGTCCCCATGCATTCTTGTCGTCTCTTCCAGAAATTTGACATGAATCGCGGATCTCTATCGGACACAATTGATATCGCACTCCATGCTCTCAAACGATCTCTTTAATGTATAATCTTGCCAACCGATCAAGATTGAATCTAATCTTTATTGGTAAAAGTGCCCCGATTTCATTCGATCATCCCACTATCACCCAAATCGCATCGCATCCTCTCTCGAGTAGTTGGAAGACCCACCACAAAATCCATCGTGATGTGTTCCCACTTCCATTCCGAGATTTCCAACGGTTGAAGTAATCCATTGGGTCTTTGATGTTTAGCTTTTACTCTTTGACATGTCAAGCATTTCGCCACGCGATCTCAGAACGTCCTTTTCATATTCGCCCACCAAAAATGCTCAAGCGCAAATCTTGATACATTTTCGTGCTTCCTAGATGAATTGAATATCTTGAGCTATGAGCTTCGGTCAAAATTTCTTCTTTCACTCTGTGTCATTGGAACCTGATTCTTCCCTCAAACCGTAGTAGTCCTTCTAGATCGATCTTGTATTTTACATCATTACCCTCAATCGATTCTCTTTGATTTTCCCACACTCTTCATCTTATAGTTGAGCATCCTTCACTTTGTCCACTAAAGTTGACCAAATTTCTATCCGGAATAGTTGTTCATCGATTCTTTTGAAATTTGATTTCAAACTCCAGCTTTGTCATTCACGAAATGAGCTCCTCCCGAGTTGTTATCAAATCAACTTTTCCCGACCTTTCCTACTTAAAGCATCTCGCAACCACATTCGCTTTGCTTGATGATAAAAGATCTCACAATCATAATCTTTTATCAATTCCATCCACCTTCTTTTGACGCATGTTCAAATCCTTCTGAGTGAAAATATACTTAGACTTTTGTGGTCTGTGTAGATCTCACATTTCTCTCCATAAAGATAGTGTCTCCATATCTTCGTAGAGAAAATACAATCGCAGCCTAATTCCAAATCATGAGTCAGATACCCTTTCTCATAATCCTTTAGTTGTCTTGATGCATACGCAATAACTTTGCCGTTCTGCATAAGAACATAACCCAACCCTTTGTGCGAGGCATACTATACACCACAAAATTTCTTATATTATCTGGTAATGCCAACATAGGTGCTACACTTAACTTCTTCTTCAAATCTTGGAAACTCTCTTCACATTTCTCCGTCCAAACGAATTTTACAGACTTTCCTTGTCAAATTTGTTAGCGAGAGTGGCTATCTTAGAAAATCTTGAATAAATCTTCTATAATAACTTACCATTAATCCCCAAGAAACTCCTCACTTGATGTGTTCTTGGTTGTTCCCAATTGATCATAGCTTCCACTTTTGATGGATCCACCGAAATCCCATCTTTGTCAATCACATGACCCAAAAATTGTACACGATCGAGCCAAAATTTAGCACTTAGAGAATTTTGCATAAAACTTTTCCTTTCTTAGTGTTTCCACTGTCAAACGTAAGTGTTCCACGTGTTCTTCTTGAGTTTTGGAATACACTAGAATGTCGTCGATGAATACCACTACAAACTTGTCTAAGAATGGTTTAAACACCCTATTCATCAAATCCATGAATGCATCAGGTGCATTAGTTAAACCAAAAGACATCACCAGAAACTCATAATGTCCATACAGAGTTCTGAACGCCGTTCATGGTATATCCTCCTTCCTCACTTTCATTTGGTGATACCCACTTCTCAAATCTATTTTCGAAAAGTATTTAGCACCTTTCAACTGGTCAAAAAAGTCATCTATTCTTGGCAACGAGTATTTGTTTTTAATAGTGACTTTGTTCAATTCTCTATAATCAATGCAAAGACGCATCGACCCATCCTTCTTCTTCATGAATAAAATCGGCGCTCCCCACGACGATACGCTTGGTTGAATATACTTCTTGTCTAGCAATTCTTGCAACTCGTACCATCAGCCTTCCTTCATTTCTACCGGAGCCATTCTCAGACGGGGCTTTCGATATTGGTGTTGTTCCGGCTAAAGTCGATCACGAACTCAATTTCTCTCGTCGGTGGAAGTCCCGGAAAATCCTCTGAAACACGCCTTCAATTCCCTCACCACTCGGTATCTCTTCCAGTTTTACATTTTCTTCCGAGTATCGACTATGTAAGCTAAATAGCCCACCACACACCTTTGACTCAACAATTTCTTGCTCGCATAATCGCTTAGACATTTCATTTGTCTAGGCGACTTGCTACCATAAAATACTACCTTTGACGGAGTCATAAGGTTTACACACTTCTTTTGGCAATCAATTACCGCTCCATATTTGAACAGCCAATCCATTCCCAAAATAACATCAAACTCTCCAAGTTTAATCGGAATCAAATCTACCATAAAGATATTTTCCTTAATGTTCACCCTACAGTTCTTGTATACGAATCTAACAGGGATTACTTCCTTATTCGCAATTTCTATGTTCAAAGGAAAATTTAGTTCTTCTCTAGGCAATTCTAACCTCTTAGAAAATTCATCAGATATAAACGAACAAGTAGCACCCGAATCAAATAATACATAAGCATTTATATCATTGATTGGGATAATACCTGACACCACATCTTTTGATTGCACAGCATCTTGCACAGTCATGTTGAAGGTTCTGGCTGTGGGTTTGTTTGATGCTGCAGGTCCTGCAATGGCCCATGTACCTCCATTGTTACCTCCATTGCTTCTGGTAGTCACTCCATCCTTCTTCTTAGGGCATTCACGAGTAAAGTGATTCTTGGATCCGCACGTGAAGCACACATTCTTCTTTGGTTGAGTGCAATTTGGGCGATGTGACCCTCCCGCCACAATTGAAGCAAACTCGCTTCCCCATCAAGCACGCACCCTTGTGAAATTTCCCGCATGTCGCATATATGCTTCAAACTTTTTTTTTCATTGGTTACCTGCTGGTTTCCAAAGACCCATGTTCCCATTCCACTTCCTCTTCAAACTGTTGTTGTTGTTGTTGTTGTTGTTCCACCGCTACCACCTCCATTCTTAATCTCATTTTCATTCTTCTTCTTCTTTTGTTCTCGATTGAACTTTGTCACGCTTCGCTTCCACCTTCGGTGAGTACGCTTTCTCCATCATCACTGCAAACGTCTTTAATCGAACAGGAAACCCCTACTATACGCCCCGGGGGCTTCACCCCCTGTTCAAATCTCTTCGCTTTACGCTCGTCTGCAGGTTTAACTGATATGGCGCAAACCTCGCCAATTCGTTGAATTTCACGGCAGATACTCAAATACCGCCATCATCGTTCTCTCGCTTTAATTCCGTAAACTACACTTCTAATCGACTCTTGAACTCTCTAGAAAATAGGTCTCAAGAACAACTCCTTGAACCTATCCTGTGTCATCACTCCTGGCCCTTCACGAGTTTTATTGGCCTGCCACCAATAACTAGCTTCTGCTTTCAACATAAATGTTGTGAAAGCAGTCTTCTGATCATCCCCTACCTTAGCGACATCGAACACCTTTTCTATCTCCATAATCCAGGTCTATGCTTCCACTGGATTCATGGACCCACGAAATTCAGGTGGTCCAACCGCCTTGAAATCCTTAAACGTTGTACCATGGTTTTGTGGTTGATTCTCGCAACGCCATGTCAAGAAGTGTCACTAGTTGTTGAATGGGGTTACCATCAACATTGTCGTCGTTATTGGTTCCTTCAAAGGTTCTCTCTCGTCGTGGTGGTTGACGTCTGGGAGGCATTTTCTGGTTAAAATACATTCATTAGATTATTATTCAACTCTTTTAAGAAATTTCTACTTAACTTGCCTCCAAAAGAAATAACCACAGAACACATAACACTTTGAATAAAGTAACAACTTTTATTTATTCATAACCTTTTGAAAACATAAAAATAATAGCATCACTACTATTTACATTACTTTCCTAACTACAAAAAGTTTCAGGACAACATCATAGTCATATCCCATAGGTTGCACAACACTTGGGATTTATAATTTAGTTAACCTTTCATTCATCATACAACAACTACGATGTTCTATTAAGATACTTCTTAGCCCTATCACGTTCTTCCTCCATGACTCAAAACATTGTTCTGCGACCTAATACGTATGATGGCAAAGTTGTCTCAAATCGAATCGGATATCCCATGACCCGATCTTGAGCTCGATTAATTGCGGTGTTAAATACTTTATCCATCTCTTCCATCTTCATCCTCTTCACTTGGCATCTCTCATCGCTTCTTCCATTTCGTTGATAAGCTTCCTCAGATGCATCTTCACTCTCGCCTCTTGGTAGCTTCTTCCTTCACTTTTTTCTTCATTTTAGCGACCACCTCGATCAATTATTCTTTTCTCCTTCACCATGTATTAGTTTCTCCTCGCTTTGTCAATCATTCCTCACGATCCTCGATCTCGCCGCCTTTTTGTGTCATTGCAGCTTTGTTGTTCAACTACTATCTCCCTCGCAACAACTCCTCAACTCAGATCCTCAAGTTCCACATTACGGTCGTAGACTTCATCGTATATACGAAGCAACCATCGAGGTTAATGGAGTCTCCTCCTCCTCGCTCCTCGCTATCCTCATCCTCCCATGGCAACTCAACGGGATCCTCCTCATCCGCTTCCACATCGCTCATCCTCATCTTCAACTATCATCGGACCAACTGGCCGACTCCCCGTGGCAGTAGTTGTTCCCAAACTACCTGAATGTCGCGAGGCTCCTCCTCAATAGGCATTTGAGGTCCCTCCTCCCTAGCCTGACTGGATTCTCCGACATTAGTCATCCTGACAACAAAGTTTTAAAGTTTTAATTATTAATCATTTCTACTCGACACTCACGAGTACATAAACTATAAACACATAAGCACATAAGTGTTTTATTACTTCTTCCTTAAAACTCGATAAGAGTTATCTCCACTATCTTTTCAAAGGTTACTTCCTAAGGCTTTTCCCCCACCTAAGGTTCATAACCTAAAGCTTTGATACCAACTCAGACACCCCAAATCCTCGGTACTTCATTTCCTCAAGATTTGGTGTTCACTTAATCAAAACATTCATTTCTAACTACCCAATCATAATAAAATTGAATAATAAAAAAACCCGCCTAAACAGATTAAACTTAAATAAAAATCTCCCAAAGTTATCTAACCTTTAATTACAATCATTCAAATGCGGAAATTAAATTATTACATCATTCAAAAAAGTCTATAACGATAAAATAAAATTACAAGTCTTCATCACTTGTACATTTTTCCCTTTCCTTTGCTAGTAGTAGGTTCATCAACCTTTTCAACCTTAGTCGCAATAAGTATTTAATATGCAAGAGTGAGCAAACAAGGCTCACTTGAAATAAGAATGAATAACTTTATAACATTACAACCTTTTACGTAAATAGGCTCAATAGAATCGAATGATAGTTTCTATTAACATTTTAAACATACTACTTGAGGTCTAATGACCACGAATCATGTCCATAGCTTATAAGTAATCTTTCAACTTTAACTTTAATAAATATAAGACTATAAGGACTCCACGCACTTAGGGGATCAACCCTTCGTACAATGTATTGTGCACAACCATTTCAACGCTAAGCGTAAACCTCTAATAAAAGAGTTGTTCATCTCAGTATTTAGAATACAAGTCCGCACCAAAGTAAGTTTGGTTTGGATACATTACAGGGTAATTTAGAATTCAAAGGTATCAACTAAGGATTAGTT
This sequence comes from Panax quinquefolius, assembly GCA_020205615.1. NCBI lineage: Eukaryota > Viridiplantae > Streptophyta > Magnoliopsida > Apiales > Araliaceae > Panax > Panax quinquefolius. The sequence goes on from CM035160.1 coordinate 65,838,104, forward strand.
GAATACAAAAGAAATAATCGTATGCTATGGAATAATCATAACCGAATTGATATTTGTAAATTAACATCATGCTTTAGGAATAATCTAATAGCATAAACATTGAATAATCATATCATAATTTGCTTTGAACAATATTAAGTCAAAGTTTATTGAGAATTGGATACCGAGCATACATAATGAATAGTAATTTGAACGATAAAGTTATTCAACACTAGAATATTATAATATAGTGATTTGCATGCTAAATAACAAGTTACATATTAAAGAAACTTGCACAATACTAAATATATGATTTAGAATACTTGTATCCTTATGAACAATTAGATACAAGAGCTTTCTCAAAAATAAACCATCTAGCTCTACGAAAATGTAGAGTTAGCCACTTGTGTAATTGCAATTGAATTAAAAAACAATAATGTACTCAACGAAATTAAACTCGCATAATGAAGTTTTTTTTTTTAAGTTAGAGAACTTGCCTTTAGCACAAGCTAAACCTTACCACTTCTCAATCTCAATACCTATATATATGTCATCATGACATATAATTAGTCATTACCAACCTTTTATATCTATATAAACAAATATATACATCATGTAGGTTAAATTACCAATTCACATAATCAAACTATGTTAATACTAGTTAACCCTTGATAACATGCTCATTCATAGTTTAATACTATCAAATCATCATTTAACATTCCTATTATTAACACATAATATTTATTTTCAAAATTTGTAAATAAACTAAAACTGCTGAATTATTCTCGCTAACTTTCATGCTGCAATTTCACAATTTACATACATGTGGTTAGCGCCATGACGCTGAAATGACATGGCATGCACATGAGTCACATGCCAACGATATTGCGCTTTGACGTGTCAAGGCATAACAACAAAAACTAACTTCATCATGATGGTAAGGCTCTAAGTGCACCAAACCTCGAATCTGCATGACCAAGCTCGACAACAAAGATGAACAAAAAGCCAAATTGGCCTACAAGCTCCAATCTAACAAGCTAATTAACAAGTAATTCATACAGAGACTTCATGTAAACATATTGTAAAGACTCCTAACATGATTCTACCCATAAAATAACATAAACATCAAATTTACAACACCCAATTTCAATGTTTTTTGCAAAAACTCCATTTTTTGACATTTTTAATGAAAATCAACACTGTGATTTTGTTTTTCAATCAAAATAGTAAATTCAAAATACCATAGTTATGATTATACATACTCTATCAAATTCAATAGTCAATTTATCAATTTAACAACTAATTAACCTTAATTTCATTTTAAACTAAGCCATACTCATATATTTTCATATAAACACTGTAATATGGTTTTCTTCACAAATTACATACATACATGACTTAACTTCTCTATAATCATATATAAACTCATGAAACAACCTTTTACAAACAATTATCATACAAAGTTATATATATATATATATATATATATATATATATATATATATATATATATATATCAACAATTCATCTTTTAAAATTATTTTACAGAGAGACTTTTGGAAGAGGAAAACTAAACTTTAAAATAAAATAAGAGGATTAATATCCTACCTTTGATTTAAGAAGATGATGGCTATCCTTTTGATTATCAAGCTTCTTTTTCCCAATTCCTTTCTCAAAACCTCAAGAAATCACTCACTTTCTCTCTAGAGTTTTCTCAATTTTTCTCAGTATTCTTCTTCTTCTTCTCTCCTTTCTTCAACTCGAGTCTTTCTTTTCTTTCTAACATACGAAATAATATAACGATATATAGTAATAATATATATTAATGATATAATATAAATATAGATATAACTTATATCAATTATGTTTTATTTGAAAACCAAAAGCCATAAGGCTTGTTTGGCTAACCACTAAAATATAATCAATCAATCCTTATGCCTTTTTTGGAAAAACGCAATTAGAATAAAGACTTAATAGACATTAGGCCTTGTTTGGCAAAAACTGAATTAAACTCCTTTAATTTATTTTAATAACTACTTTATAGCAAGGTTATTTGTCACACTTCTAATAAATTAAATAATCAATTTAATCAATTCAAATGCTAATCTATTAAATTACTGTAACACATAAATCATTCCCACATAATTATAATTTTCTTTATAATTATAAATTTATTTAACTAACTAACACCTTATTTTAATTACAAATTCTAATTAAAATATTATAATTCATTTAATCATTATTAGCTCTCTAACTTAATTATTAAATTAAATTAGTATATAATCTCATAATAATTAATTTTCTTAGCTCCTTAATTATTTATTCAACAAATAATTAACTAAACCACATCAACTCAAATTGAACAATTATTTATTCAACAATAAACATATCCATTAAATACTTATATAAATCAATAAATATTTAATATTTAATTATTTATTCAATAAATAATTAACTAAACCACATCAACTCAAATTGAACAATTATTTATTCAACAATAATCATATCCATTAAATACTTATATAAATCAATAAATAAATATATTTAATATTAAAATGTTATTTAAAATTCTCGAATCACCACTTAAAGAAGTCATTCATTACATCGCATAAAGGATTATTCCAACATAATATTGATTTACTATTAAAACTTAAAGCAACGGTCCATACTAATTTACTATTAAAACTTTAAACCAGCGATCCATATTGATTTACTATTATAACTTTTCACCAATGGTCCATATTGATTTACTATTATGTCTTCAACCAACGATCCATTTGATTTACTATTATAACTTCAACCAACGGTCTGAAAAATTATCACATCTCCTCATGGAATAATATTGTACCCAAAAATGATTTGGACCGAAAAAAAATATATTTTATGGGTGAATAGTACCCTGTGAATAGTATCCTGTGAATAGTAACTCGTGAATAGTAACTCCGACACGAAAAGTGCCCCGAATACCCGATTGAACAATATAACCTCCAGATATCAATTATTATCGAAATAAATGTCGATTTCTACTAACATTAATAATCTCAACACAATGGAACTATCAATTTCATCTTTAATCAACACGAACTTATTCATCATTAATATTATAACTCATAATATTTAACAATCGTGTCGCTCCTGTGAAAGAGGGCTTTTCGATAAGGATTTTTCCTTATCATGCCTTGATTAGGTGACCAAATCTCTCCTCGACGTAACTTCTAAACATTATCAATATTGCAAATAATAATATGAATAACTTTGTCAGTCTCAATTATTGATTTAATAATATAACATATTATACTGAGATGATATCGTGACAATAATTGAATCAATAATATGAGAGATATGATGCAACAATTATTGTAGCAAAAGAATTGAGTATAACCGAGTGACTTCTTACGTAAGCATCAATAATTAATACCGTAATGCTACTATATAACCACACGACATCGTATTTTTACTACTCGAGTAGTTCAACAGCTTTAACGGTAACACTTTCACCGTTATTTTTATAAAATATATTTTTGTCATTTTCTCAATCCGACAATAATTCCGCTGTAGGGGTCCACTAATGATTGTAAATCGTCGCATTTGATATTCCCGACAAAAAAGAATATTCCCCGACCAATCGAATATTATACAACAACTTGCATACTTAGAATTTTTTTTAAATATTACCCACAACTATAACATTATATCAAATCCACACCATAATATTAAAAAAATATTTTGAGAAATTTAAATCTTTATTCATAAAATTTGGGGTCTCACAATCAAAGACCAAGCGGGTTATTACAACCATTAGAGATTCCAGAATGGAAATGGGAGCACATCACAATGGACTTCGTGGTGGGACTTCCGACAACGCAGAAAGGGCACGACGCCATATGGGTGATTGTAGATCGTCTTATTAAGTCAGCTCACTTTTTGCCGATTAAGATTAAGTATAGTTTAGACCAGTTAGCCAAATTGTATGTCAAGGAAATTATCTCGAGACATGGGGTGCCGGTATCTATTGTATCAGATATGTATCCGTGATTCACGTCAAACGTCTGGAAGAGTCTTCAAGAGAGAATGGGGACACAACTATGAATGAGTACCGTGTATCATCCGCAGACCGATGGGCAGAGCGAAAGAACAATTCAAACACTTGAAGACATGCTCCGAGCTTGTGTGATGGACTTCAAGGGTAGTTGGGAGGATCACCTTCCATTAGTAGAGTTCGCGTATAACAATAGTTATCACGCCAGTATTGGAATGTCACCGTACGAAGCACTATATGGGAGGAAGTGTAGAACGCCCTTATGCTGGGACAAAGTTGGAGAGCGTCTACTGTTGGGGCTAAAATTGGTACAACATACTGTAGAAATCATCAGGGTGATAAGAGCTCGACTAGTAGCAGCTCAAGACGCCAGAAGAAGTATGCAGACTTACATCGCAAGAAGAGAGATTTTGTAGTAAGAAGCTATGCATTTCTGAAAGTATCTCCCTGGAAAGGGAAGATTCATTTTGGGAAGAAGGGCAAGTTGAGCCCTAGGTTCATTAATCCGTTTGAGATTTTGAGGCGAGTCGGTGAAGTGGCGTACGAGGTAGCCTTACCTCCTGAACTTGAGCACATTCACAACGTGTTTCATGTGTCAGTGTTGCGGTCGTATAAACCAGACTACAAGCACGTTATCTCCTATGAACCAATCCAAGTCGAAATAGACTTATCGTACGAGGAAGTTCCTGTCCAGATACTAGATAGGAAGGAACAGAAGTTGAGGAATAAGATTATCCATTCCGTTAAGATTCTCTGGAGGAATTACGTAGTAGAAGAATCTACGTGGGAGCTAGAAGAGAAAATGAGAGCGAATTATCCGTTTTAATTTGAGTAACCTTATTTTTATAATTCCGAGGATGGAATTTTTATAAGGGGGGAGGGATGTAACGTCCATGAATTTGAAACTCCTTATTAATTAAATATGTGATTTAATTTTTAATGAGTTAGCTTTGTGAGTTTATTTAAACCTTATGTGGTTATGTGAATTTATGAAATGATTAAAGGGAGTCACTAATAGTTATTTAAATTAGTGGACTAACCCTAAGAGTTTGATATCTAGAATTGATAGGATTCTTATTAATTAAATATTCAATTTATTTGAATATAGCAACAAGATTTGAACATATTCATTAATGTCAATTGTGGGTATATCACCATTGTAGAAGTTAAATTATCCCATATGAAACTTATGTGGTGATAGGAGTTAGAATTGGCTTGAAGCTAACCTATTTTGGCACTGCTAGGGACCTAAGTCAATTGCTACCGTAGTCAAAGATGGTACAAAAATGGCGCAATTCTTGTTGTCCATCCGAGACGCTTAAGTTCGCTATAGAAATGAAATAGAACACTTTGTGTAATGTGTGACATGCATAGAATCATATAATAAGATACATTAAGTTGATATGAAGTGTCAAGTAGTGCAATAAAATTAAGTGATTGTTAAACAGAAATAATTGAATATCTGTGTATTCCTGAAATTGGGAAAAGAAATTATGTGTGTACAATGGATGTATAATAATGTTATAATATGCCTATATGAGTAGTAGAGATAGTTATTAAACTGCCCGGACAATAATACTTAACTGCGTTATTTTACTTCGTGTATTTAATGTACATGGGTTATATAATGTGAGTATATAAATACATCCCAAATCTCCTTTGTGTAGTAGTAGTAACACATTTATATTACATTATGGGAATTATAGTGTCCAAACCAAGCCTTAGTTGATCAAGTATGCTAAGATTTCTCTATTGTCCCAAAATGAGTGTCACAAAGGACATGAATAGTGAACTAAAAGCTAGTTTACGTAACTTCCATTTGGGCTAAGCTTAGGTAATGATTTCTAGGCCAATGCCTGATGGGTGGGTTGTGAACCACTCCTTCGCAACCAATGTATTCTTCCTTTGCACCTTGAGTTCCAATCTTGTGTAATACCAATGTCTAGTCCATGCTTCTTCTATAAATACAAGCTTCAAAATTCAATTTTTGTTGTTTGTTAAGTTTGATATTGAGAGTTCTAAGTTGTTGAGAAAGTTTGGGAGCATACTTAGTGTATAAGGAAGCCAATTCAAGCCAAGAGGTATAAAATCTTAACTTGTGTTCTTGAAATGGGTTTTGTCAATTTATTTAAATTTCTTGAAATTCTTTGTTAGTCAAAGTGAATTAGCATGCTATAATGTGTTTAGGAAGTAGGTTTACATGTTTGAAATCTCAAATGATGGATTGGAACATGTTTGAAGCTAGTGAAACCAAGTTGGTTAAGGCTGTACAAACAGAGTATGCTTATCGTCTACGATAAGCGAAGACGCACAAATTAATTCCTATTTGTACTAGGGTGCGCAAAGACACCGGGTCAGTAACTCCAAATTCGCTTTTTGTCTCGTACGGCACGCTAAGCCCCTCTTAATTGTATCACTTATTTTGCCACACGCATACCGCACCTAAGATGTTCTGTTAAGTTTCTATTCGTGCTAACTTGTTAGTACATGGTAGAGCGAATTTGTAAACTATTTTAGCACGCACATTTAAGCATATGCATATAGGATGAAAAAGTATAGCAATGATTGACACAACACTTGTGGTCTTAAAATGAGATTTGTGATTTTAAAAGTGAACTTTGTCACGAACACATCGTGTGTACATTCTGACTTTATGAGTATGTTAATATGGTTTATATTGACATGAAATGAAAGACTAAGTGATTGAACACACTAGCATACATGATTGAAAGATTTAACTATTCCAAAGATAAGAAACTTAAGATTTTTCAAAGAGAACTTGACGAAGATTTTTATCTAGTGAGTTCTGACTTTTTGAGCATGTATATGTAACTTTAATATATGTTGTAAATGAATGAGAGTTTTATACTAATATGCCTTGTATATGCTAAGTTGACTTAGTGTTAAATTCAAAGAAAGTTAGAATGAGAAAGCTAATATCATCAAGTAATGGTAAAGTATGTTATGACCATTCAAGCATGTGTATTAGGATTCATTATGCCTATAGACATATTGACATGAACATCATTTGGTTAAGATATGGTTTTCACTTATGCACACATAGTCATAAAGAAAAGGAAATTTCTAGAATATGAATTGTGTGAGTAAAGTATACATGTGTTGCCTATATACAAGCATGACTACTGAGTAGTGTATAACCAAGTTATAAAGCATGATGATTACATGACCTTTTACGTTTTAATGACATATAAATTGTAAGTTAAACTTGAAGTAATGAATTCAAGTATGGTCATGAGCTATATGTGAAACTCTAGCATGTATGTATATTAAAATAGGTGCGTAATTAGCATATTAGAGTTGGACTGAAGTCAGGAGAGCAGAAGCTCAACCTTGGTCTGGCCAGGGGACAGCGCAGCTACGCCGTTCCTAAGCCTAGACCAGGCACAGCTCCGCCACCCTGCAGTCTTGCCAAAATGATCTATTTTTGGGTCTGAAGTTTATGGCATGCCTATATGATTTCTTTACTTTGTAATATGTGACCAATATGCCATATAATGTGATTAGAAGCATGCTATGTGAAGACTTAGTTATTGTAGGTGTAGACGCATATTAGTTTACATATACTAATTGAAAGACCGATGTGTTGATGTTAGGTCGTTTCAACGCAAGTTAGTTAAAGCTAGTATTATATTGTAGCCGAGCAAACATGCAAGTATCTAAACCTTACGCACTACCTTTATTTTGTGCAAATAGGTATATGTTTATGCAAGTTCTTTGAACCCTACTTTTATTGAGAAAGTTCCTTGAACCCTACTTTTGTTAAGCAAGTTTCCCTTAACTTACCCTAAATTATATTGAGCAAGTATCCGAATTTATTATGTTGTAAGTTTCCTAACTTACACAACTTTGAGTTTGTGAAAGTTTTCCTATCCTTCTCATATTGCATTGAGCAGGATATTGTTGAATTGAAAGTTATTCATTTAAGCTTGAATCTTATTTCCAAGCATGCTATTAAGTGGTTTAATTTCCTTATAATTATTTCACATCGATATTATTGATATTCGCACTTAGTGCACTTGAGTACGTACAGTCTTGCACTTGTACATCATTTAAAGTTCCATAATTCTTGAACTGTGGTAAATAGAGTCTGAACCTTTGTCCGATCAGACAAGCCTATGAAGTTTTATAAAAGCTATCCAAACCAATTGATGGTAAGGATTCTTAGACTAAAAGAACACCCCTCTTATGATAGGGGAGTACCCCAGGTATCTAATATAAGATACAACAGAGCAGATTTAAATGTTATGCATATACATGGTGTACGCGAGGCTGATCCCCTAAAGTGCTTATTCTGTAGCCAGTAACCAAAGGGTCAATTAGCTATTGATTCCATTGGAGTGTCATAGTTCAAAGTCTACTTGACTAGCAGTTATTCTAAAAGCAATCATTACCTTTGCTTATAATATTCATATTGTTGAATCCTTCAGATATTCATATTGTTGAATTCATTGTCAGATATTTTCCATTCATCATGATATATCCTTATTTTTGTATTTAAACTTGTTAAGCAAACTTGTTGTTCATCCTTGCTATATCATGAATTATATTGCAGCTAAGCCCGAGACCTCAGAAAAGGACAAGGGTAAAGGAAAGATGTAGGATAGTCGCCACGAGCAGACTTTACTATATGTCTAGTTTAAATTATTGTTATGTAATGTGAACCCTAATTATTAATTTAGGGTTTGTTTGTAAGATTGTATTAAGGTTGTCGAATCTTGGGACTAGTAATACCTTTTGAATGAACGACGTACATTTATTATATTCCGCATTTTAGTTATCGTATGTTGTTTAGAGGTGGATGTTTGTAGTTTATCGTGATGACCGAACCGGGGTTAGAGGACCCGAATTTGGGGGCGTCACACAGGGTGTTGCCCTTCCTTAGTGGAAATCCTACTAGTTAAAGTAGAAGAGTGGATTAGGAGCTTGAGTCTCTGAACCACTTAAAATCCTTTATGTCTTTTATATTCAGTCATTTACTTACTGTCATTAAATTATGTACCTAACTGTTATAAATGCTATGTATGTATTAACTTCTTACAACTTAACTAACTATACGAACAATGTATGTATGATCATGAATATATCAATGAAGGGGATCTTTTACTTATTCCACTGTGCTTGAAAATATTCTTATGTTTGTCATATGCTAATTCATTAGCAATACAAAATAAACGAGAAAAGTATTTGAAATTAAAAACGATCTATTCAACCCCCCATTCTAGATTTATTGTGTGCCTACTAGGAACTAACAATTGGTATCAAAGTAGGTTCTCATGCTATATTCAAAAGCTAATCGCTTTGAGTCTGATCCTAGGCACAAAAATTGTTATAAACTTAGTTTAGTAGTAAGTCACTTGTAAATGCAGATGAGCTCACACGTTGGAAATATTGTGTACATGTAAATGTGTATATACACCTGAAGCTGCTCAGATTTGTCCATGTTCTTAAATGCCATAACAACAAGACCAATCCTTAGGCACAGTCAATCTTGTAGTCTGAAGACCAGACAAGGAAGCTCAAGAGGCATCAACAGCAAAGATTTAAGCATTCACCAGTCTGAAAGATGAAAAGGCCATATATGCTAAGAAGTACTTATCCAGATAAGAAAGAAGAATTTCTTAAATATATATTTGGCTAACCAGCAGCTGGATGTGAACCTTAAGGGCTCACGGTTGTCAAAGAACTAAAGATGCCAAGATTCTTTTAGCTTACATATTCAAGACTATGACTAATTGATCGAAGGACAACTGGAGCAACAAGATGTCAGAGTGAATGAAAAATTATGCACATCAATACCTAACCTCATTATATCAAGATAAATGACTATCAAGAAACTAACAGTGGAAAGGTATGGTTCCTTATCAAAATAAATGTGTACATCATGTTGCATCACCTTATACACTATAACAATATTCTATCAAGAGACCATACTCTACCTAAAAAGGGGAAGAAAGAAAGTACACTGAGGTTGGAAAATCAAATGCTAACAAACTTTCTCTCAGTCCAAGGTTTAGGTTGAAGATTACATCTTAAAAGAAGTCTGAAATAGGTCATAAGCATATCAAGATTTAATTAATCTTAAGTAGAGTAATCTTTGCTGATAGGTTAGTATGTATGTACAAACCTATATTCTAGGCTTTTGATAATACATAGAGTATGATCAGTTCTACAAGAGTATCTTGAAGATTCGTAGAAACTAATCACCTCCATGAATCAACCAGATACAAATAAGTGATAGAGTTGATTCTCACTCTATGAACATTTAAACTCTGTGAACATGACCAAGCAAATGATGAAACCATCAATGAAAAAGAGTGTTTTATTAAAATGGGTAATCTTACACACACTCATCATCGCGCATCTTAAAATGTCATATCTAATTTGGTTATATGCATGAATATGATTGTTAATGATCAATATGATGAACATTCAAGTATATGAGGAATATGGATTTTGAAAACTAACATGGCAAGACCCATTTAACCATGGGTACCAAAAATAGAAATTTATTTAACCTGTAGGTACTTGGTCTATCTGACCACATTAAGGAATGTTGAAGCAAATGACTTCAGTCAAGAAGATTCAACCAGCTGAAGGCTTAAGACATTTCAGAAATGTTTTTGACACAATCCTTATTTGTCAAAGCTGTGACACCCCCAAAATAGGTATACAACGCCCATTCTGAGTCGCCAAATACATGGTACAGAAACAACTACAACTTCATTAATACAATTGTCGTGCAAAATACGACAACACATAAACTATGAGTTTAAATACAAATATTATCTTCTAGACAATATCCACACTCAAATAAGTCCTCATTAAAATTATTGATACACTATTTTACAAAATAGTGAGGACTACTAAAACAACTGTCTTGAACCATTACTCCACACCTTGACTAGTTCCCGCTATATTCTCGTCTCCTGAGAAGAAAAATGGAACAAAAAGGAAAAGGGTGAGCTCAACTAGCTCAGTAAAGAATATTATGACTAAGATAATATACAACAAATTATCCTTAGTCTTCAACAGGGAAAAATCTGATAGAATACAATAGACAACACGTTTTAGATCAACAACTGCAGCGGAAACAACAATTCATTAGAAGAGTTAAGTAGGGAATGAAATCTACTATCATCTATGAATTTAAAAGTCCATCATCGATATTTTGTCCCTGTAACATCAATCAATATACATCTTGAATCAAATAGTCATCTTTGCACTACAGGCCAAAGATATTCATCAATTAGTCATGTTCATCTCAACACCTGTTCATCTTTGCACTACGGGCCAAAGATATTCATCAAGAAATCATTCATCTTTGCACTACAGACCAAAGATATTAAGTAATATCATCATTTAGGACTGAGGATGATGAAAAATATATTTTAAAGAAAACGAATCCAGTGAGACAAAAGAACAAATATTTGGGATTCGTACTTCGGTTTATCCAAGTTCAAAAATACTCCATAATAAACTATTGTGGAGCAGAATTCAAAAATAAAGATCAAAACATGGATACAATCAAAGATAAAAACCATAAAAAATAATCTTGGACACAGAAAAGAAAATTTAATTTTTCTATGAATAGTGTCGTATTCGTGAATAGTGTCGTATACGTGAATAGTGTCGTATACGTGAATAGTGTCATATACGTGAATAATAACTCCGACACTAAAAGGTAGAAATTCCACAAGAAAAATCATCATGCTTCGTGAATAGTACTCATGAATAGTAACTCGTGAATAGTAACTCGTGAATAGTAACTCCTGAATAGTAACCCCGACATGAAAAGATAAGAATTTCACAAGAAAAATCTTACCAATATTCCGGTATAATGATATTGAAAGAAATAATATCATTTATAAAAAAAATAACATCCCTTACCTCAAAAGGACAGTACTTCTGACTGGAATACTGGATATAGTGCTAAAGGGAACTTGCACCGTATAGTAACACTCAAAATATCAAAATACTCACAATAATACACTCGATAATATAGAGAGAGAAAGAGAGAGAAAACTTCAGTTTCTGGTGTGATTTTCAATTCTAACCTAAGCACCCTATTTATAGAAAAATGGTTAGAATACCAAAGCAGAAAATTTAATAAAATATTAATATATATATATATATATATATATAATTTTCTACTCCCATCTTGAATCATCCAATTTCAGCATGTTTAACAACAAGTGGGGCTCACCAACCATAACAAAAACGTTTTTATTACAAAAAATATTTAAAACTTCAAAAATTATTTATTCCGAAAGTTCAATAATTCATAATAAATAGCCCTTTTATCAGAAAAATTTGAATCTCATATTTATTCCATGGGAAATTCCATTATCTACAACTTTGCAGAAGAAAGTTTTTCCAAATTCCAAACAGAAATTGACCGAAATCTACAAACGAAAGTGATTCTACAAAAGTTATAATAAAATTTCAACAAAAAATGGGACCACGTACATGTTTAACATGTATTAAACAACTTTTTGCAACAAAAATACTCTTCCTCCTCATATACTCATATATCCCACATTCATTGTAAAAATATCATCATTATTATATTATAATAATATAATAAAATATTTAAATCAATTATTCTATCAGAAAAGATAAAATATCAATTTTCAACAATTGTCACATTAAAAATTTTCTCCATCTATTTCCACATAAAATGAATATTTTTCTCATCATATAAATCAATAATTAATTATTCACAAATAATATTACGTAATCACAATATCGTGACCAAAGTAGCTCCCTAAGAAAGGGGGCTTTCCAATAAGGATTTCTCCTTCTTGGCGCCGCAATTAGGTGACCAAACCTCTCCTTAGACAGAACTTTCTAAACATTGCCAATAATGTTATCTAATAATATTATTCAGATAATATAAATTATTGCTCCGATAATAAAAAATACTGTGTTGTCACAATTATTAAAATAACAGTAATATAAAATATCAACGTAGCAATTATTGAATCAATGAAATAAAATATTGAACAGTAATTACTATAACAACTATTAAGTAGTGACTTCTTACGTAAGAATCAATAATTGGTGCAATACCGCAAAGCATCTTGTGCAACAACGCTGCATTATCGTGTTTTAACCACCGGTATTCCAACAAGATAATAAAGAATAACTACTGTACGTTATTTATAAACAACATATACTTGTCGTTTTCTTAATCCAATTGCTTTACATTATGGGGCCCACACAAGGTTTGCATCGTCGCATTTAATATTCCCTACAAAGAAGAATATTCCACGACCAAACGAATATTCTCCGACAACAATGAATATTTTATAACCACTTGCTTATTTAAAATATTTTATAGATTTTACCCATAACTAACCACATTAATCAAATCAACCCCTTACTATTTCAAAATAATAATTAGAGTAATTAAATCTTTATTTATAAAAAGTTGGGGTCTTACAACCTCCCCTCCTTATGAAATTTCGTCCTCAAAATTGACGTGCGTAGGACAAGCTCCTTCATATCCAAGATCTTGACTGGTACCTCCTCGTACGTTAAATCTTCTGTTATCTCGTCTGGTTCTAACTCAATAATGTGGTTCGGGTCATCCACATATTTAAGTAACATCAAAAAGCGAAAAACGTTATGAACACGCGTCATACTTGGCGGTAAAATATGTCTATAGGCCACAGTTCCTACTTGATCGAGAATCTCAAATGGACCAATAAATCGAAGGTTTGAGCTTTTCTCACATCGTCGATTCTCGCTTTTGGAATAACGACTTCTTGCATCTTCTTCTTCATATTCATCAACTCCAGGTCTGTAGCTTGAGCATCTTTAAATTTATCGATTAAAGTCGATTCTAATCGTATATTCGTTATCTTCACACAGGTTCTTGGAATCTTTAACTCTATCTCCATCTTTTGTAAGTCATACAAAATGGGTCTTTGTGTTAACAATATCGCACTCGTAAACGCATACGATCTTTTACTCAACGCGTCAGCTACCACGTCCATTTTTTCCGGATGGTATTGAATGGTATGGTCGTAATCTTTCAACAAATGAGCCAACGTCGCCACGCATGTTGAGTTCTTAGAAGCTCTTCTCACATTCCTCGCTCCATTCAAATTTTGTATCTCTGCGAGTCAGCTGCGTTAATGGAATAGCGATTCGAGAATATCCTTCAACGAATCTCCGGTAATAACCAACTAAGCCTAAAGCTACTACGATTTCGATTCATCGACTTAGGTTACTCTCAACTGTGACTCATATCCCAACCTTAGATAAAGACGTCACAATGACACCTATCGCTTTACCACCGCATTTAATATGACGTCACCTACAGAGAGTCCGGTTTCAAAGCATTCCACAAAAGAAGTCACCAGATAGAGGCTAAGGTACCAACTCCTGTAGTTAGGTTTTTAACTCCTGAAGTTCAATAGGAGCCATTCGATATGAGATTTTAGAAATGGGTTTTGTACCGGGTTTAAAGTTGATACAAAATTCAATATCACGCTCTAGGGTAGGCCAGGAAGTTCTTTAGGAAATACGTCAGGAAATTTACTAACAAAAGAAATATCATTCAAATCTGACGTATTTTTGTTCAAGTCCATGACATGGGTAAGAAAGCTTGACATCCGTTTTTCAATAAACGAATGGCTTTATGGCTTGATATGATAGTGATTGACTTTAGTGGTTTGGTTGCTTGAATTCGTACAACAGGTTGGTTAGGAATATAAAAACTAACAAACTTACGAAAACAATCAATTTTAGCATGATGAGTGGTTAACCAATCAATCCCTAAGATCACATCAAATGCAAGAATTTTTAAAGATATAAGATCAACAAGTAGGGTGAGGGTACCAATGTGAATCAAGAAAAATTTATAAACAGCGGATGTAACAAAAGTTTCTCCTAACGGAGTTTCAACAAATAAGTCAAAGTCTAATTTCTCAGTAGTCAAGTTCAAACGTTGAGCACAAGTAGGAGAGATAAAAGAATGGGTAGAACCGGTATCTAATAAGGTATAAACTTCGCAAGAATTTATGATTAACTAACCCGTGCTAAATTTGTTCGGGGTACTCGCTTTTTGAGAAGTCACGAAAAACGCTCTTCCAAGAACCGTTGACTTTGACTTGTCCAGGATAGCCTTTGGAGCCACCATCACCGCTGGACTTGGTTTCACTACAGGACAATCTCGAGCTATATGACCGTCCTTTCCACAACTAAAACATACCCTGGAAGTTTGTGAACAGTTTGGACATATGTGTCCCTCTTCTCTACATCTGTAGCATCTAACTGGTGGTCTTTCTCCTCCCTAGAATTCGCTTTGGTGTTGGTGCCGCCGCGCCTTCTCGTCATTGTTGAATCTTCTCTTTTTGAAATTTCCACTTGACTCACCTTTCTTATTATCTTGGCCATGATTACCACCGAAGTGGTTACCATTTCTGGCATGATAATTTCCTCAACGATGGTTATCATTGTTCCGATGACCGTTGCCACCGGTACGATTATCGTTGAGTTGTTGGTCATTATTCTTCAGTTGAGCCGACTCATTATCGCGCTCCAATAACTGAGCCCTATTCACAACATCTGAATATAAACAAAGTTTGTGAGAAATGAGGTATTGACGTATTTTGGGTTTCAAACCTCGCAGAAACATTCGCGTCATTCTCTCCTCATTATCAACCAAATGGGATGCAAATTGGGACAACTCGGCAAACTTAGCTTCGTCTCATGACATCGCTCATATTATTTTGCTCCAAACGATGAACTCTACCTCCTTCATGTGATGAATACTTTCGGGAAAGTACTTGTCGTTGAACAATTCTTGGAACTTTTCCCAAGACATCTTCAGTACGGCAGGCTGAGTACGCTTTACGTATTCCCACCAATAATCTGCCTCTCCTCGTAACATGAAGGTGGCGAAAGGAACCTTTTGCTCCTCTGAGCATCCCAAGATATCAAATATCTTAGTGATCTGCTTTATCCACGTCTCTCCCGTAAATGGTTCTGGCTTTCCCAAAAACTCTGGCGGTCCTAACTCCTTGAACTGCTTAACGGTGACCATCCGTGAGTTGCCAGTGTTTCCATATGCATTTTGAACAGTAGTGTCTCTCGTTTGGATTTGCATGAATTCTAGAAAGTTCTTAAACATACCATCGTTCGTCATTTGGTTGGTGTTATTATTTACAGGAGGGTTATTGCCTTCCTTATCCTGGGTATTGATCAGTGGTTACTCAACGGTCTCATGTGCTCCATTGCTTATCTCAACATCTTCAGATGCCATTTTACTGTCACAAAACAATGGTTAATTGACATGCCACATATTATCCCTATATTATGACCGACCAATTAAATAACAAATAAGCTTAGGTAGGACACACTAGTGAAGAATTTACTCGTCTCTCCCCTCCTAGTTCTATTCCTCGATCTCCGCCAGAGACCATATCCCTAAGCTCTGATATCAACTGTGACACCCCCAAAGTAGGTATTCATCACCCATTCTGAGTCGCCAAATACATGGTACAGAAACAACTACAACTTCATTAATACAATTGTCGTGCAAAATACGACAACACATAAACTATGAGTTTAAATACAAATATTATCTTCTAGACAATATCCACACTCAAGTAAGTCCTCATTACAATTATTGATACACTATTTTACAAAATAGTGAGGACAACTAAAACAATTGTCTTGAACCATTACTCCACACCCTGACTAGTTCCCACTATATTCTCATCTCCTGAGAAGAAAAATGGAACAAAAAGGAAAAGGGTGAGCTCAACTAGCCCAGTAAAGAATATTATGACTAAGATAATGTACAACAAATTATCCTTAGTCTTCAACAGGAAAAATCGATAGAATACAATGAACAACAAGTTTTAGATCAACAATCGCAATGAAACAACAATTCATTAGAAGAGTTAAGTAGAGAATGAAATCTACTATCATCTATGAATTTAAAAGTCCATCATCGATATTTTGTCCTTGTAACATCAATCAATATACATCTTGAATCAAATAGTCATCTTTGCACTACAGGCCAAAGATATTCATCAATTGGTCATGTTCATCTCAACACCTGTTCATCTTTGCACTACGGGCCAAAGATATTCATCAAGAAATCATTCATCTTTGCACTACATGCCAAAGATATTAAGTAATATCATCATTTAGGACTGAGGATGATGAAAAATATATTTTAAAGAAAACGAATCCAGTGAGACAAAAGAACAAATATTTGGGATTCGTACTTCTGTTTATCCAAGTTCAAAAATACTCTATAATAAACTATTGTGGAGCAGAATTCAAAAATAAAGATCAAAACATGGATACAATCAAAGATAGAAATCATAAAAAACAATCTTGGACACAAAAAAGAAAATTTAATTTTTCTGTGAATAGTGTCGATTTAAGTGAATAGTCTTGAGTATCGTGAATAATTAATCGATATCGTGAATAGTGCCGCATACGTGAATAATAACTCCGACACTAAAAGGTAGAAATTCCACAAGAAAAATCATCATGCTTCGTGAATAGTACTCGCGAATAGTAACTCGTGAATAGTAACTCATGAAAATAGTAACTCATGAATAGTAACCCAGACATGAAAAGATAAGAATTTCACAAGAAAAATCTTACCAATATTCTGGTATAATGATATTGAAAGAAATAATATCATTTATAAAAAAAAATAACATCCCTTACCTCAAAAAGACAGTACTTCTGACTGGAATACTGGATATAGTGCTGAAGGAAACTTGCACCGTATAGCAACACTCAAAATATCAAAATACTCACAAGAATACACTCGATAATATAGAGAGAGAAAGAGAGAGAAAACTTCAGTTTCTGGTGTGATTTTCAATTCTAACCGAAGCACCCTATTTATAGAAAAATGCTTAGAACACCAAAGCAGAAAATTTAATAAAATATTAATATATATATATAAAAAAAATTCTACGCACACCTTGAATCATCCAATTTCAGCATGTTTAACAACAAGTGGGGCTCACCAACCATAACAAAAACATTTTTATTACAAAAAATATTTAAAACTTCAAAAATTAATTATTTCAGAACTTCAATAATTCATAATAAATAGCTCTTTTATCAAAAAAAATTCAAATCTCATGCCCTTTCCATAGGAAATTCCATTATCTACAACTTTGCAGAAGAAAGTTTTATCAAATTCCAAACAGAAATTGACCGAAATTCACAAACGGGCGATTCTACAGGCTATAATCAAATTTCAGTCAAGAAATGGGCCCAGAGACATGTTTAACATGTTTTAACAACTTTTGAAACAAAAATACTCTTCCTCCTCATATACTCATATATCCCACATTCATTGTAAAAAATATCATCATTATTATATTATAATAATATAATAAAATATTTAAATCAATTATTCTATCAGAAAAGATAAAATATCAATTTTCAACAATTGTCACATTAAAAATTTTCTCCATCTATATCCACATAAAATGAATATTTTTCTCATCATATAAATCAATAATTAATTATTCACAAATAATATTACAGAATCACAATACTAGCAACTGCACTGCCCTGTGAAAGAAGGGGCTTTCCAATAAGGATTTCTCCTTATTGGTAGCCAAGAATTAGGTGACCAAACCTCTCCTTAGATGTAACTTTCTAGACATTGCCAATAATGTTATCTAATAATATTATTCAGATAATATGAGTTATTTCTCTGATAATGAAAAATACTGTGTTGTGACAATTATTAAAATAACAGTAATATAAAATATCAACGTAGCAATTATTGAATCAATAAAATAAAATATTGAACAGTAATTACTAAAACAACTATTGAGTAGTGACTTCTTACGTAAGAATAAATAATTGGTGCAATACTGGTGTCTTCTTTAACAACAACGCATATTATTGTGTTTTAACCAAGGGTATTCCAATAAGATAATACTTGAATAACTACTTCATGCTATTTATAAACAACCTATACTTGTCGCTTTCTTCATCCAATCGCTTTCAGCTATGGGGCCCACACAAGGTTGCGTCGCCGCATTTAATATTCCCCACAAAGAAGAATATTCCACGACCAAACGAATATTCCCTAACAACAATGAATATTTTATAACCACTTGCTTATTTGAAATATTTAGCATTTTACCCATAACTAACCACATTAATCAAATCAACCCCTTACTATTTCAAAATAATAATTAGAGAAATTAAATCTTTATTTATAAAAAGTTGGGGTCTTACAAAAGCCTGTCCCTGAAGTCTTGCTGAGCTAACATGAATGAAGCTCACATGATTGTTGATCTCCCTATGGAAGCAGACCATTCATCTTAAGATAAAAAGGGTCTTATATGCTCAATCATGCAAAGTATATCATCTGAGAAGAACCCTCGAGGAACTCATTATAGAAGCAGAACTCCACAAGTACAAACTATCAAAGAAGACTACGTTTGTAGTTCTGTCAAACTATCATTGATCAGTCCTGAAGATATCTATTTCTATGATCCAAGGAGGTTTAAATGATAATGATGACTTCAGTCAGAAGGAGATATGTAAGGCTGTCGTCTGATGCACATTAAGAGGAAGAACTCACACCTCTTTGAGAAAATAGTATCAAGTATAGGGGAGCAGTGATCTGTTAATGAACAGCAGCACTGAAAGTATCAGAAATACACTATGAAGCAATATACCAGTTACAAAGTCCCAAAACTTTGTGGCTGATGAACCAAATAAAGATCCATAGTCAGTAGAAACGTCTCAAATCGTGCTACTGACAACCTTGTCAACCGCCCAACTCAAAATCGTGGAACGCCTACGATTAAACATTTGTTCATAGTAGAAAAGCATGAGGACACCACGATTACAGCCAATGCAAATGTCTAAAGTTGGTAGATGAACTCCCCAGCAGAAAAGGTCAAATGTGATATCAGTGCTAATCACTTCTAAAGTCTTTCTTCTGGAAAGCGCCTTAGGGACAAACCTGACCCTTAGTTCACTCTAAGAGGTTGGCCCTTCCTAAGCTACCTTAATCCAGAAGGAATGCTTAGTCAAGTTCATCTCAAGGACCAGGACAGACAACATTCGTCGAGTAGATTCTGAAGTGAACTCGACAATCGTAGTGCAACCTCAACGATCGTAGAGTAGGCTCGACGATCACAGTCTTCCCTGAGGATACACTAGCTCATGGGGAGCTCAGAAGAACTAGACATGTGCCCAACTATTCAGATCGTGTGGAGATAAGTTCGAATATAGTTTGGAAAGATGCCTTGCAAACTCACCTCAGAATTTCAGTGCCCGAACTATTGTGAGGTACATCAGTGGTTAAGCCATGCAACTTCAAGATGAGGATTAGTGTCAAATCATCTACTGAAGCATCTCTCAGAAAACGATCGTTGAGTCGACAAAGAAAAACGTAGAGTCCATAGCAACCTCACCAAGCTACACTACGTACTGAAAAGGTCAACGATCAATCTACATCAGTAATGTTTATTTTCTTAAAAGGAAATTAAAACTGAAAAATTATTCAGTTTATGGTGAGTTACAGTTTCTTAATGGGTGTCATGCAACCAATGACTGGTTGACACATCACAACTTATGCAGAGTCGGAAGGAACTGTCATAAAGATAAATCTCAAAATCTCAAAACAGTTATCAGAAGCTATCGAACCTCTCTCCCTCCCTTTTTCAATCCCTAAAATCTTCTTCAAAGCCTGAATCCATTAAACCTCTAGATTCGCCCAAATCACATTCAACTATCTCTAATAGGAGGTCTGAAACTAAATACCCATAAATTTTGAACCCTCAAAATTGAAGAATGGCGTGTTATAACTAGAATCCAACTCTGCTTCAAGAAGTTAGAAAGATCAGAAAAGAAGTTCAAGGATATACTTGAGCTTGTAAGGAATGCTGGGTTTTCTGAAAGCTTGGATGCTAACACTCCAATCTATACAGAGCTAGTGAAGCAATTCTACTCCAATGCATTTATAGATTCTGGGGTTCTGTCCATAAAGGTCAAAGGAGCAAGCCTGAAGATAAGGGCATCAGACATCAACCAATGTCTAGGGTTTCCCAACCAAGGTCTGATAAACCTCTAGGAAGTTGACATTGAAGAGGTCAAGAGGAACGTAAATCTGAAGGATATGAAAAAGAAGGAGTTTCCTAAAGAGTTTGAATTTTTGGCTGAGATTACAGGAAAATGCTTCTTGTGCAAGGACACTGCACATGATATTGTCAGTGATTTGCAACTGAGACTCATGACTGCAATTGTCATGAAACAGTAGATGAATTTTGGAGCCCTTCTAATTGATTGGTTGACCAAATGGTTGGAAAAGGCAGAGACAAAGAAGTGTACAGATAAACCCCTCACAATGGTTTTTCATGGAAGACTCTTGAGCATTGTACTAAAGAAGAAATTGAAAAGCAAGATAAAGGATGATGAGGGAGAACCACTGAATGTTCATAAAGTGATGTCCCCATAGCTATTTGAAAATTGGAAGAAAAATCCAAAGGAAAATAAGAGGCTAATAACATCCAGCAGCAGCAAGGTCTCTGCAAAGAAGAGGAAGGAAAAAGAGGTGGAAAACAAGTTATTTCAATCTGATGACTTTGTACCTGTAGCAGCCACTCAAGCAAAGAAGAAATCTAAGAGTGTGAAGAATACAGAGGTTCCACCAAGCAGTCTCTCCACTGATAATAAGAGACATAGAATAAGAGAAGAAAAAGCATCAACTGCAGAAACCCCAAAAAGAAGAAGGATTAACAAATTACTCCAAGAGCCATCCAAGAAGAAAGCAAAGGTGATAAAGAAATCAGGCCCAGTTCCCCAAGAAAGTCTATCTACCAAAGAAGAGAACGTAGAGTCAGAAGATAAGAAGGGAACTGAAAGCCTCAAGAATGAAACCTCAAACAAGAAGTCTAATAGTGAAGAAGAAGTTGAATCTATGAAAGGAATAGCTAAATCCGATGGTGAAGAAGAATGTACAAGTCATATGGCTAACGTTCAGAGCAGCAACTCTGCTGTTGAAGAAAGTTTAAAAGATGAAACAATTGCATCTCTTACTGCTAAAGTCCCAACAAGTTCATCTGATGGGTCGAAAGATGTTGAATCCAAAGAAGAAGGACTTTCCCCCATTATTGTTGAACATCAATGAAGCTTATCTGATGATACAGAGGTTTCAGATTCTGAAGAAGAAAAAGAGTCTGAAACTCCTATAGCTGACCCTCAAGGAGAAGAAAGAGCAACAGACTACTTGTTAAATCTATCGCAAAGAAGCAAGGAGAACCCTCTACTGCAATCATTGAATTGAGTGATGATAAGTCTAAATCCAAAGGAGAAGATGTTGAAGAAGGCACTAGTGATGAAAATTAGCATGAAGGATTCACTGATGAATCAGATAAAAGAAGTCAGCATGATTCAAGCTTAGAAGGTGAAGAAATGGAAAAAGATTCTAGTTCTACAAATCAGGAATCAGAGGAATCAGCACACTATCATGTACTCTCTTCAGCAAGAATTAGCAGAAGAATAGTGGTGGAAGTTTTTGATGAACCACCAGATGTACCAGCAGAAAGATGGATAAGCTATGGAAATGAACAACTCAAAGTTGTAAGGATGAATGCATACGATGTGTTTAACAACTGGAACAACATGGAGTTAGTTTGCACTACAATTCTGTACAGTCCTGATGACCTTCTAATGATATAGTTCTTTCCATGGATACCTTGGTTAAAGGCATATACTGAAAAGGATGGAAGTTACTTCAGCTTGTGTTACTCACAGTTTCTGAACTTGGAGCTGGTGTCACAGAACTTTCTAAGAGTAAAAAAATTTGCAACCAAGATGATCAAAGACCAGTCTCACTTCAAAGTCTACCGACATGCTGGTAACCAGTACATTCCCTACGATTGTAGAGTGGGTTCAGATGGCAGAAGGGTTATACCCAAGCATATGATCGTAGAGTCCCTTCACTCTACCATTGAAGATGATCAAGTTTAGTTTGAGAAGCTTCCCTCTGTCCAAATACAATTACCTGAAATTTCTTCATCCTCTAACAGTGATTGGCACTCAACGATTTATCAGATTCTCACTACTTTCGAAAATATATCCAAGAATGAAAAGCATGGAGTCCAATCTAGTGTTCAACAAGAGTCTGCCCAACCAAATGACCAAACTCCTACGGAGAATGAGTTACTGAAGAATTCTAATGAGTTGGTTGAGAAGATTTATATCATCACTGAAGAGGCAAAGATGTTGACAGAAGCATGAGATAATGCGGTTCAAGACAGACTTCAAGTCACTATGTCTGATATATCTCTCAAAATCAAAGAGAGAGATCAAATCTATCTGAAGGCTATGAATGATCAGAAGGAAGAAGCTCTACGAGCACAGAAGGCTAATGAAGAGCAAATCCTATCCCTCTTTGACAAGATTAACAATCTAAATCAGTCTCTCTCCCTACAAATTGAGCTGAGCCAACAAGAACTCAAGATTGAGGTTGGTAACTCATCTTACCTCATGGAGCAATGATGTCAAACATGGAGTAGCTTTCACAAGTGATTAATGATAAAAAGGGGGAGAAAAAGAGATATAGAAAGAAGCACTCAAGGAAGAGCAAGGAGAACAAAAGTAAGGAAGAAAAGAAGGCCAAGAGAAAGGCAAAGGAACAGAAGAAGAAGATAGCAGCAGCAGAAGCAGGATCATAATCTGAGGGGGAGCCAAAAGATGATGATCCCATGAACACAGAGTCTGAAGGAGAGCAGAGAAAAGAAATGAAGTCACCATCCCAGGGGGAGTAGGAGCAAAGAGATCAAGCAGATAAGTAGCTGATTAATAGACATCCTGGAGACACACATGGAGCCAAAAAGGTACATCTCTATCTAGTTAGGTATGTTTTGGATCCAGGATGTAAAGTGTCATAGTTTATAAAATTCCATATTATTATCAATGACATTCATGATTATCTGTTTTAGAAATACAGTTGTTCACTGTATATAAGATTCATTCATCTCATGCATATGCACTAATTGTTTTTGTCCTAATTAAATAGGGGGAGATTGTTAGGAATAAGAATGTGAATGATATTCCTATTTATATATGATTTAATTATGATATAAATGAATGAATATGCAAGTATTCTTGCATTATGAAAAGTTGTAAAGTCCTTTGATAGATAATAGGAAAATATGTACAAGGACTTAGAATGAATTGATCAAATATGTTAGGTTGATCCTACATAAACAAAATAGCTTTGTAAAGTCCTTAAAAAGAAATGATGTACAAGGACTATAAATATAGAAAGATCAAGCTTATTAGGTTGATCTTGTAATATAATAGATAGGCTTGTCTGATCGTCGAGCACTACACCAGAAATCGTAGTCTGCCAGGAGAGTCGAGGAAAACTCGAGAACTATCAAGGCGGAATCGTAGTCTGCCAAGAGACGAGGAAGGATCATAGTGTGTCGAGAAAAACTTCCTTGGAGCCATAGTCTACTGAGGAAGTCATGTTCAGAATCGTAGAGATAGCCTGTCTAAGAGTCGAATGAGCTTCTGCCAAAGCCAAGTTAAGAATCGTAGACCACACTCGAAGTCGTAGAGTCTACTGATCATATTAGAGGCAGAGATCATAGTCGAGCCAGATCAGATGAAGACAACAAGCATAAAGACAGAAATCGTAGAGTGTTAAGATCTAATTTCAAAGTCATAGTGTCTGCAGAACCAAAGCTAAATCATAGAGTACAGAACTAAGGCTTCAACAGAGGTGCTCACAACGTCAAGGTAGAATTGTAGAGTAAACATGATTCTCAATAAATGAGCACTCCCAAAATATCCAAAGTATGAAGCCTCTGGTCTGAGCTGCAAAAATATATTCCACCTAAAGGAAACCAGAGAGTACTCAACGAATGGCATTCAAACTAACAGAAGATCCAAGCACCAACCCAATCAACATCCAGATTGAGTTGTGAAGCCATTCAAGATGAAGTCTTCCACAAGTTGATCAGAAGAAGACTTCAGTAAAAGTGACTGACTAAGGAAAGTCAACAAGTGCAGTAGTTGTCAAGAGAACAGAAGACAACAATCTTGGGGTTAACCAAGATCGTAGTATTTGCTGAAAAAAGTAAGAACTTATGTAGTTTACATAGAGATACTGGCCAGCTTCTGAAGAAAAGGGCTAAAGTGATTAAGCATGGGTCAGTCCATTGATGATAAGTGAATGGGAGTTCACAAGGAGAAAGCAAGCTGGGCATGCCATAAATCTGATGTGTCTTGCTATTCAGAAGAAGTCAGAACAAGAAGTCAAGCTATCAGTTCCTGAGATTAGTCGAGGCAAACAGAAGTGTTGAAGCACTTCACAAGAAAAGGAATAGGTGTTCTACATTGAAAATCCAATGAACACTCTTCAAAATTGTAGTGTTGTCTCAACCTGTCAATGAGAAACATTCAACAAGACACACTACGATCAGGTCCAAGAACACCTACATCAAAATTGTAGAGTTCAGTGATCTGAAGATTGAAGCATTGACAACGGTTCAATCTAAAGACTGATATTTGAACATTGCTATGTGAGAGCATCTATGCAAAAGGACAACTTCTGATGTTCTAACCGAGAAATTAGAAAGGAGAAATAAAGTTGATTACCTGCCCAAGACATCAAAGAGACATCTCTGATGGGGTAGGTGAAACAGTAGATTGTAGTGTCAGAAAGATGAAAAAAGGGATGTCATGTCACATCTGCAGTCTACATCAAATAACTCGAGATGTACGAAGAAATTCAAATAGCTTTCAACGGCTGTATTCCAACGGGAAGAGTGTGAAGGAGGATATATCAGCTAGAGCTTTAAAGATCAAGAGTTGCTGACTTGAAGGATCGTAGAGTTGTTGGAATGTTTTAGTGTTGACTCCACAAGTTCCATCAGAGCTAAACCAAACAAGTCTTAGTGACAGTGAGACTACAAAGGTGGAAGTGAAGCAACTTTAAGGAAGGACTTTAACCGACCAAAGATTCACTCAACAAAGATGAGAATACCATTGAAGATGGCAGCTAAGCTGAGATCCAAGAAGGCCAAGAAGATAGCATTCAGAAAAGTGGCAGAGCACAAAGAAGATACAGAGAGCCACTCTACGAATCACCATGAACCAAAATCTGAAACAGAACAGATGTAGAATCATGTCTGCAAACCACTCAAGAAGGGTTCAGGGAATGCTAAGTGCCAGACGAAGTCTACCAAAAGCTCAAACACTTAGCAAACCTAAATGGTGATGGTGCACAGCTGACATCGAATGAAGATGAGCATAACAGAATGAAGATTAGCTGCACCAGAGAAGATGTCGTCCAGACTCTACGCAGAATGTAAAGAGGACCATGCCAAGCTATTAAGTACAAAAGATGTTTAAGCTTAAAGACATCTTAGTAGTAAGGCACCCATAACAAAAACTACACCAACAAGTAGCCAGGGCCTGAGGGGTCCTTGTCCGGAGGGACTAAATGAAGTTCCAAGCCTGCTGGGCTTGAAGAGTTCCTAGGGAACTAGAGGAATTCAAAGTCTACTGAGCTTGAAGAGTTCTTAGTGAACTGGAGTTCCAAGGCTGCTGGCCTTGAAGGAATCTTAGTGATTCGGGGTGCTGCCCTTCCTTAGTGGAAATCCTACTAGTTAAAGTAGAAGAATTGATTAGGAGCTTGAGTCTCTGAACCACTTAAAATCCTTTGTGTCTTTTACATTCAGTTATTTACTTATTGTCATTTACATTATGTACCTAACTGCTATAAATGTTATGTATGTATTAACTATTTACAACTTAACTAACTCTACGAACAATGTATGTATGATCATGAATATATCAATGAAGGGGATCTTTTACTTATTCTGTTGTGCTTGAAAAGATTCTTATGTTTTTCATATGCTAATTCATTAGCAATACAAACTAAACGAGAAAAGTATTTGAAATTAAAAATGATCTATTCAAACCCCCCCCCTCTAGATATATTGTGTGCCTATTGGGAACTAACATGTTGGAATGATATTAACATATCTTGGAAGGGTTGAACTTCCTTGATCGAGGGTCCATTGGGGGTAGCAGCTCTGTGACTTTTTCCACATTGATCAACATCTGGAGGATTTCTTTAATGGGTTGATTCAAAGGATTGAACTTCCTTTTGAAGGCAAATTTTTTATGAGCTCGGAATCTTTCTTCCATAACAACTTTATTTGCCTATATTTCATGTTCATGGAACCGATAATGATCCCTCCTTGCAGTTGGAAAGATTTTGGGCATAGGAGGATTTGTTCTCCTCTGGCTGACTTGAGTTATCAACTGTCGAGATATTTGGTGTTGATATACCATCATTTCTGTCAGTTGACCAATTTGTTCCTTGATAAACTTCATTTCTCGTTCTATCAGAAACCAGCATTCTGAGTAATCCCATTTATCATAAATATCTTTGCATGTTTAAGAAGTTACGTACTTGAGGTACTTGGAACTTTCTCTACTGTAACGCCCCCAAAATTAGGTATACATCACCCATTCTGAGTCGCCAGATACATGGTATAAAATTTAAATACAACTTCATTTATACAACTGTTGAGCTGTTGTATAGAATACGACCACAGTTAACTGTGAGTTTTAATACAAATGTATGTAACTCTCATGGTACCTCGACCACAACCTTACAATGGTACTTTACAAAAAAGTATAGTCAAAGACTGTTTTAGAAACTAAAATCTTTGGGAAGTGCTCAAGGAAACCTTCATACATGGGAGGCCATGTATCTAGGTTATAATAGATATCATATGGCCACAAAATTATCGTTGGTTGACCCAATAGACCCCAAAGAAAAAAGAGAAGATTACTATCATCTTCTTTCCAATTGTGAGTCTTCTCTTGACATATAACTATCTCCACTGTCTCCAAGTGAATATTATATTTTAAATCAACTACAAGATCATATAGGTAGTGCCCGTAAATATATTCAGCAAGTGGATGAGCACAACCCTGTCTTATGATAACACGAGGTTGTATGTCATTAGACATCTTGTATGATAGTGGCAAAACACCCTTCTAAAGTTGGGTTCACCTCACCCTATTTGATTCACCAAATATAACTACTAAATGTTGTATAGAATACAACACACTTTTCTATTCTGTTTAAGGAGAACCTCCACAGCTAGAGACCACTATTCTATTCCCCTGTTATCCCCGCTCGACCCGGAAACACTCTTACGGCAACACTCTTATTACCTGAAAGGAATTGTGAAGCAGAAAGGGTGAGCACAACTAGCCCAGTAAGGAATATCATGACTAAAGATAATTAAATTATCAATAGCTTTCATCAATAATAAATCAGAGATTTAGAATATATGGTAGATGATAAAAATTGTCAACCATAGTTGCAGCGGAACGAGCAATCCATTAGAAGAGTCAAATAGACCATAAGGTCTATTATCTTCTCTATGTTAAAAGTACACCAATAATGTTTTATCCATGTAAAATAAATCAATAGTTCTTGTCCACAATCATATGAATAACGAATAATCATAATTGTGGTTCTAAATTCCTCTTCGTAACTAGGACGAAGATAATTCTCATCACCTATCTTCACCTTAAACATCAAAAATCATGGTTATACAAAATCAGAATTCCTGCTCATAATCATACTAATAAATTCATCTTTGCACCATGACCAAAGATATTCATTAACAATTCATCTTTGCACTACATGCCAAAGACATACAACTATATTTTAGAAGAGTTAAATAGAACATGATATCTACTATCCTCTACGCATTTAAAAGTGTATAATAAATATTTTATCGCTGAGACTCAGCTTAATAAATAATCCACATCATCAAATCACCCATACACTACGGCCAAGGATATTCATTAATATCACATCCATGAATTAATATTTCATCGCTGAGACTCAGCTCAATAATTAATCCACATCATCGAATCATCCCTGCACTACAGGCCAAGGATATTCATTAGTATCACAACCACGAGTTATCCATGCACTACGGGCCAAAGATAATCGTGTTTTCATCAACGGTCCTGATCATGCCATAAAACAATTCATCTTTGCACCCTTGGCCGAAGAGAATCCATAGCTATAATCATACCAAAAATTGTCCATCAATGTAGTACAGGCCAATGAGGACTTTTTCCACATCATTTGTAACATTACGGTCATGATTATACCGAATAATCCCTGGTCATAATCATACTAAGTCCATCTATGCAATACGGGATAATGAAGACTTTTTCCACATCATTTGTAACATTACGGTCATGATTACACCGAATAATCCCTTGTCATAATCATACCAAGTCCATCTATGCACTATAGGCCACAGATGACTTTCAAAAAATATAAATATGAAGATGATGACAATGATATAAGAATTCAATAAAACAAGTTCAAGAATTAATTTGTCCAAGAACTAATAACGTCCAAATTGTCAACATGATACTGCTTTGTAGAGTAAAATTCAAGAATGCTCAAAAGAATATTTCAATGAAAAGATACTGGATGAGGCGTAATTATCAAGGATATTCCACTAATTTCATGGAGTATAGAAGTCAAAACTTTAACCAACTGAGTATAATAAAGAATGGAATAACAAAAGAAATCACCATGCATGCGGTTGCTTAGCATGAGATAGGTTATTCCAATGAATACTAAATAACGGAACCGGTCGGGCAAAAATTTGCACTTACGGGATGTTCCAACGAAACAATAAAGAATGGAATAACAACGAAAATCACCATGCATGCGGTACCCGCATGTACAAAGTTATTCCAACGAGAATACTAATAATGACGGAATCGGATCCGGCAGAAAAGCGCATGCATACATGATATTCCAATGTAATAATTATAAAGATTTAAACTGTGTCCAGGCGTAAAACGCATGCATGGATATTCAAACAGAATAATAAAGATGGAATCAGTGCAGCGTAAAACGCATGAACATGATATTCCAAAATATAGTAAAGACGGAATAATAGAAAAATGTCACCAAGTATAGGGTAGTCGCAGATACAAAGTTATTCCAATGAATAATAAAGAATGGAATAACAAAGTTCTCTTCATGAATACAAAAGAATAACACCCTTTACGAGTACAACAAATAAAATTCCCTACCTTAAGAAAGAAGAGTACTGGATATAGAAGTAGTGAAGTAGCGAGAACACTTTTCTTCTTTCTCTCTATAGTTTCTCTCTGAGAGTTTCAACTTGAATTAATTAAGAAATAATGAAGGAATGAGCTTCTATTTATAGAAAAATGGACTGCATAAGTAGTAACTAACTCATGAACGGTCCGATTGATTTACTTTAATCTGACGGTCCATATTTAAAGCAAAATCTTTTAAATAAAATATAATATATTCTATTTATAATCTAATAAAACGAATAACTTTATAAAAGATTTTACTATGCAAAACACTATACACAATAGAATATAATATATTCTATATATTGAATAACTTTATAAAAGTATTCTATTTTATATAAAAAGCTTTTCTGTTTTATTACATTAATAATACCAATAAAACTAAACTGAGTGACTTATCACATAAGCATCAATAATTAATATCGTGCTATTTACCAAAATAGAAAAAAAAATTGAATACTTTTATTTCATAAAATTCGGGGTTCTCACAATCACCCTCCTTATGAAATTTCACCCTCGAAATTTACGTACGTACCTGATATTCGAAGAGATGAGAATACCTTGCTTCCTTTTCGGATTGTACCTTCCCGGTTATATCCTCTGTATCATGATTTTTCCATTGCTCATCTCCTGTATTTCAGATATCATTCTAGAATTTATCTTCAAAACAAAGGTTAACTGACATATCATAATTTGTCAACTTATCAAGTAAACAATTTCAGCTTAGGTAAGTCACACACTAGCAAAGTATATAATTCATCTCTCCCCTCCTAGTTCTAGACTCTTATCTCCGCCAGCGACCATATCCCTAAGCTCTAATACCAAATGTGACGCCCCCAAAATTAGGTATACATCACCCATTCTGAGTAGCCAGATACATGGTACAAAATTTAAATACAACTTCATTTATACAACTGTTGAGTTGTCGTATAGAATACGACCACAGTTAACTGTGAGTTTTAATACAAATGTATGTAACTCTCATGGTTGTGACGCCCCCAAAATAGGTCCATTCCATCCAACCCATTCTGAGTCACCAAATACATGGTACAGAAATAACTACAACTTTATTATTACAACATATAAACTGTGAGTTTAAATAAAATTATTGTCTTCTAGACAATATACATACCCAAATAAATCCTCATCACAATTATTTATACATTATTTTACAAAAATTATGAGGACTACTAAATAACTCTCTCTAGAACCTTCATTCCATACCCCGACTAGTACTCGCTACTTTCTGCGCCTCCACGAAGAAAAATGGAACAACAAGGAAAAGGGTGAGCTCAACTAGCCCGATAAAAAGAATATTATGACTAAGATAATATACAATAAATTATCGTTAGTCTTCAACAGGAAAAATCTAATAGAATCAATAGACAACAAAATTTAAATCAATATTCGCAGAGAAATAATAATTCATTAGAAGAGTTAAGTAGAGAATGCAAACTACTATCTTCATGTATGAATTTAAAAGTTCATCGTCGTTATTTTATCCTGTAACATCAATCAATATATATCTGAATCAAATATTCATCTTTGCACTACAGAGCCAAAGATATTCATCGATTAGTCATGTTCATCTAAACACTGCTCATCTTTGCACTACTGGGCAAAGATATTAATCGATTAGTCATGTTCATCTCAACACTGTTCATCTTTGCACTGGGCCAAAGATATTCATCAAGAAATCATTCATCTTTTGCACTCTGAATAAAGATATTCAAAGTAATATCATCATTTAGGGTCGAGGATGATGAAAAATATTTCAAAAGAAAACGAATCCATAAAACAAAAGAACAAGTATTAAGGATTCGTATTTTAAACAATCCAAGTTCAAAAATACTTCATAAGTAATCAGAGTGGAGTAAAATTCAAGAATAATCAAAACATGGATACAATCAAAGCTTGTATCCATAATATATATTTTGGACAAAAAGAAGAAATTTCATTTTTCGGTGAATAGTGTCGTATTCGTGAATAGTGTCGTATACGTGAATAGTAACTCCGACACTAAAAGATAGAAATTTCACAAAAAACATCTTCACGCTTCATGAATAGTACTCATGAATAGTAACTCGTGAATAGTAACTCATGAATAGTAACTCATGAATAGTAACTCATGAATAGTAACTCGTGAATAGTAACTCGTGAATAGTAACCCCGACATGAAAAAGTTCCAAATTTGATAAAAATTTCCAACCAATATTTCGGCATAATGATATTGAAGAAATAATATCATTTTCGAATAAAATAACACCCCTTACCTCGAAAAGACAAGATTTTCTAGTTGAAACACCTTGGATATAAAGCTATGACTTGAACTTGCAAGTATAGCTATACTCAAAGTATACTCAAAATACTCACAAGAATACGCTCAAAAAATATCGAGAGAAATAGAGAGAAAACTTGGGTTTACGTGTAATTTTCAATTCTAACCTAAGCTCCCTATTTATAGGAAAATGCTTAGAACACCAAAGTAGAAAATTTAATAAATTAATATTATTTATAAACAAAATTCCTTAGCCCACCTTTGAAATCTGATTTCACCATATAGCACATGTTAAATGAGGTTCACAAACTCACCAAAAACGTTTTCTCAAAATAATTAATTAAAACTCCCAAAATCAATTATTTGAACTCCTGAACTTCAATAATTCATAATAAATAGCCCTTTTATCAGAAAATTCGAATCTCGCTTTGTTTTATAGAAAATTCAATTCTCTACAACTTTACAGAAGAAAGGTTTCCCAAATTCCAAACAGAAATTGACCGAAATCTATAAACGGCGATTTTACAAGCTATAATAAAATTTCGGTCAATAATTGTGTCCACCAACACACAAAATATGTGTTAAACATTTAATGCCACAAAAATACTCTTCCTCCTCATATACTCATATATCCCACATTCATTATAAAAATATCACCGTTAATATATTATTAAAATAATATATTTAAATGAATTATTTTATTAGAAAAAGATAAAATATTATTTTTCAACAATTGTCATTTTAAAAATTTTCTCCATCTATATCCACATAAAATCAATATTTTCCTCATCATATGAATCAATAATTAATTATTCACAAATAATATTACAGAATCACAATATTGACAACTAGGCAGTTCCCAAGAAAAGAGGGGGCTTTCCAATAAGGATCTCTCCTTACTGGCGCGCAATTAGGTGACCAAACCTCTCCTTAGACAGAACTTTCTAGACATTGCCAATAATGTTATCCAATAATATTATTCGAGATAATATGAATTATTGCTCAGATAATGGAAAATCTTGTGTAATGACAATTTATTGAAACAACGGTAATATAAAATATCAATGCAAAGAATTATTGAATCAATAAAATAAAATATTGAATAGTAATTCTTGTAACAATTATTGAGTAGTGCCTTCTTACGTAAGAATCAATAATTGGTGCAATACCTGTACTTCTTGTTTTTAACCCACAAAGTATTTTAACAAAGATTAATTGAGTATAACTACTGTTTATTATTTATAAACAACTTATATTTGTCATTTTCTTCATCCAATCGCTTTCAGTTATGGGGCCCATACAAAGAGCTACCGTAAATCATTTAATATTCCCAAACGTCATTTAATATTCCACGACCAAACGAATATTCCCAAATAATAATGAATATTTTATAACCACTTGCTTATTCGAAATATTTATGTATTTTACCCATAACTATCCACATTAATCAAATCAACCCTTACTATTTCAAAATAATAAATAGAAGAAAATAAATTTCATTTATTAATAATTTGGGGTCTTACAACCTCCCCTCCTTATGAAATTTTGTCCTCAAAATTGACGTACGTACCTGGTATTTCGATAAGATGAGAATACCTCGCTTTCATTTCCGTTTCCAACTCCCAGGTCATTTCCTCAATAGCTTAGTTTCTCCACAAAAACTTAACTTGTGGTATAACCTCAGTATATAGGACATGTTCTTTCCTATCCAAGATCTTGACAGGTACCTCCTCGTACGTTAAGTCTTCGGCTATCTCGTCCGGTTCTAACTCAATAGCGTGGTTCGGTCGTCCACATATTTACGTAACATCGATCGTAAAAATGTTATGAACACGCGTCATACTTGGCGATAAAATGAGTCTATAGGCCACAGTTCCTATTCGATCGAGAATTTCAAATGGATTAATAAATCGAAGGTTTGAGCTTTCCTCACCTCACCGATTCTCGCTTTTGAAATAATAACTTCTTGCACCTCCTTCTTCAAATTCATCAGCTCCGGTGTGTAGCTTGAACAGCTTTAACTTTATCGATTAAAGTCGATTATACTCAATACATCATCACGTGGGTACCTAGAGTTTT
Organism: Panax quinquefolius; assembly: GCA_020205615.1. Taxonomy (NCBI): domain Eukaryota; kingdom Viridiplantae; phylum Streptophyta; class Magnoliopsida; order Apiales; family Araliaceae; genus Panax; species Panax quinquefolius. The sequence continues at coordinate 65,872,657 of CM035160.1, forward strand.
CATCTCCATCTCTATTATTTGTAAATTATACTGAAATGAGTCTTTGACAATATCGTACTCGTACTTGTATACGATCTTCTACTCAACACGTCGCCTACCACGTTAAACTTTTCCGGGGATGACATGGTCGAAACATATCTTTGAAATGAGTCTCCTCTTGAGTTCTTGAAGCTCTTCCCACATTCCTTACTCCATTCGAATTTTGTATCTCTACGAGTCAAAATGCGTTAATGGAATAGCGATTCGAGAATATCCTTCAACGAATCTCCGATAATAACCAACTAAGCCTGAAAGCTACGTGTTTCGATTACCGACTTAGGTTGTTCTCAATCGTGACTCATATCCCAACCTTGGATAGCACGTTACAATGACACCTATCGGTTTAATATCGCATTTAATATGGTGTCCCCTACGAGATCCGGCTTTTGGTGCATTCCACAAAGGAAATCACCGGATAAAGGCTCAGTACCAAATTCTATAGTTGAATTTTTAACTCGAAGTTCAATAGGAGCCATTCGATATGAGATTTTAGAAATGAGTTTTGTACCGGGTTCAAAGTCGATACAAAATTTAATATCGAGCTTTAGGAGTAAGCCAAGAAATTCTTGAGAAATACGTCGGAAAAATCAATAACAACGAAATATTATTCAAATCGGCGTGTCTTTATTCAAATCCATAACATGGACTAAGAAAACTTGACATCCGTAATAAGCGAATGACTTCATGGCTTGATATGAAAATGTTTGACTACAATGGTTTGATTGCTTAAATTGAATAACGGGTTGCTTAGGAATATGAAAACTAACAACCTTACGAAAGTAATCAATTTCGGCATGATGAGTAGTTAACCTTAAAATCATATCAAAAGCAAATATCTCTATAGAAATAAGGTTAACAGGTAATATGATAGTGCCAACCTGAATCAAGCAAGATTTCTAAACAACGGATGTAATGAAAGTTTCTCCTAACGGAGTCTCCAAAAATAAGTCAAAGTCTAATTTCTCCGTAGTCAAGTTCAAATGTTGAGCGCAAGCAAGAGAGATAAAAGAATGGGTAGAACCGGTATCTAGTAAGGTATAAACTTCGCAAGAATTTATAATTAACTAACCCGTGCTAACTTCATTCGGGTTCCTCGCATTTTGACCGGTCACGACAAACGCTCTTCCAGGAACCATTGACTTTGACCTTTCTGGGACATCCTTTTGAGTCACCATTCCCGCTTGATCTGGTTTCGATACCGTCTGATCTCGAGCGATATGTCCTTCTTTTCCACAATTATAGCATACCTTAAACTGTTGTGCGCGGTTTGGTGATATGTCCCTCTTTCCGCATTTGTAACATATCTGACCGATGGTCTTTCTCCTCCTTGGAACCGGTTACTCTTGGCGACATCTTCACATGGTCGTTGTTGAATCTCCTCTTTTAAAATCTCCTCCCGACTAAGCTTCTTCTATTCATGGCCACGATTACCACCACGGTGGTAACCGCCTTGTCCGTATTCTTCTTTCTCTGCTGGTTATCGTTATTACGATGATCGCTATCTTGATATAATCCTGGTTATGGTCCCTCGGTTGAACGTACTTTCGTTATCTCGCTTCTAACAACCGAGCCTGTTGACAACATCCGAATAGAGAAAAATTTATGAGAAATGAGATATCGGCGTATGTCGAGTTTCAAACCTCTCGAAACATTCGCGTCATCGTTCCTCATTCTCCACCAAATGAGGTGCAAACACGGATAACTCCGCGAACTTACGCCTCGTCTTCGGGACACCGCCATGTTATTCTACTCCGATCTAATAAACTCCACTTCCTTCATATAACGAATACTTTCGTGGAAGTACTTGTCATTGAATCAAGCTTAAACGTCTCCCACGCATACATCTTGAAGTGCAATTGGATGGAGTACGCTTCACGATTCCCACCGATGTCGCCTCGTTCGGAACATAAAAGTGGCGAATGGAACCTTCATTCCTCCGTGCATCCCAAGACATCGAATATTTTGGTAATTTGTTTTGACCCACGTCTCTCGCCTTTAATCGGATTCGACTTTCCCCGCATTCGGTGGTCCCAACTCTTTGAATCGCTTAATTTGTGACCACCCATGAATTGCTATCATTTCCTCCTCTCTTTTGAACACGAGTCTCCCTCGTCTGATTTTGCATGAACTGCAAAAAACTTCTAAACATCCCCTCGTTCATCATCTGCTCAGTGGTGTTGTTCACAGGAAGTACATTGCCAGCCTGTTGCACGTTCTCCTCGTTGGGAAGTACAACCATCTCTACGGTCTCATTTACTCCACTGTTAATATTCTGAGTCGACATTCTCAAATACTGTCATAAAACAAGGGTTAATTTAGAAAATCAATATATCACATAATATCCCTATATACTGACCAACTAACAAATAAGCTTAGGTAGGACACACTAGCGAAGGATTTACTCGTCTCTCCCCTCCTAGTTCTATTCCCTGATCTCCGTCAGAGATCATATCCCTAAGCTCTGATACCAACTGTGATGCCCCCAAAATAGGTCCATTCCATCCAACCCATTCTGAGTCGCCAAATACATGGTACAGAAATAACTACAACTTTATTATTACAACATATAAATTGTGAGTTTAAATAAAATTATTGTCTTCTAGACAATATACATACCCAAATAAATCCTCATCACAATTATTTATACATTATTTTACAAAAATTGTGAGGACAACTAAATAACTCTCTCTAGAACCTTCATTCCATACCCCGACTAGTACTCGCTACATTCTCACCTCCTGAGAAGAAAAATGGAACAACAAGGAAAAGGGTGAGCTCAACTAGCCCAGTAAAGAATATTATGACTAAGATAATATACAACAAATTATCATTAGTCTTTAACAGGGAAAAATCTAATAGAATACAATAGACAATAAATTTTAAATCAATATTCGCAGCGGAAATAATAATTCATTAGAAGAGTTAAGTAGAGAATGCAAACTACTATCTTCTATGTATGAATTTAAAAGTTCATCGTCGATATTTTATCCCTGTAACGTCAATCAATATATATCCGGAATCAAATATTCATCTCTCGCTTTACTGAGCCAAAGATATTCATCAGGTTGGTCATGTTCATCTAAACACCTGTTCATCTTTGCACTACGGGCCAAAGATATTAATCAGTTGGTCATGTTCATCTCAAAACATGTTCATCTTTGCACTACGAGCCAAAGATATTCATCAAGAAATCATTCATCTTTGCACTACGGCCAAAGATATTCAAGAATATCATCATTTAGGACCGAGGATGATGAAAAATATTTCAAAGAAAACGAATCCAAAGGAAACAAAAGAACAAGTATTAAGGATTAGAGTATTTTAAACAATCCAAGTTCAAAATACTTACGTAAGTAATCGGAATGGAGTAAAATTCAAGAATGATCAAAACATGGATACAATCAAAGCTAGTATCCATAATAGATATTTTGGACAAAAGAAGAAATTTAATTTTTCGGAATTGAATAGTGCCAGTATTCGTGAATAGTGCCGTATTAAGTGAATAAAGGTTTAATATATCGTGAATAGTGTCGTATACATGAATAGTAACTCCGACACCAAAAGATAGAAATTTCACAAAAAAAACATCTTCACGCTTCGTGAATAGTACTCGTGAATAGTAACTCGTGAATAGTAACTCATGAATAGTAACTCGTGAATGGTAACTCATGAATAGTAACTCGTGAATAGTAACCCCGACATGAAAAAGTTCCAAATTTGATAAAAATTTCCAACCAATATTTCGGCATAATGATATTGAAGAAATAATATCATTTTTGAATAAAATAACATCCCTTACCTCGAAAGAGAGTACTTCTAGTTGAAACACCGGATATAGGCTATGACTTGAACTTGCACCGTATAACTATACTCAAAGTATACTCAAAATACTCACAAGAATACGCTCAAAATATCGAGAGAGAAATAGAGAGAAAACTTCAGTTTCTGGTGTAATTTTCAATTCTAACCTAAGCTCCCTATTTATAGAAAAATGCTTAGAACACCAAAGTAGAAAATTTAATAAATTAATATTATTTATAAACAAAATTCCTTAGCCCACCTTTGAAATCTGATTTCAGCCATAGCACATGTTAAATGAGGTTTACAAACTCACCAAAAACGTTTTTCTCAAAATAATTAATTAAAACTCCCAAAAATCAATTATTTCGGAACTCCGGAACTTCAATAATTCATAATAAATAGCCCTTTTATCAGAAAATTCGAATCTCGCTTTTTTTTTATAGAAAATTCAATTCTCTACAACTTTACAGAAGAAAGGTTTCCCAAATTCCAAACAGAAATTGACCGAAATCCATAAACGGCGATTTTACAAGCTATAATCAAATTTCGGTCAATAATTGTGTCTACCAACACACAAAATATGTGTTAAACATTTAATGCCACAAAAATACTCTTCCTCCTCATATACTCATATATCCCACATTCATTATAAAAATATCACCGTTAATATATTATTAAAATAATATATTTAAATGAATTATTTTATTAAAAAAAGATAAAATATTATTTTTCAACAATTGTCATTTTAAAAATTTTCTCCATCTATATCCACATAAAATCAATATTTTCCTCATCATATGAATCAATAATTAATTATTCACAAATAATATTACAGAATCACAATATTGACAACCAGACAGTTCCCAGGAAAGATGGGGCTTTCCAATAAGGATCTCTCCTTACTGGCGCGCAATTAGGTGACCAAACCTCTCCTTAGACTGAACTTTCTAGACATTTCCAATAATGTTATCCAATAATATTATTCAGATAATATGAATTATTGCTCCGATAATGGAAAATACTACGTAATGACAATTTATTGAAACAACGGTAATATAAAAAATCAATGCAGCAATTATTGAATCAATAAAATAAAATATTGAATAGTAATTACTGTAACAATTATTGAGTAGTGCCTTCTTACGTAAGAATCAATAATTGGTGCAATACCTGCAATATTCTTGTGTTTTAACCACCCAGTATTTTAACAATATAATCGGTAACAACTACGTTGTTATTTATAAACAACTTATATTTGTCATTTTTTTTATCCAATCGCTTTTCCGTTATGGGGCCCACAAAAAAAGGCTGCTTGTGAGTAATCGAATATTCCCAAACGATGCGAATATTCCACGACCAAATGAATATTCCCAACAATAATGAATATTTTATAACCACTTGCTTATTGAAAATATTTAAGATATTTTACCCATAACTATCCACATTAATCAAATCAACCCTTACTATTTCAAAATAATAAATAGAGGAAAATAAATTTTATTTATTAATAATTTGGGGTCTTACAATGGTGCCTCGACCACAACCTTACAATGGTACTTTACATAAAAGTATAGTCAAAGACTGTTTTAAAAACTAAAATCTTTGGGAAGTGCTCAAGGAAACCTTCGTATATGGGAGGCCATGTATCTAGGTTATAATAGATATCATATGGCCACAAAATTATCGTTGGTTGACCCAATAGACCCCAAAGAAAAAAGAGAAGATTACTATCATCTTCTTTCCAATTGTGAGTCTTCTCTTGACATATAACTATCTCCACTGTCTCCAATTGAATATTATATTTTAAATCAACTCCAAGATCATATAGGTAGTGCCCGTAAATATACTCAGCAAGTGGATGCGCACAACCCTGTCTTATGATAACACGAGGTTGTATGTCATTAGACATCTTGTATGATAGTGGCAAAACACCCTTCTAAAGTTGGGTTTACCTCACCCTATTTGATTCACCAAATATAACTACTAAATGTTGTATATAATACAACACACTTTTCTATACTGTTTAAGGAGAACCTCCACAGCTAGAGACCACTATTCTATTCCCCTGTTATCCCCGCTCGACCCAGAAACACTCTTACGGCAACACTCTTATTACCTGAAAGGAATTGTGAAGCGAAAAGGTGAGCACAACTAACCCGATGAGGAATATCATGACTAAAGATAATTAAATTATCAATAGCTTTCATCAATAATAAATCAGAGATTTAGAACATATGGTAGATGATAAAACTTTTCAACCATTGTTGCAGCGAAACGAGAAATCCATTAGAAGAGTCAAATAGACCATAAGGTCTATTATCTTCTCTATGTTAAAAGTCCACCAATAATGTTTTATCCATGTAAAATAAATCAACAGTTCCTGTCCACAATCATATGAATAACTCATAATCATAATTGTGGTTCTAAATTCCTCTTCGCAACTAGGACGAAGATAATTCTCATCACCTATCTTCACCTTAAACATCAAAAATCATGGTTATACCAAATCAGAATTCCTGCTCATAATCATACTAATAAATTCATCGTTGCACCATGACCAAAGATATTCATTAACAATTCATCTTTGCACTACATGCCAAAGACATACAACTGTATTTTAGAAGAGTCAAATAGAACATGATATCTACTATCCTCTACGCATTTAAAAGTGTATAATAAATATTTTATCGGCGAGACTCGACAATAAATAATCCACATCATTGAATCACCCCCACTTTACTGGCCAAGGATATTCGTTAATATCACATCCATGAATTTATCTTTCATCGCTGAGACTCAGCTCGATAATCAATCCATATCATTGAATTATCTATGCACTACGGCCAAAGATATTCATTATTATCACATCCATGAATTAATATTTCATCGCTGACTCAGCTCAATAATTAATCCACATCATCGAATCATCCTTGCACTACAGGCCAAGGATATTCATTAGTATCACAACCACGAGTTATCCATGCACTACGGGCCAAAGATAATCGTGTTTTCATCAACGGTCCTGATCATGCCATAAAATAATTCATCTTTGCACCCTTGACCGAAGAGAATCCATAGCCATAATCATACCAAAAACTGTCCATCAATGCACTACGGGCCAATGAGGACTTTTTCCACATCATTTGTAACATTACGGTCATGATTATACTGAATAATCCCTGGTCATAATCATACCAAGTCCATCTATGCACTACGGGCCAATGAGGACTTTTTCCACAACATTTGTAACATTACGATCATGATTACACCGAATAATCCCTGGTCATAATCATACCAAGTCTATCTATGCACTACAGGCCACAGATGACTTTCAAAAAATATAAATATGAGGATGATGACAATGATATAAGAATTCAATAAAACAAGTTCAAGAATTAATTTGTCCAAGAATCAATAACGTCCAAATTGTCAACATGATACTGCTTTATAGAGTAAAATTCAAGAATGCTCAGAAGAATATTTCCATGAAAAGATACTGGATGAAACGCAATTATCAAGGATATTCCACTAATTTCATGGAGTATAAAAGTTAAAACTTTAACCAACTGAGTATAATAAATAATGGAATAACAAAAGAAATCACCATGCATGCGGTGCCAGATATGACAGTTATTCCAACGAGAATACTAAATAACGGAATCGGGTTAGGCGAAATTACACCGAAGCGGGATGTTCAAATGAATAATAAAGAATGGAATAACAACAGAAATCACCATGCATGCGGTGCCCGCATGACGAGTTATTCTAACGAGAATACTAATAAGGGCGAAATCGTCCCAAGCATAAAAGCATACAGACGGGATATTCCAACGAGAATAATAATAAAGATTTTGATCCAGCCCTCGTAAGAAACGCATGAATATGATATTCCAACAGAATAGTAAAGACAGAATAATAGAAGAATGTCACCAAGTATAGGGTAGTCCACGTATACAGGTTATTCCAACAGAATAATAAAGAATGGAATAACATAAGTTCTCTTCATGAATACAAAAGAATAACATCCCTTACGAGTACAACAAATAATATTCCCTACCTTAAGAAAGAATAGTACTGGATATAGAAGTAGTGAAGTAGTAGAATACTTTTCTTCTTTCTCTCTATAGTTTATCTCTCTAGAGTTTCAGTGAATTCATAAGAAATAATGAAGGAATAAGCTTCTATTTATAGAAAAATGGACTGCATAGTAACTAACTCATGAACGGTCCAGATTGATTTACTTTAATCTGACGGTCCATATTTAAAGCAAAATCTTTTAAATAAAATATAATATATTCTATTTATAATCTAATAAAATGAATAACTTTATAAAAGATTTTACTCTGCAAAATACTATGCACAATAGAATATAATATATTCTATTTATAGAATAACTTTATAAAAGTATTATGTTTTATATTAAAAGCTTTTCTATTTTATTACATTAATAATACCAATAAAACAAAACTAAGTGACTTATCACATAAGCATCAATAATTAATATCGTTCTATATACCAAAATAGAAAAAAAAATTGCATACTTTTATTTCATAAAATTCGGGGTCTCACATCTACTCCCCATACTGATCATGTTAACTCCCTCCTCATTGTGTTGAGGCAAAGGGTTATCTTGAACATGTGGTTGTTGTTGCGCCCCTAAATTCGGGTTCCATAACCCTCGAATTTGGTACATCATGATACATCATCTGCTTAAACATTCTATAATTAATGCGGAATAAATAAACATACATTGTTTATTTCAAAATAATTTTACAACATTTCCCAAGGTCTATAACCTTAACTTGATACATACCTTCAATAATTTAAAATGTTTACAATAATATTTGTAACGCCCCCAAAATAGGTCCATTCCACCCAACCCATTCTGGGTCGCCAAATACATGGTACAGAAAACAACTACAACTTCATTATCACAATTGTCGTGCAAAATACAACAACACATATGTTGTGAGTTGGATACAAATATATACCAATTATGACTCATGTCCCAACCTTGCATAGCACGTCACAATAACGCCTTACATAAAGGTACAGTCAATAACTATTTTAGAAATTAAAATCTTTGGGAAGTGCTCAAGAAAACCTTTATACATTGGAGGCCATGCGTCTAGGTTATGATAGATATCATATGCCCACAGAATTGTCCTTGGTTGACCCAATAGACCCCAAAGAAAAACGAGAAGATTACTATCATATTCTTTCCAATGGTGAGTCTTCTCTTGACATATCATTATCTCCATTGTCTCTAATTGAGAATTATACTTCAACCAAACTCCAAGATTATATAAGTATTGCTCATAGATATACTCAGCAAGTGGATGTGCACAACCCTGTCTTATGATAACACAAAGTCGCATGTCATTAGACATCTTGTATAATAGTGTCAAAATACCCTTCCAACGTTGGGTTCGCCTCACCCTATTTGATTCACCAAATATAACTACTAAATGATGTATAAAATACAACACACTTTTCTATACTGCTAGGGAGAACCTCCACAGCTAGAGGCCGCCATTCTATTCCCCTGTTACTCCCACTCGACCCAGCTACACTCTTATTACCTGAAAGGAATTGTGAAGCTAAAGGGTGAGCACAACTAGCTCAGTAAAGAATATTATGACTAAAGATAATTAAATTTTCAATAGCTTTCATCAGTAATAAATCAGAGATTTAGAACATATGGTAGATGATAAAAAATTTCAACCATAGTTGCAGTGGAACGAGAAATCCATTAGAAGAGTCAAATAGACCATAAAGTCTATTATCTTCTCCATGTTAAAAGCCCACCAAAAATGTTTTATCCTTGTAACATCAATCAACGGTTCTGGTTCACAATCATATGAATAACTCATAATCATAATTGTGGTTCTAAATTCCTCTTCTCATCCATGATGAAGATAATTTTCATCACCTATCTTTACCTGAAACATCAAAGATCATGGTTATACCAAATCACAGTTCGTTCATAATCATACTAATAAATTCATATTTGCACTACGGCCAAAGATATTCGTCAACAGTTCATGTTTACACTACTGGCCAAAGATATTCAACAACATATCATCTTTGCACTACAAGCCAAAGATATTCAATAATAGATCATCATTGCACTACAGGCCAATGATATTAATATCTCAAAGAAATATATAATCATTTCAGAATCTATATAAACAATAATTATAACCATGTTGATCAATTCACCTTTGCACTTAAGCTAATGATATTTAATTATAAATTCAATGGTCATGATCATACCAGTCAACAATTCATCTTTGCACTACTGGCCAAAGAGAACTCACAGTCACGATCATACCAATAATCTACCCATCTTTTCCCTCAAGTGAAAGAGAAATTTCATCACCGGGATTATAAAAATTTTATATATGATAATAAAAATAATATGATCAACAACTGCATTTAATTTCAAGGGTAAGATTCATAAATCAACGATTATTTGGTCAAAAAAAGAAACCAATTTTGTCGTAAATAGTACCCGTGAATAGTAACTCGTGAATAGTAACTCATGAATAGTAACTCATGAATAGTAACTCGTGAATAGTAACCCTGACATAAAAAAGATAGAAATTCCACAATAAAATCCATACTAATATTTCGGTATAATGATATTGAAAGAATAACATCATTATGAAGAAAATAACATCCCTTACTATCCCTTACAATCCCTTATAATCCCTTACCTCAAAAGAACAGTATTTCTGACTGAAATATCGGATATAACACTGAAGGAAACTTGCACCATATAGCAACACTCAAGATATCTAAATACTCACAAAAATATGCTAGATAATATAGAGAGGGAAAACTTCAGTTTCTGGTGTGATTTTCAATTCTAACCTAAGCACCTTGTTTATAGGAAAATGCTTACACTACAAAAAAATAGGCCTTTAGCAACAATTTTTCGGGCAACGACTTTATAATTCGTTGCTAAAAGTATACGTTTAGCAACGAAATTTGTCCTTCGTTGCAGATTGTGTCAGGCTTTCATTTTTTGCAACGAAATTCATTAGTTATTGCAAAAATTCGTTGCTAATTCATTGGTGGGAGAAATTTTTGTTAGAAATTCGTTGCAAAATTTTAGGCCACTTGATTTCCCGTCATCGTGGGCAACGAAAGTTTTTTTGTTGCTAAAAATGGGGCTTTAGCAAAGATTTTTCAAGAAACAACTTTATAAGTCGTTGCTAAAAGTGTATGTTTAGCAATGAAACTTGTCCTTCATTGCAGATTGTGTCAGACTTTCACTTTTTGCAACGAAATTCATAAGTCGTTGCAAAATTTGGAAACAAAATTCGTTAGAAATTCATTACAAAATTTCTAACCACTTGATTTCTCCTCATCGTGGGCAACGAAAAAAATTTTGTTGCTATATTTCGTTGCCTAATATGGACCACATTCATTGGCAACAATTTTTATTTTCGTTGCATATCATATACAACTTTTTGCAACGATTATTAAAATGTTGCCTTAAATTAAGATAATCCCAATAAGTATGTTTTTGGATGACCATATTCGGTATTCGGAGAATTGTGAAAAAAATATTCATATTTAGTATTTAAAAATTATATCCAAATGCGAAACATATTCGAACATGTGACCTATCATTTAGAACTTTGGTCATTTGACCGCTGGAGCAACACAAGTTATCTATTAATATCTTGCAAGGATTAATACTTATATCAAAACATGAGATTTTCCCTATATAAGTTGCACCAATGGTGTGTAAGTTTTTTTTAACTCCCATTTTTCAAATTCTCCTTTTTCTTGACTTGTAATTTTTTTTATAATCAAATATTAATTTCTATTTATATCTTGTATTAGAGGGTGTTTGGCAATGACTTATAAGTTGGTTAAACTAAGTTATAAGTCATTTGTTATTATTTAGTGTTTATAATAACTTATATTTTAAATTTTTTTACTTATAAGACATTATTAAATTTTTTCATGTTTCATGCTATATTTTTATTATTATTACTATTACTATTACTATTATTATAATTATTATTATATTTACTATTATTATTATTACTATTATTATTATTATTATTATTACTATTATTAATTATTATTATTATTATTATTATTATTATTAGAATAATTATTACTAATCTTATAATTATTATTTTTATTATTATAATAATTATAATTATTACTATTATTATAATTTCTATTATTATTATTATTATTATTATTATTATTATTATTATTATTATTATTATTATTATTATTATTATTATTATTGTTGTTGTTGTTGTTGTTGTTGTTGGTTGGTGGTGTTGTTATTATTATTTTTTATTATTATTGTTACTATTATTATAATAATTATTATTATTACTATTATTATTATTATTATTTTTTTATTATTATTGTTGTTATTATTATTATTATAATAATAATAATAATAATTATTATTATTATTATTATTATTATTATAATTATTATAATTGTTATATCAATTATAATTATTATTACTATTACTATTACTATTACTATTATTATAACTACTACTATTATTATTATTGTTATTATTAATCATTATTATAATTACTATTATTATTCTTATTACTATTATTATTATTATAATTATAATTGTAATAATAATTATTACAATAATTATAATAGTTCTAATAATAAAAAAGCTTGGCCCGACCCGTGGGCTTTTTAAAAAATAAAATAAAATAATGCTCTCCTTGAGAATTAAACTCTAGACCTCCCACTCTCCTTAAACAAATGCTTAAACCAACTAAGCTATAAGGATTTTTTATTATAAATTAGGTTACATCTTACACTAAAATACTAAAATACTAATTACATATTTACATCAAATACTAAAAATACTAATTAAAAAATACTAAAATACTAAAAAATCAAATTCAAAAATACTAAAATTCAAAAAATACTAAAATACTAAAATTCAAATTATTTTGTTAATTAATCAAAAGAACAAAAATTCAAATTACATCATTAAAATACTAAAATTATAACATATTTTCATCATTTACATCATAACATAACATATCATCATATTTACATATCTACATCATTTACATCATAACATATTTACATCATTTAATCAAAATACTAAAATTCAAATACTAAAATACTAAAATTTTACTCAAATACTAAAATTTTACCATAATTGTATAACATATCAAAATACTAAAATTTTACCATAGTTGTATAACATATCAAAATACTAAAAGTCACCTACCCGACACTAAAATACTAATTACATATTTACATCAAATACTAAAAATACTAATTAAAAAATACTAATAACAATATAAAATAATATAATATATTAAGTGTATCATTATATTTTAAGAGTTTGCTACATATGACAAGAGATAGATTGGAATTAAAAATGACCACACTTTAAATTATTCTATTTTATCATATAAAGTTTCACATTAATTATAATTCAACTTCGTTATAAATTATTCTATTTTATCACATAAAATTTCACTTTATTTATAATTTAACTTCGTCAGAAATTTGTCAACATATAAATATCATGTCACTACCAACTAGTAAGTTACCAATTTATAGGAATAAACATATCTTTAATAATATATTTGTCAACGTATACATATATGTTTTATTTAAAATTTAAAAAAAAAAAAAAATTGTAAAAAGAAGAGTAAGATGCAACGTCATTTTAATTGGCGTTAGAATTTTTATTTTTATTTTTTTATATCTGAAGTCTTATATACTCCTTCATTTCCAATGCCAATGACATAATAAATATACAAAAATATTAATATTTGTATACAAGTACAAGAGATCAAAGAAATTAAAAAATATTAAAAAAAAGAGATTCAACGTCAGTTAAAGTGATGTTACATCTTATTCTTCATTTTTACAAATTTGATTTATAAAAAAATTTAAAAAAAGTTATAATGCCGGTTAGTTTGACATTGGATCACATTTTTATTTTTATCAAATTTCTTTAAAAAAATAAAATCGTTTTAAAAAAAATTAAGATAATTTTTTTAATAAATTCGTTTTAAAATTTGTTTTTAAATGAGACAACACCCGATTCGAACAGCCAAACCCGTTAGGGTTTAAATGACTCACAGGCTGCTAATTCATTCTCACTTTCTATCTCTTTATCTGTACTATCAGAGCCACCCAAAATGGGAGACCAAACGCCGCCGACGGTAGATCAGCTTAAGATCAAATGACGCGGCCCAGAAAGCTCAATTTTCACAAAGGGTCTGATCAAGACCATCCTCAAATAGACCCAATGATACAACTGGACTCAGACTTTACCAGAGACGGTCCAAAGTGGGTGGTCAATCAAGACCGTAGGAGGCTAACAAGGTGATTTGAGCCTTGATATGGGTGATAACATCGAGGAAAGGAACAATTCGAATTGGGTTTTTACTTTATTGGTTTTTTTTATTGATTATTACATTGAAGGGTTGGTTGAAGAGGATTAGAAGCTAAAAGTTGGGGATTGTAATCTGGTTGAAAGAAGATAGTTTAGATTTTTGTAAAATTCGCACCTTTAGTATTTAAAGAATATTGATACTTTAGAATTGGATTTGTCAAATTGAATTGGATTATAAAGTTGATTGAGAATTAAAGGTTTAAAGTCCAGATATTTGATAACAGCCAAGCTATTTCTGCTAAAATTAGTTGTTACTTTAATTGTTTGGTGTTAATCTGCGCAAATTGTAGTTAATTGGAAAGGATGGTTGGGACTAATGCGGCAACTGTTGATTTTGTGTACACAAATGGGTCAAATCAGAATTCTAATGAGTCTCTCAAGCATAAGGTTGATGATCTTTTCTGGCTTTTTGGAAAAGCAGAAGGCGATCCTTTGAGAATTGTAGGTGTTGGGGCCGGTGCATGGGGTAGTGCTTTCACGACAATGTTACAAGATGGCTATGGTCAGTTTCGTGAGAAGGTTCAAATTAGGATATGGAGAAGACACGGAAAAGTTTGTTGATAGAGTCAATTTGAACACCTTTTTGAGGTGATCAATTCGAGGGAAGATGTGCTGAGGAGACTAATTAGGCGATGTGCATACTTGAAATATGTGGAGGCAAGATTGGGTGATAGGGTATTATATGCAGATGAGATTTTAAAGGATGGGTTTTGCAACTACCTAATTGATCATTTAAAATTCATGATTCAGGTACAGACTGCCTTTATTATTTTCAACATACTGAGTATTGCATTAATAAGCATTTCATTAGAACAATGATATAAATAATGTTGCACTATTTTGAAAAAGTTCTTCAATTAATCCCACACTTGAATGTCCTAACCATCTAGTAAACATAGGATATGCACTTGGGCTTTCCTAGTTACCATGGAGTATTTTCCTAAAGTACAACATTATGAGTCTAACAATTTGTGTTCGTACTTATTATCTTTCTGAGACACATGGTGTAACATTGAAATCTTTTGTGGAATAGACAAGCTTGGCCATGTGGGGACCTTGATGTTTTTATTTAATTTACTATGTCATTTCACCCCCATTGGGGCTTAACAATGAGATTACATCTACTTGTCTATAATAACTTCTGTTCATTTCCATGCTTAGTCTCCTAAAATTATTCCTAGGCGTACTTAGACCTCAGCTATGTAGAAGCCACAAAGGACTTGCCTTTTCTTGGGGTGGGGTGGAGTGGGGTGGGGGTGGGGGTGGGGGTGGGAGTGGGGTGGGGCAGGGGTGAGGGGTAGATGCCTGCAATCTGGAAATAAAATGTAAGACAAGAATGTATTCTGTTGTCAGAATTACATCTAAAACATATATTAGAAATAAACTTTTGGACCTAGTTCTCTCTTTGAAGTAGTCATATGTCCATGACTCCATTAAAGCTACTTCATTTACTATGTAGGTTCTATACCTGCTGAACTTAAAAGCTTCCATACTAATAAGTAGTTTCAATAAAGTTGGCGCGTATCTGCATCAATGTTGATGACATGAAAATCAAAACTAGTAGATTGACTCTAAAATAGTTTCAAAAAATCATTTGAAACATTTCTGTTCTCACACATTATAATCTTCTGCATTGACTTATGTTTGATCTACCATTAGAATTTAGCAGGATCTAGTTCACTTTGTTGAACAGGTGTATCGACTATAACGTTAATATGTCGAAATCTTTTTTACTTATTTTTTCTCACCTCACTTGGATTTTTTAACATGTGTAATGAAATTTCTACAAATTGATAATATGCCATTGGTGCAGATATTTGACAAATTATGCCAAAGTTTTGGTGGAGATGTGTTAGAGACCTTGTTCAATTCCGCAGACGGGCTTGCAAATTGTTCCCCAGAAACCATGAGTTACTAGCTATGGAGATTTATTTTTGATGAAGCTAAGTTGTCGGGCTTTATCCTATTATGTTCCTTTGCCTTTACCTTTACCTTCATCTTCTCCTTTATCTCTTGCATCTTTTAAACATTTCATTTTTCTGACTTACTATTATTTTTAAATATGTGCAGGAAAACTGCTTATACGACCTGCCTTACAATACTGGGTATCAAATTTCCGTGCTACGTTTACGGAAGACAAGGAACGAAATTATGAAGTGTACTCTCTTTATGTATGTAGATATATACTTTAATTGAAGAACTATGGTAGCTTTATATGGTTAATTGTAAATATAATGAATAATTATGTAGTGGATGATTTTATTAAGTTAATAATATTTTAGTTTTTTGTATTTTTGCCATTATTTACTATGGGGACATTGAGTCAGCCAGGTACACAAAAAGAATGTCAAATTTTGATTTGGCAATAATATAATTCGTTACCAAAGCATTGAACAAGTTTTAATATAGCAACAATTTTTTATACATTTAACAACAAATTTTTGTTGATAATGGCATTAAAAATATAATATTTGGCAACGAAAAATTAACCTAATAACAACGAATAGGATATTGTTGCTAATACTAAAATAAAAGGTAATATTTTTTATCGTTGCAAATCATATCAACTTTCGTTGCACATATAAAGAAACGACAACATATAATGTCGTTGCTAATTGAAGACTTTCGTTGTTATTGAAAAATAACCAGCAACAAATATTTTCGTTGCTGATTCAGCATAATGTCGTTGCCAAATAATATAATCAAGAACGAAAATCGTTACTAAAAAGTTTACATTCATGAACGAAAAGCAAGCTTAAGCAACAATTTTCATAATTTATCAGAACGAAAAATGTCGTTGCAAAATGGTGTCAATTACAGCGAAAATGCATGGTGGTTGCAAAAAAAGAGTTCATTTCGTTTGCAATTAGAAGGCTTTACAACGAAATGGGTTTTTAGCAACGAAATTTTAATTATTCTCATGACAATACATTTTGTTGCTAAAGGATCGATGTCTCAGACGAAACCCAAATTTCGTTGCAAAATATATTACTTTTAGCAACGAAAAAATACGTTCGTTCTTGAACAATTAGCAACGCTCATTCTTGAACGAAAGATGCAACGACAATGAAGTCGTTGCCAAAACCCTTTTACAACGAAATTTGGCACCTTTAGCAACGAAAATCGGTTGTTGCTGAAGCCCCATTTTTTTCTAGTGTTAGAACACCAAAGCAGAAAATTTAATAAAATATTATATTTTATTAAAAATCATACGCACAATTTGAATTCATATTTCAACACATTTACCACACAAGTGGGGCCCACCAACTCACCAAAAACGTTTTTCTTTAAAAAAATATTTAAAACTTCAAAAATCAATTATTCCGGAACTTCAATAATTCATAATAAATAGCCAATTTATCAGAAAATTCGAATCTTATGTCCTTTCATAGGAAATTCAATTCTCTAAAACTTTGTAAGTTTAAGGTTTTCCAAATTCCAAACAGAAATTAACCGAAATCCACATACGGATGATTTTACAGGCTATAATCAAATTTTAGTCAAAAATTGGGTCCACCAACACACAAAACATGTTTTAAACATTTATTGTAATAAAAATACTCTTCCTCATTTATTTATATATCACACATTCATCGTAAAAATATCACCATTAAAATATAATAATATTTTTAAATGAATTATTTTATCAGAAAAGATAAAATATCAATTTTCAACAATTATCACTTTTCTAAAAAATTCCTCCATTTATATCCACATAAATAAATATTTTTCTTATCATATAAATCAATAATTAATTATTCACAAATAATATTACAAAATCACAATACTGGCAACCAATCCGTTCCGAGGAAAGAGGTGGCTTTCCGATAAGGATTTCTCCTTACTGGCACGCAATTAGGTGACCAAACCTCTCCTTAGACAGAACTTCCTTAGATATTGCCAATAATGCTATCTAATAATATTATTCAAATAATATGAATTATTGATCTGATAATGGAAAATACTGTGCAATGACAATTATTGAAATAACAATAATAGAAAATATTAACGTAGCAATGATTAAATCAATAAAATAAAATATTGAACAGTAATTAATGTAACAATTATTGAGTAGTGACTTCTTACGTAAGAATAAATAATTCAAAAATATTGTGAAATACCGTGTGCTACGGTGCAACAACGCGTATTACTTTACTTTACCCACCAGGTATTCTAACAATGTTGACGGTAACGATTACGTCGTTATTTATAAAAACTCAAATTTGTCATTTTCTTCATCCGATGCTTATTACATTATGGGGCCCATAAAAGTTAAGCGCTGTCGTCATTTAATATTCCCCGACAAACTGACAAAAAAAATTCCACGATCAACTAAATATTCCCCAACAACAATGAATATTTTATAACCACTTGCTTATTTAAAATATTTATATATATCACCCTTAACTTTAACCTTTTATCAATTTAATCATTTACTAAATAGTAATTATAAGAAAAATTGAATACTTTTATTTCATAAAATTTGGGGTCTTACAATCTCCCCTCCTTATGAAGTTTCGTCCCCGAAATTTACGTACCTGATATTTCGAAGAGTTGACAATACCTTGCTTCCATTTCAGATTCTATCTCGACGGTCATCATGATTTCTCCATTACTTATCTCTTGTATTTCAGATATCATTCTAGAATAAAGCTTCAAAACAAAGGTTAATTAATATATCACAATTTGTCAACTTAAGTACGAAAATTTAGCTTAGGTGGGACACACACTAGCGAAGGATATTACTCGTCTCTCCCCTCCTAGTTCTACTCCCTGATCTTCGCCAGAAACCATACCCCTAAGCTCTGATACCAAATGTAACGCCTCCAAAATAGGTCCAATCCATCCAACCCATTCTGGGTCGCCAAATATATGGTACAGAAAACAACTACAACTTCATTATCACAATTATTGTGCAAAATACAACACATATGTTGTGAGTTGGATAAAAATATATACCAACTGAGACTCATATCCCAACCTTGGATAGCACGTCACAATGGTGCCTTACATAAAGGTACAGTCAATAACTATTTTAGAAATTAAAATCTTTGGGAAGTGCTCAAGGAAACCTTCGTATATGGGAGGCCATGCGTCTAGGTTATGATAGATATCATATGCCCACAGAATTGTCCTTGGTTGACCCAATATACCCCAAAGAAAAACGAGAAGATTACTACCATATTCTTTTCAATGGTGAGTCTTCTCTTGACATATCATTATCTCCAGTACTGGCTCTAATTGAGAATTATACTTCAACCAAACTCCAAGATTATATAGGTAGTGCTCGTAGATATACTCAGCAAGTGGATGTGCACAACCCTGTCTTATGATAACACAAAGTCGCATGTCATTAGACATCTTGTATATGAAAGTAGTATGCACACAAGCCAATCATGTTTGATGATAAAGCATATACTTTGTAACAATCTTATTCATTTATTAATAAAAAGTATTAATTTATTAAAGGCTTTTAATTATCTACATGATGCTGTTTTATAATATGTGATAAACCCATAGTTTTAAGCAATGCTTTTAGAATAATGATGATGATCATTCTAATGAGATCTAAATTCTTAGAAAGCTTAAAACTAAAATAGTTCCCAATCGTTGGATTACTAAATTGGGGATTAGTGAATCCGGATAGATTGGTACATACGTTGCTTGCTTTCATTGGATGAGGATGATTGATCTCATGATCATTTGTGTGGAGACACTAAAGCAAGTATGTAGGTGCTTATTAGAGAATAAGTTCATTTGAGCGTGGCTCATTAAGGAATACCTAATGGAGTTTTATTTGCTGTCAATAGGAATTCTCAGAGTGATAGTAGTACAAGTGATCCTTGGACTTGAGATCATCATAGTATCTTGTGTGTGATGAGTTATACTTTGACTTATTCCTTAGGACCCTTAGGGTATATCAAAGGGTATGCTTGGGTATAATAAGTTGTACATGGAGATAATGTATGATCAATAAAGAATCTACCACTTCTAATAAAAGAAGAGAATGTCCTATGTGATTCGATAAATGACAACCCAAGTCCTTGGCGGCGAATGAAATTAGAAAGGAGTTTCTAATTTGCATTATTTGAGTTGTGCATTTAAGGATCGAAATACATATAATTAAATAAAATAAGACTTGACAAATAATTTCATGTCTTATATTTAATTGGGACATTGTATGGTGGAAGGATTGAATTGTCTGAGAACTATTTAGTCAAAAGGTTCTTTTATGATTAATGTTGAAATCTATATTATCCGGAAAGTCGTTGATCATTTAGGGAGGCTTTATCCCTATTGTAGAATAAATATTATTTATTTAAATAAATTAATTATTTAATTTATTTATTTAAATAAAATTAGAATTGTTCTAATTGATTTATTCACAACCTAGGTTTAATATGGAGAACCTAAAGGGTCACACCATAAAAGGAAGAATAATTATTTAAGAGTTAATGGCATAATCGTAATAATATATATTAAGTATATTTAATTTAATCTATGGTGATAGAATAAATTAAATAGCTTAATATTATTATTTAATATTTTAGAAATATTAAATATAAATTAATAAGAGGAGTCTTATTAATATTATTACAATTATTATTATTTTAATTTCTAAAAGAGTTTAGGAATTAATTTAATATAAGTACTCTCATTTATTCCTAATTGGATTAGGAAGGAAAATTAGTTAAAGGAGTTTAATTAATTATCCCTAATAAGATTAGGGAGCTTAATTAATTAAAAGAATTTAATTAATTAAATAAAACCCAATTCCTTAATTGTTAAGATGGGTTGCCCACATCTATAAATAAGAGGAGTCTTATTATGGGTGATGGGGTTGTTGATTTTTCAACATACGACATAATTCCAATTGTTGGGAGAGTACACATTTTCTATAGAGATAGAAAAACTAGGGTTTAGCCAACCACTCCTTCTTCTTGAATTTTCTTCTTCCTTGGTGGATCACCTCTAGAGGCCAAACATTTGGGTGGCTAACGTTGATCAAAGGAAGGAACCAAACCCGGTGGATTTAAGATTGAACGCGAAAGGATTTGGAGGTGAACTTGTACCTGAGGAAGCTCGATCTTCAAGGGTATGATTTATTCTTTATCTTTTCGTTTAATTAATAATTGTGCATAAAGGATGATCCGGGTATATGGTTTGTAAATTTTAAACTCTGATTTTTACACGCTTCCGCTTAATTTTGAAATTTGATTGCGTTGATGAATATTACAAACCTAACAGTGGCATCAGAGCCAAATCTTTATGCGAATTATTAATTGTTCAAATTTAATATATATATTGATATGTGTTTAGAACAATTTAATTGGGCATAATTTTATTGTATAAAATCTATTAATATATATATATATATACTGCGCGAAATTAAAAAAAAAAAAAACAAAAACCGGACATGCTTGATTACTAATCCTGAAACTTTACGTGATAACCTTTATTTTAAATATATATGTTTTAATGCATGCCATGCACCAAGACATTAAAAAAAAAAAAAAAAAAAAAAAAAACTGCAGCAGCGGAAATCAGGATTAGTAATAAAGGTTATATCACATGCTTGCACGGAAGTTGATTACGGCCACGTGCTTCCTTTTATGTTTAAGGTTACGGAAAGTATGGTTTAATATTATATATATTATATATATAATAATATATATATTATATATTACGGAAGGTATGGTTTGATTACGGCCACGGGTTCACAGTATAATATATATTATATATATATAATATATATATATATATTTTAATAATTTTATTATTAAAATAAAAAGTTATTTTAATTTTAAAATAAAAAGTTTATTTTAATCTTAAAATAAAAAGTTTATTTTAATTTTAAAATTAGAATTTCATGCTAACTAATTAGAGTTGGAATTTGATTCCATGATAACTAATTGGAGTTGAAATTGGATTGCCTAATTTCCTTAAATAAAGGAGTTTATTTAGATATGAAATAGGATTTCATATTATTCAAAATAAAAGAGTTTATTTGTGAATAGGAAAGAGAATCCATGTTTCCTTAAATAAAGAAGTTTATTTAGATATGAAATAGGATTTCATATTATTCAAAATAAAAGAGTTTACTTGTGAATAGGAAAGAAAATCCGTGTTTCCTTAAATAAAGGAGTTTATTTAAATATGAAATAAGATTTCATATTATTCAAAATAAAGGAGTTTATTTGTGAATAGGAAATATAATCTGTGTTTCCTTTAATAAAGATTTTTTTTTTACATGGAATTGGATTCCATAATTAATTAAAATAAAAGAGTTTATTTTAATTAAAGATTTTTATATATATATATGGAATTGGATTCCATAATTAATTAAAATAAAGGAGTTTATTTTGATTAAAATTTTGATTAAAATAAAATAGTTTATTTTATTCAAAATAGGATAAATTAAAATAAAATAGTTTTATTTTGATTTAAATTTGGATTAAAATAAAGGAGTTTATTTTGATTCAAAAATAGATTTTACACTAACTAATTTTGCCCATTAAATGATATCAATATATATATTAAATGTTTATTATTCATGAGATGAATGTTATTTATTGATGCATATGATGATGTGTATGATAATAAATGGGATTGATTATGGATTATTGACCAAATGCGATTGGATTTTATTTTAGTTGGATGCATGAATGTATGGGTTTTATTAAATGGGTCTCACGTACCTCGCCTTCTCTAATTTTTCTAAATGTAAATTCTATCTCCTCCTATGTACTTCCCTCGATTTGCGATTAAGGTTTCTATTTATTTTAAATAGTTTTGTAATAGGAATAGTTAGAATTAATTTTGAAGAATTAGAGATCAAGGAGCAAGGAGCGCTTGAAGACCCATTTGTAATGGAGCAGGGTTTAAATGTAATAGTTATATTTAAATATTATTTCTTGCACCCTAGGGTTTTGACCTTTTAGTTCACTTGGTGGCTCTAGTGAACCAAACTAGAATAAAAGTCCATAATCAATCCGGGTAGAATATAGTATTCTATATGTGCATGCTTATATTATATATATTATATATTATGCAAACATGCTTCGCATGTTAATTAATATGACGCGTATTTTATATATATATGTGCATGCGTGCTAAACAAGATGAGACAAAATTAATAACAAACCCCTCAATTTTTATATTAAGTCCTTAGCGTTCAAAGATATTTGGAATATCGAACGTCGCCTTCTAGCATGATAAAATTAATAGAGTATTAAATATTTAATATGAGTTTGTTGTGTCACCACAAGACAAGTATTAAGTATTTAAGATGTTAATTTATCACATTTGATGCTTATAAAGAAAATTGAACAATATTGTTTTGTTGTGTCACCACAAGGATGATATTTTTCTTTTTTTGAATATATGGAGTGCTAGGTCGGACTTAACTTGGATAATTTTGATTCGGATGTGCCACCACTTGATCAAAATAATCTAAGAGGCAAAAGAAAAGGAGTTGCATAGTTGATGTAATTGACAAAAGTTGTCTACCTATTTATTTATATATAGTTTGTTGTGTCACCACAAGGCTATATACATTTGAAATGGGATCCTTATTCTCACTAGCAAATCTTTAATTAGATTTTGCCGAACTATATAAGTGAGGGTAATATAGTTTGAAGAAAATAGTGGGAGATACCAATTTAAAACAAGACCTAATTTATTTTGGTAATTAATAAAAGAATGTATGTTAAAATGTTGTTAATTACAAATTCATTTACAAAATTTTACAATGTCTAAAATTACTATCACTACGAAGCATATTAGATGATAAATTAATCGAACCGAATTAAACGGATTGGTTAATGAAATTGAGAATTGTTCTCACGGCTAAAAAGCTATCTTATATCCTTAATATGCCTATCCCTGCAATGGTTGCAGACAATGCCTCTGAGGAAGACATTGCTACTTTTAGAAAGTGGCAAGATGATGCACAGTTGGCTCAATGCATCATGTTCGCATCTATGAGTAACGAGCTTCGGCGTCAGCATGAAACTATGGATGCTCCTACTATATTCCTGCACATCAAGTAGTTGATGGTGAGGAAAGTAGGACTGATAGATATCAGATATCTAAGGAGCTCTTCCGATCTAGAATGGCCAATGGCACTATAGTACAGACAAAAAGTTCTTAACATAATTAATTTGATTGATCAATTAGGACAACTGGTTTTGTCATGGATGGAGAGTTGAGCCAAGATTTGATCTTGCACTCACTCCCGGACTCCTTTCACAATTGTTGTGAATTTTTCATATAAACAAGCTAGATATCAGCCTCGCTGATTTGCTTATCATGTTGAAAAATGTTGATAGTCACTTTCCAACCAAGAAAGATCAAGTCTTACTGGTAGGGGCCAAAGGATCTTCTGAAAAGAAGAACGATTCAAAGAAGGTAAATAGAAAGGCATAAACAAAGGATAATAAGAGCAAAACTGATACGGATAGCAAAGGAGTTTGCTTCCACTGCTATAAGCCTGGACACTGGAAAGAAACTGCAAGAAGCATGTTGCAGAGGCTAACCAATGAAGCTTAGTGAAGTTTCTGGTTCTAATACAATTTTGTTCATGATTTAAATAAATTTTTCTTTAAGTCGAGGTTCTACTTGGGTATTGGATACTGACTTTGGTTATCATAAATATAGATTTATGAAAGGACCAAATGCAGTAGAAAGCTAAACAAGTATAAGTAATCCTATGTGTGGGAAATGAAGCAAAGGTTGCAACATTAGCCATAGAAACTTATAGTTTAGCACTCGCTTCTACGGCAAATCTATTAAGTCAATAAGTTGTTATTGTATTTTAGTTCTCGTTGAAAACATTATTTCCATTTTATTGTTGGACAATGAAATCTTTGGTATTATAATTAAGAACAATTGTTGTTTTATTTATAATAATAATGTTTTGTATAGGATTGGAATATCACTTAATGGATTTAGTATACTTGACTTACATGAAAATAATTTTGCATATTGAACAAATTAGTATAAGAAAAGGAGATGATCATTCAAAGAGTTGAATGTGTGTATTTCTTTGAATACAAGTGTGAATTATTTGAAAGGTTCAAAGAATTGAAGTGAAACAAATTGGCAAAGTATTAAGATTCTTTGATTAGATCAAGGAATAAATACTTGTGCAATAAGTTTCTAGATCATCTCAAATGGTTTTCTCATAATGGACGCCTCTTGATACACAATAATTGATTGGTGTATATGAAAGGAAAAATCGTACCTTGTTGGACATGGTGCGGTCCATAATGATTTTACCGACATTCCAGTATCCTTCTGGGATAATGTCCTAGAAATGGTGCATATCTCACGAAAAAGGTAACCTCAAAATCCATTGAAGACTCCATAAAAGTTATGGATGGGAGGATTCCTAATCTTAAGTATGTTAAGATAAGGGGTTGTTCAACTTATGTGAAAAGGTTTCAAAGGATAAGCTTGGGACAAGATTTTATAAGTGTCTATTTGTGGGACATCCTAAAGTAAGTTTAGGGTATATGTTCTATAATCCTACTTAGCAAAAGGTGTTTGTTATGAAACACGATGCCTTCTAAGATAAAGGTGTTTATCATTAAAAGGGGCTAGTAGGAGGATAATAGATCTTGAAGAGTTCAAGAACCACAAAACACTATAAGTCAAATAAGAGGAACCTATAGATAGACCTATTGTACCACAAATCAATCGTAAATGCGAATAGTACCAAGATACCTAGGAGGTATGGATTCATCATGGACGATGATGATGAGGTACGCATGTCATAGAAAGATGATGATCCAGGAGTTACATACGATGAGGTAAGAGTTTTAGTGTGTACAAAAGGGTCAAAGGGGAGCGCGTCTTGAAATTTCTAGTATTATATGTTGATATACTACTGATGAGGAATTACATACCAATGCTACAATCAGTAAAGATAAAGTTGTCTAAACAATCCTCCATGAATGATTTGGGAAGAGTATCATTATTGGGGATGCAAATCTATATAGATAGATTTAAAAGGATGCTCAACTTAACCCAAGGAACGTATATTCATTTGATGCTAAAGTCGTTTAGCATGGAAAAGTCCAAGAGATGTCTCATGTTGATGAGCCATGGAGTGTATCTCTCTTAATAGTCCCCATAGACTCCAAAGAAGAGAGATTGCATGAGTGACAATCATATATGCAATGAAATGTACGAGACCTGATGTTGATCAGTCATATTCTGGAGAAGATCACTGTAAGACAGTGAAAAACATCTTAAAGTTCTTAACCCAAGCACTAAGGATGTGAGCATACATGGTGGGTCCGAATTAAAACTAGAGGCTTTACGGACTCAAGTTTTTCGCATGCACTCAAGACGATCGAAAATCCACTTTAAGGTAAAGTGTTACCTTGAGCAGTGGTGTAGTAAATTGGAAAGGTTCCAAACAACAGAAAGAGTTCTTTGGTTTAGTGATAAAGACAAAGTAAGTAGCTATAAATGAAGTCGCAAGTTGATTGTTTGGATAAAAGTTCATTCTGAAACTAGGAATAGTTCCTAAGTCTCATCTTGGATCTAAACATATGTTGTGGCACTTTCATTTGATTATTAGAATCATTGAAAGATGGGAAATCACTATAGAGATAGTGGACCCTCATGAACAACATTACATATCCATTAACTAAAGCTTATCCAACAATGCGGGATAATCGTCACTTAGAGAAGAAGAGTATAAGATACCATGACGATTGGCTTTAGTGCAAGTGGGAGATTGAAAGTAGTATGCACACAAGCCAATCATGTTTGATGATAAAGCATATACTTTATAACAATCTTATTCATTTATTAATAAAAGTATTAATTTATTAAAGGCTTTTAATTATCTACATGATCTTTGTTTTATAATATGTGATAAACCCATAGTTTTAAGCAATGCTTTTAGAATAATGATGATGATCATTCTAATGAGATCTAAATTCTTAGAAAGCTTAAAACTAAAATAGTTCCCAATCGTTGGATTACTAAATTGGGGATTAGTGAATCCGGATAGATTGGTACATCGTTGCTTGCTCATTGGATGAGGATGATTGATCTCATGATCATTTGTGTGGAGACACTAAAGCAAGTATGTAGGTGCTTATTAGAGAATAAGTTCATTTGAACGTGGCTCGCTAAGGAATACCTAATGGAGTTTTATTTGCCTGTCAATAGGAATCCCTGTAGTGATAGTAGTACAAGTGATCCTTGGACTTGAGATCATCATAGTATCTTGTGTATGATGAGTTATACTTTGACTTATTCCTTAAGACCCTTAGGGTATATCAAAGGGTATGCTTGGGTATAATAAGTTGTACATGGAGATAATGTATGATCAATAAAGAATCTACCACTTCTAATAAAAGAAGAGAAATGTCCTATGTGATTCGATAAATGACAACCCAATAGTCCTTGGCCAAGGCAGAATGAAATTAGAAAGGAGTTTCTAATTTGCATTATTTGGAGTTGTGCATTTAAGGATCGAAATACATATAATTAAATAAAATAAGACTTGACATGAATTCCATATGCTTATATTTAATTGGGACATTGTATGGTGGAAGGATTAATTAATTGTCGGTAACTATTTACTCAAAGGTTCTTTTATGATTAATGTTGAAATCTATATTATCTGGAAAGTCGTTGATCGCTAGGGAGGCTTATCTCTATTAGAATAAATATTATTTATTTAAATAAATTAATTATTTAATTTATTTATTTAAATAAAATTAGAATTGTTCTAATTGATTTATTCACAACCGGTTTAATATGGAGAACCTAAAGGGTCACACCATAAAAGGAAGAATAATTATTTAAGAAGTTAATGGCATAATCGTAATAATATGTTAAGTATATTTAATTTAATCTATGGTGATAGAATAAATTAAATAGCTTAATATTTATTATTTAATATTTTAGAAATATTAAATATAAATTAATAAGAGGAGTCTTATTAATATTATTACAATTATTATTATTTTAATTTCTAAAGAGTTTAGGAATTAATTTAATATAAGTACTCTCATTTATTCCTAATTGGATTAGGAAGGAAAATTAGTTAAAGGAGTTTAATTAATTATCCCTAATAAGATTAGGGAGCTTAATTAATTAAAAGAATTTAATTAATTAAATAAAACCCAATTCCTTAATTGTTAAGATGGGTTGCCCACATCTATAAATAAGAGGAGTCTTATTATGGGTGAGGGGGTTGTTGATTTTTCAACATACGACATAATTCCAATTGTTGGGAGAGTACACATTTTCTATAGAGATAGAAAAACTAGGGTTTAGCCAACCACTCCTTCTTCTTGAATTTTCTTCTTCCTTGGTGGATCACCTCTAGAGGCCAAACATTTGGGTGGCTAACGTTGATCAAAGGAAAGAACCAAACCCGGTGGATTCAAGATTGAACGCGAAAGGATTTGGAGGTGAACATAGCCTTCATCGGTAATAAATCAGAGATTTAGAACATATGGTAGATGATAAAACTTTTCTCCCATAGTTGCAGCGGAACGAGCAATCCATTAGAAGAGTCAAATAGATCATAAAGTCTATTATCTTCTCCATGTTAAAAGCCCACCAAAAAATGTTTTATCCTTGTAACACCAATCAACAGTTCTAGTTCACAATCATATGAATAACTCATAATCATAATTGTGGTTCTAAATTCCTCTTCTCATCCATGACGAAGATAATTTTCATCGCCTATCTTTACCTGAAACATCAAAGATCATGGTTATACCAAATCACAGTTCGTTCATAATCATACTAATAAATTCATCTTTGCACTACGGCCAAAGATATTCGTCAACAATTCATCTTTCCACTATTGACCAAAGATATTCAATAACATATCATCTTTACACTACAAGCCAAAGATATTCAACAACAGATCATCATTGCACTACAGGCCAAAGATATTAATATCTCAAAGAAATATATAATCATTTCAGAATCTATAAAAACAATAATTATAACCATGTTGATCAATTCACCTTTACACTTTAGCTAATGATATTTAATTATAAATTCAATGGTCATGATCATACCAGTCAACAATTCATCTTTGCACTACTGGCCAAAGAGAACCCATAGTCACGATCATACCAATAATCTACCCATCTTTACCCTCAAGTGAAAGAGAAATTTCATCACCAGGATTATAAAAATATTATATATGATAATAAAAATAATATGATCAACAACTGCATTTAATTTCAAGGGTAAGATTCATAAATCAACGATAATTTGGTCAGAAAAAGAAACCAATTTTGTTGTGAATAGTACCCGTGAATAGTAACTCGTGAATAGTAACTCATGAATAGTACTCTGTATTCGTACATAGTACTGTATACTTAAATAATATCATATACGTAAATAGTGTCATATACATTAATTGTGTCGTATACGTGAATAGTGTTGTATAGGTGAATTGTGTCATATACGTGAATAGTAACCCCGACATGAAAAAGGTAGAAATTTCACAATAAGATCCATACCAATATTTCGGTATAATGATATTGAAATAATAACATCATTATGAAGAAAATAATATCCCTTACTATCCCTTACAATCCCGTATAATCCCTTACCTCAAAAGAGCAGTATTTTTGATTGAAATATTGGATATAACGTTGAAGGGAACTTGCACCGTATAGCAACACTCAAGATATCTAAATACTCACAAAAATACGCTCGATAATATAGAGAGAGAAAAATTCAGTTTCTGGTGTGATTTTCAATTCTAACCTAAGCACCCTATTTATAGGAAAATGCTTAGAACACCAAAGTAGAAAATTTAATAAAATATTATATTTTATTAAAAATCATACGCATAATTTGAATTCATATTTCAACACATTTACCACACAAGTGGGGCCCACCAACTCACCAAAAATGTTTTTCTTTAAAAAATATTTAAAACTTCAAAAATTAATTATTCCGGAACTTCAATAATTCATAATAAATAGCCCTTTTATCAGAAAAATTTGGATCTTATGTCCTTCTATAGGAAATTCAATTCTCTAAAACTTTATAAGTTTAAGTTTTTCCAAATTCCAAACAAAAATTGACCGAAATCCACATACGGACGATTTTACAGGCTATAATCAAATTTCAGTCAAAAATTGGGTCCACCAACACACAAAACATGTTTTAAACATTTATTGTAATAAAAATATTTTTCCTCATTTATTTATATATCACACATTCATCGTAAAAATATCACCATTAAAATATAATAATATTTTTAAATGAATTATTTTATCAAAAAAGATAAAATATCAATTTTCAACAATTATCACTTTTGTAAAAAATTCCTCCATTTATATCCACATAAATAAATATTTTTCTTATCATATAAATCAATAATTAATTATTCACAAATAATATTACAGAATCACAATACTGGCAACCAGGTTGTTCCGAGGAAAGAAGGGGCTTTCCGATAAGGATTTCTCCTTACTGGCGGCAATTAGGTGATCAAACCTCTCTTTAGACAGAACTTCCTTAGACATTACCAATAATGCTATCTAATAATATTATTCAAATAATATGAATTATTGATCTGTTAATGGGAAATACTGTGCAGTGACAATTATTGAAATAACAATAATATAAAATATCAACGTAACAATGATTAAATGAATAAAATAAAATATTAAACAGTAATTACTGTAACAATTATTGAGTAGTGACTTCTTACGTATGAATAAATAATTCAAAATACATGCGTCTACCGCAGTAATATTCTTTATGCGAACAACAACGTATTACTTTACTTTACACTAGGTATTCTAACAATGTTAACGGTAACGATTACGTCGTTATTTATAAAAACTCAAATTTGTCGTTATCTTCATCCGACAGTTATTCTGTTATGGGGCCCACAAAAGGCTGCGTCGTCGTATGAATATTCCACGACAGCAAGAATATTCCACGATCAACCGAATATTCCCCGACAACAATGAATATTTTATAACCACTTGCTTATTTAAAATATTTACATATATCACCCTTAACTTTAACCTTTTATCAATTTAATCATTTACTGAATAGTAATTATAAGAAAAATTGAATACTTTTATTTCATAAAATTCGGAGTCTTACAATCTCCCCTCCTTATGAAATTTTGTCCCAGAAATTTACGTACCTGATATTTTGAAGAGTTGACAATACCTTGCTTCCATTTCAGATTCTATCTCGCCGGTCATCATGATTTCTCCATTGCTCATCTCCTATATTTTAGATATCATTCTAGAATAAAGCTTCAAAATGAAGCTTAATTGACATATCACAATTTGTCAACTTAAGTAAGAAAATTTAGCTTAGGTAGGACACACACTAGCGAATGATATTACACGTCTCACCCCTCCTAGTTCTATTCCCTGATCTCCGCCAGAGACCATATTCCTAAGCTCTGATACCAATGTAACGCCCCCAAAATAGGTCTATTCCACCCAACCCATTCTGGGTCGCCAAATATATGGTCCATAAAACAACTACAACTTTATTATCACAATTGTCGTGCAAAATACAACAACACATATGTTGTGAGTTAGATAA
The DNA here is from genome assembly GCA_020205615.1 of Panax quinquefolius. Classification (NCBI taxonomy): domain Eukaryota; kingdom Viridiplantae; phylum Streptophyta; class Magnoliopsida; order Apiales; family Araliaceae; genus Panax; species Panax quinquefolius. The sequence goes on from CM035160.1 coordinate 65,904,503, forward strand.
AAATATATACCAACTGTGACTCATGTCCCAACCTTGGATAGCACATCACAATGATGCCTTACATAAAGGTACAGTCAATAACTGTTTTAGAAATTAAAATCTATGGGAAGTGCTCAAGGAAACCTTCGTACATGGGAGGCCATGCGTCTAGGTTATCATAGATAAAATATGCCCACAGAATTATCTTTGGATGACCCAATATACCCCAAAGAAAAACGAGAAGATTACTATCATATTCTTTCCAATGGTGAGTCTTCTCTTGACATATCATTATCTCCAGTACTGTCTCTAATTGAGAATTATACTTCAACCAAACTCCAAGATTATATTGGTAGTGCTCGTAGATATACTCAGTAAGTGGATGTGCACAACCCTGTCTTATGATAACACGAAGTCGCATGTCATTAGACATATTGTATGATAGTGGCAAAACACCCTTCCAACGTTGGGTTCGCCTCACCCTATTTGATTCACCAAATATAACTACTAAATGATGTATAAAATACAACATACTTTTTTATACTATTTAGGGAGAAACTCCACAGCTAGAGACCACCGTTCTATTCCCCTGTTACTCCCGCTCGACCCAGCTACACTCTTATTACCTGAAAAGAATTGTGAAGCAAATGGGTGAGCACAACTAGCTCAGTAAAGAATATTATGACTAAAGATAATTAAATTTTCAATAGCCTTCATCAGTAAAAAATCAGAGATTTAGAACATATGGTAGATGATAAAACTTTTCAACCATAGTTGCAGCGGAACGAGCAATCCATTAGAAGAGTCAAATAGACCATAAAGTTTATTATCTTCTCCATGTTAAAAGTCCACCAAAAAATGTTTTATCCTTGTAACACCAATCAACAGTTCTAGTTCACAATCATATGAATAACTCATAATCATAATTGTGGTTCTAAATTCCTCTTCTCATCCATGACGAAGATAATTTTCATCGCCTATCTTTACCTGAAACATCAAAGATCATGGTTATACCAAATCACAGTTAATGTTCATAATCATACTAATAAATTCATCTTTGCACTACGGCCAAAGATATTCGTCAACAGTTCATCTTTGCACTACCGGCCAAAGATATTCAACAACATGTCATCTTTGCACTACATGCCAAAGATATTCAACAACAGATCATCATTGCACTACAGACCAAAGATATTAATATCTCAAAGAAATATATAATCATTTCAGAATCTATATAAACAATAATTATAACCATGTTGATCAATTCACCTTTGCTCTTAAGCTAAAGATATTTAATTATAAATTTAATGGTCATGATCATACCAGTCAACAATTCATCTTTGCATTACTGGCCAAAGAGAACCCATAGTCACGATCATACCAATAATCTACCCATCTTTACCCTCAAGTGAAAAAGAAATTTCATCACCAAGATTATAAAAATGTTATATATGATAATAAAAACAATATGATTAACAACTGCATTTAATTTCAAGGGTAAGATTCATAAATCAACGATAATTTGGTCAGAAAAAAGAAACTAATTTTGTCGTGAATAGTACCTGTGAATAGTAACTCATGAATAGTACTCCGTATTCGTACATAGTACCGTATACGTAAATAATGTCATATATATAAATAGTGTCATATACATTAATAGTGTCGTTTACGTGAATAGTGCCGTATACGTGAATAGTAACCCTGACATGAAAAAGGTAGAATTCCACAATAAAATCCATACAAATATTTTGGTATAATGATATTGAAAGAATAACATCATTATGAAGAAAATAACATCCCTTATTATCCCTTACAATCCTTTATAATCCCCCACCTCAAAAGAGCAGTATTTTTTACTGGAATATCGGATATAACGTTGAAAGGAACTTGCACCATATAACAACACTCAAGATATCTAAATACTCACAAAAATAAGCTCGATAATATAGAAAGAGAAAACTTCAGTTTCTGGTGTGATTTTCAATTCTAACCTAAGCACCATATTTATAGGAAAAGGCTTGGAACACCAAAACAGAAAATTTAATAGAATATTTTATTTTATTAAAATCATACGCACAATTTGAATTCATATTTCAACACATTTACCACACAAGTGGGGCCCACCAACTCACCAAAAACGTTTTTCTTTAAAAAAATATTTAAAACTTCAAAAATCAATTATTCTGGAACTTCAATAATTCATAATAAATAGCCCTTTTATCATAAAAATTTGAATCTTTCGTCCTTCCATAGGAAATTCAATTCTCTACAACTTTGTAAGTTTAAGTTTTTCCAAATTCCAAACAGAAATTGACCAAAATCCACATACGGACGATTTTACAAGCTATAATCAAATTTCAGTCAAAAATTGGGTCCACCAACACACAAAACATGTTTTAAACATTTATTGTAATAAAAACACTCTTCATCCTCATTTATTCATATATCACACATTCATCGTAAAAATATCACCATTAAAATATAATAATATTTTCAAATAAATATTTTTCTTATCATATAAATCAATAATTAATTATTCATAAATAATATTACAGAATCACAATACTGGTAACCAGGTCGTTCCGAGGAAAGAGGGGGCTTTCCGATAAGGATTTCTCCTTCTTGGCGCCGCAATTATTAGGACCAAACCTCTCCTTAGATGTAACTTTCTTAGACATTGCCAATAATGCTATCTAATAATATTATTCAAATAATATGAATTATTGATCTGATAATGGGAAATACTGTGCAGTGACAATTATTGAAACAACAATAATATAAAATATCAACGTAGCAATTATTGAATCAATAAAATAAAATATTAAATAGTAAATACTGTAACAATTATTGAGTAGTGACTTCTTACGTAAGAATCAATAATTCAAAAATACTGTACAATACCGTGTGCTACTGTGCAACAATGCATATTACTTTACTTTACCCACCGGGTATTCCAACAATGTTAACGGTAACGATTACGCCGTTATTTATAAAAACTCAAATTTGTCGTTATCTTCATCCGACTGTTATTCTGTTATGGGGTCCATAAAAAGCTGCGCCATCGTACGAATATTCCACGACAGCAAGAATATTGCACGATCAACCGAATATTCCCCGACAACTATGAATATTTTATAACCACTTGCTTATTTAAAATATTTACATATATCACCCTTAACTTTAACCTTTTATCAATTTAATTAGTTACTGAATAGTAATTATAAGAAAATTTGAATACTTTTATTTCATAAAATTCGTGGTCTTACAATCTCCTCTCCTTATGAAATTTCGTCCCCGAAATTTACGTACCTGATATTTCGAAGAATTGACAATACCTTGCTTCTATTTCAGATTCTTTCTCGTTGGTCATCATGATTTCTCCATTGCTCATCTCCTGTATTTCAGATATCATTCTAGAATAAAGCTTCAAAACAAAGGTTAATTGACATATCACAATTTGTCAACTTAAGTAAGAAAATTTAGCTTAGGTAAGACACACACTAGCGAAAGATATTACTCGTCTCTCCCCTTCTAGTTCTATTCCCTGATCTCCACCAGAGACCATATCCCTAAGCTCTGATACCAAATGTAACGCCCCCAAAATAGGTCCATTCCACCCAACCCATTATGGGTCACCAAATACATGGTACATAAAATAACTACAACTTCATTATCACAATTGTCGTGCAAAATACAACAACACATATGTTGTGAGTTGGATACAAATATATACCAACTGTGACTCATGTCCCAACCTTGGATAGCACATCACAATGGCTCCTTACATAAAGGTACAGTCAATAACTGTTTTAGTAATTAAAATCTTTAGGAAGTGCTCAAGGAAACCTTCGTACATGGGAGGCCATGCGTCTAGGTTATGATAGATATCATATGCCCACAGAATTGTCCTTGGTTGACCTAATATACCCCAAAGAAAAATGAGAAGATTACTATCATATTCTTTCCAATGGTGAGTCTTCTCTTGACATATCATTATCTCCACTGTCTCTAATTGAGAATTATACTTCAACCAAACTCCAAGATTATATAGGTAGTGCTCGTAGATATACTCAGCAAGTGGATGTGCACAACCCTGTCTTATGATAACACGAAGTCGCATGTCATTAGACATCTTGTTTGATAGTGGCAAAACACCCTTCCAATGTTGGGTTCACCTCACCCTATTTGATTCACCAAATATAACTACTAAATGATGTATAAAATATAACACACTTTTCTATACTGTTTAGGGAGAACCTCCACTGCTAAAGACCATCGTTTTATTCCCTTGTTACTCCTGCTCGACCAAGCTACACTCTTATTACCTGAAAGGAATTATGAAGCAAAAGAGTGAGCACAACTAGCTCAGTAAAAAATATTATGACTAAAGATAATTAAATTTTCAATAGCCTTCATCAGTAATAAATCAGAGATTTAGAACATATGGTAGATGATAAAACTTTTCATCCATAGTTGCAGCGGAACGAGCAATCCATTAGAAGAGTCAAATAGACCATAAAGTCTATTATCTTCTCCATGTTAAAAGTCCACCAAAATTATTTTATCCTTGTAACATCAATCAACAGTTCTGGTTCACAATCATATGAATAACTCATAATCATAATTGTGGTTCTAAATTTCTTTTCTCATCCATGACGAAGATAATTTTCATCACATGTCTTTACCTGAAACATTAAAGATCATGGTTATACCAAATCACAGTTCCTGTTCATAATCATACTAATAAATTCATCTTTGCACTACGGCCAAAGATATTCGTCAACAGTTCATCTTTGCATTACTGGCCAAAAATATTCAACAACATGTCATCTTTGCACTACAGGCCAAAGATATTCAACAACAGATCATCATTGCACTACAGGCCAAAGATATTAATATTTCAAAGAAATATATAATCATTTCAGAATCTATATAAACAATAATTATAACCATGTTGAATCAATTCACCTTTGCACTTAAGCTAAAGATATTTAATTATAAATTCAATGGTCATGATCATACCAGTCAACAATTCATCTTTGCACTACTGGTCAAAAAGAACCCATAGTCACGATCCTACCAATAATCTACCCATCTTTACCCTCAAGTGAAAGAGAAATTTCATCACTAGGATTATAAAAATGTTATATATGATAATAAAAATAATATGATCAACAACTGCATTTAATTTCAAGGGTAAGATTCATAAATCAACGATAATTTGGTCAAAAAAAGAAACTAATTTTTTTGTGAATAGTAACTCGTGAATAGTAACTCGTGAATAGTAACTCATGAATAGTAACTCGTGAATAGTACTCTGTATCCGTACATAGTACCGTATATGTAAATAATGTCATATACGTAAATAGTGTCATATACATTAATAGTGTCGTATACGTGAATAGTGTCGTATACGTGAATTGTGCCGAATACGAGAATAGTAACCCCGACATGAAAAAGGTAGAAATTTCACAATAAAATCCTTACTAATATTTTGGTATAATGATATTGAAAGAATAACATCATTATGAAGAAAATAACATCCCTTACTATCTCTTACAATCCCTTATAATCCCCTACCTCAAAAGAGCAGTATTTCTGACTGGAATATCGGATATAACGCTGAAGGGAACTTGCACCGTATAACAACACTCAAGATATCTAAATACTAACAAAAATATGCTCGATAATATAGAGAGAGAAAACTTCAGTTCTGGTGTGATTTTCAATTCTAACATAAGCACCCTATTTATAGGAAAATGCTTAGAACACCAAAGCAGAAAATTTAAAAAAATATTATATTTTATTAAAAATCATACGCACAATTTGAATTCATATTTCAACACATTTACCACACAAGTGGGGCCCACCAACTCACCAAAAACATTTTTCTTTAAAAAAAATTATTTAAAACTTCAAAAATCAATTATTCTGGAACTTCAATAATTCATAATAAATAGCCCTTTATCAGAAAAATTTGAATCTTTTGTCCTTCCTTAGGAAATTCAATTCTCTTCAACTTTGTAAGTTTAAGTTTTTCCAAATTCCAAACAGAAATTGATTGAAATCCACATACGGACGATTTTACAGGCTATAATCAAATTTCAGTCAAAAATTGGGTCCACCAACACACAAAATATGTTTTAAACATTTATTGTAATAAAAATACTCTTCATCCTCATTTATTCATATATCACACATTCATCGTAAAAATATCACCATTAAAATATAATAATATTTTTAAATAAATATTTTTCTTATCATATAAATCAATAATTAATTATTCACAAATAATATTGCAGAATCACAATACTGGCAACCAGGTCGATCCGAGGAAAGAGGGGGCTTTCCGATAAGGATTTCTCCTTACTGGCGTGCAATTAGGTGACCAAACCTCTCCTTAGATGTAACTTTCTTAGACATTTCGCTAATAATGTTATCTAATAATATTATTCAAATAATATGAATTATTGATCCGATAATGGGAAATCTTCATGCGGTGACAATTATTGAAACAACAATAATATAAAATATCAACGTAGTAATTATTGAATCAATAAAATAAAATATTAAACAAGAAATATCATAATAATTATTGAGTAGTGACTTCTTACGTAAGAATCAATAATTCAAAATACCGTGCAATACCGTAACTGCTATCGCCAAGCAACAACGTGTATTACTTTACTTTACCCACCGGGTATTCCAACAATGTTAACGGTAACGATTACGCCGTTATTTATAAAAACTCAAATTTGTCGTTATCTTCATCCGACAGCTGTTATTCTATTATGGGGTCCATAAAGGTCGCTAGTAATCACATTTAATATTCCACGGCTGAGAAGAATATTGCACGATCAACCGAATATTCCCCGACAACTATGAACATTTTATAACCACTTGCTTATTTAAAATATTTACATATATCACCCTTAACTTTAACCTTTTATCAATTTAATTAGTTACTGAATAGTAATTATAAGAAAATTTGAATATTTTTTTTTCATAAAATTTGAGGTCTTATAATATTAATGTAAGATAACTTAATAGCTAAATGGTCATAACAATCTACTCTTGGAATTTATCCTAGTCTTTGTGTTTCTTCGAACCTTCGTCTTAATCTAAAAATGTTATCATGATATAGCAAGGGTGAACAACTATTTTGCCCAGCAAGTTTAAGTACAATGAAGATATATCATGATTAAAAAGGAGTACGCTTTCAAGTTTTCAACAACGTATAATAATTGGAAAGATTGAGAATCAAGTTTCAATAATTGAATGACTGAGTTAATAAGCTGAGTGGTCAACAATGACCATGAACATATTTAAGTGAACATTATGGTAATCAAGGTAATTAGCCTTTCAAACACGATGAACATATACAACAAGCATAAAGTGTGAATCAATAATCATAGATGTAGAATAATTGTCAAGAATTAATCCACTAGCATGCTTGAAACATAATAACTCGAGTTTGAGTTAGGAAACTTGTAATAAATGTGAATATTCAATAATAACCATAGATGTGGAATAATCAACAATAATTATCCACTAACATGCTTGAAAAATAACAACTCGAGTTTGAGTTAGGGAACTTACCTGAACCGCATATTACCGCTAATCAATTTAATTTAATCTCTTATGAAAGACCTATCATTTATAAGATTGATCTTTCAATCAGCATATCATATCATACCTCATAATACTACGACTCTTAAAAATAAATTATCTAGCATTAAGCTACATTATCACTCATCAGATAATTCTTTAACTTATTAAAAATATTATCGTCCTTTGATAATATTTAAATTATTTAATCATTATCTTAAAATTCCATCTCATATTATTAATTAATTAATAATATCTTATTCACTTCTTAATTTAATAACATCTTAGTCACTCACAAATATTATTAATCATTTAATAATATCTTAATCAATTAAAAATATTATTAATCATTTAATAATATTTTAATCATTTAATAATACTCTAATCACACTTTAATATTATTAATCATTTAATAATATTCAAATTATTTAATAATATTTTAATCATTTAATGATATTTTAATCAATTATTAATGCTTTAATCTAATATTATTAATCATTTAATGATATTTCATTCACTTTTTGATTTTATTAATCACTTACTAATATTCTAATCATTTACCTTTAACAATAACTTAATCAATTATAAACGATTATAAATAAAACTCCTTGTTGTATATAATTTCAAATTATAATTGCTTATAGAATGAATATTCATCAACTAAAAATAAATTGTGCATTATAACCGCTTGTAAAATAAAAATTCGATTATTACATCTCGAGATAATTTCAAAGATTACAACTGCATATAAAATGAATATTCTATTATTATATCCAAGATAATTTTAGCATTATAATTGCTTATAAAATGAATATTTTTATTAAATACTTGAAGAAAATCGGACATAAGTAATCGCTTTTATAAAAGTATATTTTCTACTTTATAAGAGAAATAAATCGGACATTATAATTGCATGTAAATAGGAATTTTATACTATATACTTAAAATAATTTGGACATTATAACTGCTTGTAAAAGTATATTTTTACTAAATATATAAAGAAGAATGAAAATAATAACCACTAGGGTAAATACCTCCTAAAGTTGCAAGCTTTAACTAATCCTTTGCAATCACACAAGAACTCTCTCTTTCTAATTCTTGATTATAACTTTGCTTTGTAAATTGGTGAAGAACTAATGAACTTAGTCCCCTATTTATAGGAAAACATATTTTTGATAATTGCACATTAGGGGCTCAGCTTATTACAGTTTACACCTGACTTATTACAGTTTGGTACCTAAGTTAATTATACTTTAGTACCTAATTAATTTCACCTTAGTCCTTCAAAATATCTTCTACCAGGTGACATCATCATATCATCACCATGATGACATCTTCTTTGTGTTTCTTTAAGGATTATGTCATGCTTGCATCATGATGACATCATCTTTGTGTTTCTTTAAGGATGATGTCACGCTTGCATCATCTCTTCTCTGATTGGTCGATTTAAGTACACATAGATTGGTTCTATTTAGTAATTTCACAAATAAATCTAAGGGCATTTTAGTCATTTCATCATTACTAGAAAACTTCTTGGCAATTTCCTCCTAGGACTCATTGGTCATTAGTAGCTTTCTCCAATGGCAAAAGAGTCAACACAATATTGCTAGGAAACTTCCTAGAAATTTCTTCTTAGGACACATGAGTCATTAAGCACTTTATTTTGGCCAATATAGTCATTTTCCATAATTTCCTACCTTTAACTCAAGTATGGCTAGTTCCTAACCATATATATTCCACTAAACATGTCCAATTATTTTGGGCTACTAAATTAAATATTTTGGGCCTCCTAAATAAATTGTTTGGGCTATGTAAAATAGCATGGTCCAAAACTTAAATTTTATCTTACCCTAATTATTTAATTAGGATTTCTATTCCACTCATTTTGAAATTTAAATATTTACTCATGTACACTTAATTTTATAACCCAATTAGACTTGCCTTAATAAATTAAGATAATAAAATTAATCTCTTAGGTTAGTATATATTTTAAATACTAAAATTCTTCAATTCTATAACCCTTAGGTTATTTAATTTTTATACCTAATATATAAACTTTCTATGACGCCCCCAAAATAGGTATTCATCACTCATTCTGAGTCACCAAATACATGGTACAGAATACAAATACAAACTTGATTATACAACTGTCGTGCAAAATACGACAACACAATAGATGAGTTTTTACACGAATATTGTATTCTAGACAGTATTCAAACTCAAATGGAGTCTTCATTACAATTATTATCACACTATTTTATAAAAATAATGAGGTCTAATATAGCCACCATCTCGGACCATCACTCAATTTCCTGACTAATCCCAGCTATATTCTCATTTCCTAAAGAGAACATTGAAGAAAAGGGTGAGCTCAACTAGCCCAGTAAGAAATATTATGACTAAGATAGTGCAGAATAAATTATCGTTAGCCTTCAACGGTATAACAACTGATAGAATACAATAGACAACAAATTTTAGATCAAAAAATGCAGCGGAACAAGCAATCCATTAGAAGAGTCAAGTAGAGCATGATATCAACTATCTTCTATGAATTAAAAGTTTATTATCAATATTTTATCGCTGAGACTCAGCTAAATAATCCACATCACCGAATTATCCATGCATTACGGCCGAGGATATTCGTTAGTATCACTACATGAATTATCCATGCACTACGGGTGAAGGATATTCATTATTATCACATCCATGAATTAATATTTCATCGCTGAGACTCAACTCAATAATTAACCCACATCACTGAATCATCCTTGCACTACAAGCCAAGGATATTCATTAGTATCACGAACGGGAATTATCCAAGCACTACGGGCCAATGATATTCGTGTTTTCACCAATGGTTATGATCATACCAGTAACTTTCCATCAATGCACTACAGGCCAATGAGGACTTTTACCACATCATTTGTAACATTACGGGTCATGATTATACCAAATGATCCCTGGTCATAATCATACCAATCAACAGTCCATCTATGCACGTAAGCCATAGATGACTTTCATCACAATATAAGCATAAGGATGATGACAATGATATAAGAATTCAATTAAAAGGAAACAAAGGATAAATTTTTAAAGATTTATAATTTAATTTATCCAGAATTCAATAATGTCCAAATTGTCAACATGATACTGCTTTGTGGAGTAAAATTCAAGAATAATATTGTATCAAAAATGATTTGGACCGAAAAGAAATCAATTTTTGTTTTGTCATGAATAGTACTCCGGGTGAATAGTACCCGAGTGAATAGTACCCCATGAATAGTACTTTGTGAATAGTACTTGTGAATAGTACCTAGAAATAGTACTTTGTGAATAGTACCCGTGAATAGTACTTTATGAATAGTACTTGTAAATAGTACTTTGTGAATAGTACCCCGTGAATAGTACTTTGTGAATTGTACCTCGTAAATAGTATTCCAGCATGGAAAGATCAATAATTATCAAGAATGCTCAGAATAATATTTTCATGAAAAGATACTTGATGAAGCACAAATATCAAGGATATTCTACTAATTTCACGGAGTATAGAAACAGTACTTTAACAGAATGAGGGTATAATCACGAATACAAGACGAAATAATATTACTCACATACTACAGAGTATGGAAGGAAATATTATTCCGTAAGAATATTGAACAAAAATAATATCCCTTACAACTGTTAAACGAAATTAGTATTCCTTACGAATATTGAACGAAGATAATATTCCTTACGAATATTGAACTAAAATAATATTCATTACGAATATTGAATGAAATAAAATTCCTTACGAATACGAAAAATTATATCGTATGCGAATATGAAGTAAATAATACCGCTTACGAATAAGAAATAAATAACATCCCTTACCTTAGAAGAGCACTGGATATTAGAATAGTGAAGTAGCAGAATACTCTTCTTCTTCCTCTCTATAACTTATCTCTCTATAGCTTCTCTCTCTATAATTGCTCTTGTGAGTTTTAGTGAATTGGTGAGAATGAAAGAAGAATGAGCTTCTATTTATAAGAAAACATAGTTTCAATAATTGTACGTTTTGGTGCTCGAATTATTACAGTATCGTACCTTCATCTTTTCCTTCATTTTTAATTTAGTCCTGCAAGTATTATCAATCTTGCACCACCTCCCCTAATAGTAATGCATGTGAACCAATAGTTCCATTCATGTGAGCAAATAGTTATATGCATGTGAACTAATATCAATTAATTGCTCATTTATCCGATTAATTACCCGATTGGTAATTTAACATCTAGAAATCAATTATTATTGAAATAAATATCGATTTCCACTAACACAAATAATCTCAACACAATGGAAATATTTTTATCAATAATTTCATCTTTAATGAATACGAACTTATTCATCATTAATACTCTAACTCACAATATTTAACAATCAGATCATTCTCAGAAAAGAGGGGGCTTTCCGATAAGGATTTCTCCATACTAGCGCGCAACTAGGTGACCAACTCCATTTTCTCGACAGAACTTTCTAGACATCGTCAATATTGCAAATAATAATATGAATAACTTTGTCGTCTCAATTATTGATTTAAAAATAAAAAATATTATGCAGATAATACTATGACAATAATTGAATCAATAATATGAGAGATATTATGCAGTAATTACTATAACAATAATTGAGTATAACTGAGTGAATTCTTCCGTAAGCATCAATAATCAATATTGTGTGCTACTATGCAACCTCACGTATTACTGTACTTTTATCACCGGGTAGTTCAACAGTTTAACGGTAAACTTTCGTCGTTATTTTTATAAAAAGACATTTCCGTCGTTTTCTAACTCCGATAATACTTTCGTTGTGGGGTCCACCAATGATCGTGACATCGTACGAATATTCCTTGTTAAAACGAATATTCCCCGACCAATCGAATATTTTATAACTTGCTTACTTTGCAAAATTTATAAATATTACCCACAACTATAACATTATATCAAATCCACATCATAATATTCAAAAATATATTTTGAGAAAAATTAATCTTTATTCATAAAAGTTAGGGTCTTATAACCTCCCCTTCTTATGAAATTTTGTCCTCAAAATTAGGATACGTACCTGAAATGTCGAACAGGTGAGGATACCTTGTTTTTATTTCAGAATCTAACTCCCAGGTCATTTCCTCAACATCGTGGTTTCTCCATAAAAAACTCTCACCTTAGGTATAACCTTGGAGCGTAGAATATGATCCTTCTTATCCAAGATTTTAACATGTATTTCCTCATACGTTAAATCTTCTGCTATCTCGTATAGTTCTAATTCAATAATGTGGTTCGAGTCTTCCACATATTAACGTAACATCGCTACGTGAAAAACTTTATAAACACGTAACATACTTAGCGTTAAGGCGAGTCTATAGGCCACAGTTCCTACTCGAGGATTTCAAATAGACCAATAAAATCGAGGGTTAAGATTTCCTCTCTTCGTCGATTCTTTCTTCTAGAATAATACCTTCTTGCACCTTCTTCTTCACATTCATTGGCTTTGAATCTTATAGCTTGAGCGGCTTTAACTTTATTGATTAAAGTCGATTCTACTCGTATATTTGACATCATCACATAGGTTCTTGGAGTCTTACTCTATCTTCATCTTTTATAAGTCGTACGAAACGGGTCTTTATGTTAACAATATCGCACTCGTAAACACATATGATCTTCTACTCAACGCGTCATCTACTACGTTCATTTTTCTAGGATGGTATTTGAATGGTATTTATTGTAATCTCTCAACAGATCGAGCCAACGTCTTTGGCGCATGTTACATTCGTTTTAGTTGAAGAAATATTTGAGGGATTTAGAAATGGGTTTTGTACTGGGGTCAATACAAAATTTGATTTCACGCTCTGGGATAGGCCAGGAAGTTCTTCAAGGAATACATCAGAAAATTTATTAACGATATAATTATCATTCAAAATTGTGTCTCTCATCCAATACTTGGATAGCACGTAACATTGATACCTATCAACTTGCCACCGTTATTCATGGTGTCCCCTACGGAGAGTCTGGCTTCAGTGCATTCCAAGACTTAGAAGTGACCAGTGAAAGGCTTGCGGCTCTTTATTTATAGCTTAATATGACAGTGATAGACTTTAGTGATTTGGTTACTTGAATTCGCATAATAGGTTGGTTAGGAAGGCTAACAACCAAACGAAAACAATCAATTTTAGCATGATGAGTAGTTAACTAGTCGATTCCTAAAATCACATCAAAGGCAAGTATTTTTAAAGAGATAAGATCGACAGGTAATGTGAGGTTGCCGATTTGAATCAAACAAGATTTATAAACAGTGGATATAATGAAGGTTTCTCCCAACGGAGTTTCAATAGATAAGTCAAAGTAATTTCTCAAGAGTCAAGTTCAAACGTTGAACACAACTAGGTGAAATAAAAAAGTGGGTAGAACTGGTATCTAATAATATATAGACTTCGCAAGAGTTTATGATTAACTCACCCGTGATAACTTCGTTCGGGTTCATCGATAAATGCTCTCACTTAAACTACCGACTTTGACTTATCTGGGATATCCTTCGGCGTCACCATCCCAGCTGGACTTAACTTCACTACACGGCAAAATCGAGCTAGGTGACCTTCTCTTCCACAATTGAAACACGCTTTGGGTTGCTGCATAGAGTTTGGACGGATGTGTCCCTCCTGTCCGCATTTGAAACATACGACAGTTGGTCTTTCTTCTTCCTTTGAAACGGGTGATGGTGCTGCTGCCAACGTCTTTCCATCATTGTTGAATCTTCCCTTCTTAAAGTTGTTCCTACTTAGTTCACCTTTCCTATTATCTTGGCCATGATTTCCATCGAAGTGGTTACCATTTCTTGCCTGGAAATTTCCTCCATGATGATTATCATTGTTCTGATGGTTGTTGCCACATGTATGATTATTATCGTGTTGTTGGTCGTTACCTTTTGGTTGAGCTGACTCATTATCGCACTCTGTCAGGAATAAGCATGTGAATGTTATTCCTAATTATATATGATTTGATTATGATATATATGAATGAATATGCAAGTATGCTTACATTAAGAAAAGCTGTAAAGTCCTTTGATAGATAATAGAAACATGTGTACAAGGACTTAGAATGAATTTATCAAGTATGTTAGGTTGATCCTATATAAGCAAAACAGCTTTGTAAAGTCCTTAAAAAGAAATGATGTACAAGGACTATAAAAGTAGAAAGATGAAGCATGTTAGGTTGATCTTATGATGTAATAGATAGAAACATACGATCGTCGAAACCTTTGCACCAAAAATCGGGGTCTTCCGAGAGAGTCAAGTAAAACTTGAGAGTGTCACAAGGCGTAATCGTAGTCTGCAAGATAGTAGATCTCGGAGTTCGTGATACGCCAGAGAAATGATGAAGGATCGTGGTGTGTCGAGTAGAACTTCCTCGGGATCAAATCTGCTTGAGCAAGTTATGCTCGAATCGTAGAGACACGACACCTTCTGAGCCGACCAATCTGTTAGGTTTGTAATATTCATGTCTGCAATCAAATTGCATAAAAATGCGGAAGCGTGGAAAAAATCAGAGTTTAAAATTTACAAACCATATACCCGGATCATCCTTTATGCATAATTATTAATTAAACGAAAAGATAAAGAATAAATCATACCCTTGAAGATCGAGCTTCCTCAGGTACAAGTTCACCTCCAAATCCTTTCGCGTTCAATCTTGAATCCACGGGTTTGGTTCCTTCCTTTGATCAACGTTAGCCACCCAAATGTTTGGCCTCTGAGAGGTGATCCACCAAGAAGAATAAAATTCAAGAAGATGGGTGTTATGGCTAACCCTAGTTTTCTATCTCTATAGAAATGGCATACTCCCAACAACTTGGAATTATTACGTACTTTGTTAAAGTCAACAACCCATTCCACCCATAATAAGACTCCTCTTATTTATAGATGTGGGCAACCCACCTTAACAATTAAGGAATTTGGTTTTAATTAATTAAATTCTTTTAATTAATTAAGCTCCCTAATCTTATTAGGGATAATTAATTAAACTCCTTTAACTAATTTTCCTTCCTAATACAATTAGGAATAAATGAGAGTACTTATATTAAATTAATTCCTAAACTCTTTTAGAAATTAAAATAATAATAATTGTAATAATATTAATAAGACTCCTCTTATTAATTTATATTTAATATTTCTAAAATATTAAATAATAAATATTAAGCTATTTAATTTATTCTATCACCATAGATTAAATTAAATATACTTAACATATTATTACGATTATGCCATTAACTTTTTAAATAATTATTCTTCCTTTTATGGTGTGACCCTTTTAGGTTCTCCATATTAAACCGGTTGTGAATAAATCAATTAGAACAATTCTAATCTTATTTAAATAAATAAATTAAATAATTAATTTATTTAAAAATAATATTTATTCTACAATAGGGATAAGCCTCCCCTAGCGATCAACGACTTTCCGGATAATATAGATTTCAACATTAATCATTAAAGAACCTTTGAGTAAATAGTTACCGCATAATTCAATCCTTCCGCCATACAATGTCCCAATTAAATATAAGACATAGAATTCATGTTAAGTCTTATTTTATTTAATTATATGTATTTCGATCCTTAAATGCACAACTCCAAATAATGCAAATTAGAAACTCCTTTCTAATTTCATTACGCCTTAAACAAGGACTCTTTGGGTTGTCATTTATCGAATCACATAGACATTTCTCTTCTTTTATTAGAAGTGGTAGATTCTTTATTGATCATACATTATCTCCATATACAACTTATTATACCCAAGCATACCCTTTGATATACCCTAAGGGTCTTAAGGAATAAGTCAAAGTATAACTCATCATACACAAGATACTATGATGATCTCAAGTCCAAGGATTACTTGTACTACTATCACTGAGAATTCCTATTGACGACAAAATAAAACTCCATTAGGTATTCCTTAGCGAGCCACGTTCAGTGAACTTATTCTCTAATAAGCACCTACATACTTGCTTTAGTGTCTCCACACAAATGATCATGAGATCAATCATCCTCATCCAATGAGCAAGCAACGTATGTACCAATCTATCCGGATTCACTAATCCCCAATTTAGTAATCCAATGATTGGGAACTATTTTAGTTTTAAGCTTTCTAAGAATTTAGATCTCATTAGAATGATCATCATCATTATTCTAAAAGCATTGCTTAAAACTATGGGTTTATCACATATTATAAAACAAAGATCATGTAGATAATTAAAACCTTTAATAAATTAATACTTTTTATTAATAAATGAATAAGATTGTTACAAAGTATATGCTTTATCATCAAACATGATTGGCTTGTGTTCATACTACTTTCAATCTCCCACTTGCACTAAAGCCAATCGTCATGGTATCTTATACTCTTCTTCTCTAAGTGACGATTATCCTGCTGTTGGATAAGCTTTAGTTAATGGATATGTAATGTTGTTCATGAGAGTCCACTATCTCTATAGTGATTTCCCATCTTTTAATGATTCTAATAATCAAATGAAAGTGCCACAACACATGTTTAGATCCAAGATGAGACTTAGGAACTATTCCTAGTTACGTAATGAACTTTTAATCCAAACAATCAACTTACGGCTTCATTTATAGCTATATACTTTGTCTTTATCACTAAACCAAAGAACTCTTTCTTTGTTTGGAACCTTTCCAATTCAACGCACCCTTTGTTCAAGGTAACACTTTACCTTAAAGTGGATTTTCTACGATCGCCTCTTGATGCGTCTGAAAAACTTGAGTCCAGTAAAGCCCTCTAGTTTTAACTCGGACCCACCATGTATGCTCACATCCTAAGTCTTTGGTTAAAAACTTTAAGATGTTTTTCAGCGACTCACGATGAACTTCTCGAATATGGTGATCGACAACATCAGTCTCGTATATTTCATTGCATACATGATTGTCACTCATGCAATCTCTCTTCTTTGGAGTCTATGGGGACTATTAAGAGAGATACACTCCATAGCTCATCAACATGAGACATCTCTTGGAGTTTGCCATGCTAAACGACTTTAGCATCAAATGAATATACGTTCCTTGGGTTAAGTCGAGCATCCTCTTAAATCTATCTATATAGATTTATATCCCCAATTAAGATACTCTTCCAAATCATTCATGGAGGAATGTTTAGACAACTTTATCTTTACTGATTCTAGCATTGGTATGTAATTCCTCATCCGTAGTATATCAACATATAATACTAGAAATTCCACGACGCTCCCACTGACCCTTTTGTACACACTAGAAGTCTTACCTCATCGAATGTAACTCTGGATCATCATCTTCTATGATGTGTACCTCATCATCATCATCCATGATGAATCCATACCTCCTAGGTATCTTCGGTACTATTCCAGATTTACGATTCAGTTGTGGTATAATAGGTCCATCTACAGGTTCCTCTTATTTGACTTATTGTGTTTTGTGGTTCTTGAACTCTTCAAGATCTATTATCCTCCCACTAGCCCTTTCAATGATAAACACCTTTATCTTAGAAGGCAGCGTGTTTTACAACAAACACCTTTTGCTAAGTAGGATTATAGAACATTTACCCTAAACATACTTTAGGATGTCCCACAAATTTGTACTTGTCAAATCTTGTCCTAAGCTTATCCTTTGAAACCGTTTCACATAAGTTGGACAACCCCTTATCTTAACATACTTAAGATTAGGAATCCTCCCTGTCCATAACTTTTATGAAGTCTTGGGGCCGGATTTTGAGGTTACCATTTTCGTAGATATGCAGCCATTTCTAGGACATTATCCCAGAAGGATACTGGAATGTCGGTAAAATCATTATGGACCGCACCATGTCCAACAAGGTATGATTTTTCCTTTCAGATACATTAATCAATTATTATGTATCGAGAGGCGTCCATTATGAGAAAACCATTTGAGATGATTTAGAAACTTATTGCACAAGTATTCCTTCCTTGATCCGATCAAAGAATCCTAATACTTTGCCAATTTGTTTCACTTTTGAATTCTTTGAACCTTTCAAATAATTCACACTTGCATTTCAGCAAATACACACATTCAACTCTTTGAATAATCATCTCCTTTTCTTATACTAATTTGTTCAATATGCAAAATTATTTTCATGTGTAAGTCAAGTATACAAAATTTATTAAGTAATATTCAGATTCTATATAAAACATTATTATTATAAATAGAACAACAATTGTTCTTAATTATAATACCAAAGATTTCATTGTCCAACAATAAAATGGAAATAATGTTTTCAACGAGAACTAGAATACA
Source organism: Panax quinquefolius (assembly GCA_020205615.1). Lineage (NCBI taxonomy): Eukaryota > Viridiplantae > Streptophyta > Magnoliopsida > Apiales > Araliaceae > Panax > Panax quinquefolius. Next base: position 65,923,410 of record CM035160.1, read on the forward strand.
ATAACAACTTAATGACTTAATAGATTTGCCCGTAGGCAGTGCTAAACTATAAGTTTCTATGGCTAATGTTGCAACCTTTGCTTCATTTCCCACACATAGGATTACTTATATTTGTTTAGCTTGCTACTACTTTGGTCCTTCATAAATCTATATTTATGATAACCAAAGTCGGTATCCAATACCCAAGTAGAACCTTGACTTAAAGAAAATTTTATTTTAAATCATGAACAAATTTGTATTTATAACCTAAAACTTCACTAAGCTTCTTTGGTTAGCCTCTCAAGATACTTCTCGCAGCTTTCTTTCCGATGTCCGTGCTTATAGCGGTGGAAGCAAACTCCTTTGTTATCCGTGATCGCTTTTGTTCTTATTATCCTTTATTTTGCCTTTCTATTTACCTTCTTTGAATCTTTCTTCTTTTGAGAAGATCCTTTGGCCCTACCAAGTAAGACTTGGTCTTTCTTGGTTGGAAAGTGACTCTCAACATTTTTCAACATGTTAAGCAAATTAGCAAAGCTGATATCTAGCTTGTTCATATGAAAAATTCACAACAATTGTGAAAGGAGTCCGGAAGTGAGTGCAAGATCAAATCTTGGCTCAACTCTCCATCCATGACAAAACCAGTTGTCGTAATTGTTCAATCAAATTGATCATGTTTAGTACTTTTAGTCTGTACTTATAGTGCCATTGGCCATTCTAGATCGGAAGAGCTCCTTAGATATCTGATATCTATCAGTCCTACATTCCTCACCATCAACTACTTGATGTGCAGGAATTTTGTAAGAGCATCCATAGTTTCAAGCTGACGCTGAAGCTCATTACTCATGGATGCGAGCATAATGCATTGAGCCAACTATGCATCATCTTGCCACTTTCTAAAAGTAGCAATCTCTTCCTCAGAGGCATTGTCTGTAACCATTGCAGGGATAGGCGTATTAAGGACATAAGATAGCTTTTCAGCCATGAGAACTATTCTCAAATTCCTTAACCAATCCATTTAATTCTATTCCGATTAATTTAGCATCTAAAATGCTTCAAGATGATAGTAATTTTAGACATTGTAAAATTACGTAAATGAATTTGTAATTAACAACATTTTAACATACATTCTTTTATTAATTACCAAAATAATTTAGGTCTTGTTTTAAATTGGTATCTCCCACTATTTTCTTCAAACTATATTACCTCACTTATATAGTTCTAAGAAAATCTAATTAAAGATTTGCTAGTGAGAATAAGGATCCCATTTCAAATGTATATAGCCTTGTGGTGACACAACAAACTATATATAAATAAATAGGTAGACAACTTTTGTCAATTACATCAACTATGCAACTCCTTGTATTTTGCCTCTTAGATTATTTTGATCAGTGGTGGCACATCCGAATCAAAATTATCCAAGTTAAGTCCGACCTAGCACTCCATATATTCAAAAAGAAAAATATCATCCTTGTGGTGACACAACAAAATAATATTGTTCAATTTTCTTTATAAGCATCAAATGTGATAAATTAACATCTTAAATACTTAATACTTGCCTTGTGGTGACACAACAAACTCATATTAAATATTTAATACTCTATTAATTTTATCATGCTAGAAAGCTTACGCTCGATATTCCAAATATCTTTGAACGTTTAGGACTTAATATAAAAAAATTGAGGGGTTTGTTATTAATTTTGTCTCATCTTGTTTTATGCCACATGCATACATATATATATAAAATACGCGTCGTATTAATTAACATGCGAAGCATGTTTGCATAATATATAATATATATATATAGTATAGCATGCACATATAGAATACTATATTCTACCCTTGGATTGATTATGGACTTTTATTCTAGTTTGGTTCACTAGAGCCACCAAGTGAACCAAAAGGTCAAACCCTAGGGTGCAAGAAATAATATTTAAATATAACTATTACATTTAAACCCTGGGCTCCATTACAAAATCGGGTCTTCCAAATAGCTCCTTGTCCTCGATCTCTAATTCTTCAAAATAATTCTAAATATTCCTATTACAAAACTATTTAAAATAAATAGAAACCTTGATCAGCAGTCAAGGGGAAGTACATAGGAGGGAGATAGAATTTACATTAAGAAAAATTAGAGAAGACGAGGTACACAGACCCCATTTAATAAAACCCATACATTCATGCATCCAACTAAAATAAAATCCAATCACATTGGTCAATAGTCCATAATCAATCCCATTTATTATCATACACATCACCATATGCATCAATAAATAACATTCATCTTATGAATAATAAACATTTAATATATATATATTGATATCATTTAATGGGCAAATTTAGTTAGTATAAAATCTAATTTTGAATCAAAATAAACTCCTTTATTTTAATCCAAATTTAAATCAAAATAAAACTATTTTATTTTAATTTATCCAATTTTGAATAAAATAAACTATTTTATTTTAATCAAAATAATTTAATCAAAATAAACTCTTTTATTTTAATTAACTATGGAATCCAATTCCATGTAATAAAAAAAAATCTCTAATTAAAATAAACTCTTTTATTTTAATTAATTATGAATCCAATTCCATGTAAAAAAAATATAAAATAAAAGGAAACACTTTATTTTCTTTCCTATTCACAAATAAACTCTTTTATTTTGAATAATATGAAATCTTATTTCATATCTAAACAAACTCCTTTATTTAAGGAAAGATGGATTTACTTCCCTATTCACAAATAAACTCTTTTATTTTGAATAATATGAAATCCTATTTCATATCTAAATAAACTCCTTTATTTAAGGAAGTTAGGCAATCCAATTTCAACTCCAATTAGTTATTATGGAATCCAATTCCAACTCTAATTAGTTAGCATGAAATTCTAATTTTAAAATTAAAATAAACCTTTTTATTTTAAGATTAAAATAAACCTTTTATTTTAAAATTAAAATAAACTTTTATTTTAAGATTAAAATAATTATATATATATATATAATATTCAATTTTAAAATTAAAATAAACTTTTTTTTTTTAATATTAAAATAAACTTTTATTTTAAAATTAAAATAAACTTTTATTTTAATTATAAAATAATTAATATATATATATATTATATTAACCGTAATATATTTATATATATAATATCAGTAAAATATATTATATATATAATATATAAATCCGTGGGGCATAACTCTTTTAATCTTATTAAAGTTCCGTGCATGCCCCTCTTCCTCACAACGTAAAAGGCATCCTGGTATCTTGATCTAAAAAGCAACCAGATTTCCGTGCATGTGTTTCTTTAAAAAATTAACATGCTTCCAAATTTTCGTGATGCAATAAAATTATGTTGGACGGTTGGACGATGAATGAGTACGGTACCGTGCCAGGCATGTGCCTTGAATTGTTCCGCCAGTGACCACGTTATTTTGCTTTTTTTTTTTTTTTTTAATTTAAATTTTATACAATAAAATTATGCCCAATTAAATTGTTCTAAACACATATCAATATATAAATTAAAACAATTAATAATTCGCATAAAGGTTTGGCTCTGATGCCACTGTTAGGTTTGTAATATTCATGTGCGCAATCAAATTACATAAAAATGCGGAAGCGTGGAAAAAATCAGAGTTTAAAATTTACAAACCATATACCCGGATCATCCTTTATGCATAATTATTAATTAAACGAAAAGATAAAGAATAAATCATACCCTTGAAGATCGAGCTTCCTCAGGTACAAGTTCACCTCCAAATCCTTTCGCATTCAATCTTGAATCCACCGGGTTTGGTTCCTTCCTTTGATCAACGTTAGCCACCCAAATGTTTGGCCTCTAGAGGTGATCCACCAAGGAAGAATAAAATTCAAGAAGATGGGTGTTATGGCTAACCCTAGTTTTCTATCTCTATAGAAAGGGCATACTCCCAACAACTTGGAATTATTACGTACTTTGTTAAAGTCAACAACCCATTCCACCCATAATAAGACTCCTCTTATTTATAGATGTGGGCAACCCACCTTAACAATTAAGGAATTTGGTTTTAATTAATTAAATTCTTTTAATTAATTAAGCTCCCTAATCTTATTAGGGATAATTAATTAAACTCCTTTAACTAATTTTCCTTCCTAATACAATTAGGAATAAATGAGAGTACTTATATTAAATTAATTCCTAAACTCTTTTAGAAATTAAAATAATAATAATTGTAATAATATTAATAAGACTCCTCTTATTAATTTATATTTAATATTTCTAAAATATTAAATAATAAATATTAAGCTATTTAATTTATTCTATCACCATAGATTAAATTAAATATACTTAACATATTATTACGATTATGCCATTAACTTCTTAAATAATTATTCTTCCTTTTATGGTGTGACCTTTAGGTTCTCCATATTAAACCTAGGTTGTGAATAAATCAATTAGAACAATTCTAATCTTATTTAAATAAATAAATTAAATAATTAATTTATTTAAATAAATAATATTTATTCTACAATAGGATAAGCCTCCTAACGATCAACGACTTTCCGGATAATATAGATTTCAACATTAATCATTAAAGAACCTTTGAGTAAATAGTTACCGTATAATTCAATCCTTCCGCCATACTGATGTCCCAATTAAATATAAGACATGGAATTCTTGTCAAGTCTTATTTTATTTAATTATATGTATTTCGATCCTTAAATGCACTGACTCAAATAATGCAAATTAGAAACTCCTTTCTAATTTCATTCTTATAACCCGAGGACTCTTTGGGTTGTCATTTATCGAATCACATAGGACATTTCTCTTCTTTTATTAGAAGTGGTAGATTCTTTATTGATCATACATTATCTCCATGTACAACTTATTATACCCAAGCATACCCTTTGATATACCCTAAGGGTCTTAAGGAATAAGTCAAAGTATAACTCATCATACACAAGATACTATGATGATCTCAAGTCCAAGGATTACTTGTACTACTATCACTACAGGAATTCCTATTGACAGTAAATAAAACTCCATTAGGTATTCCTTAGCGAGCCAATGTTCGAAGAACTTATTCTCTAATAAGCACCTACATACTTGCTTTAGTGTCTCCACACAAATGATCATGAGATCAATCATCCTCATCCAATGAGCAAGCAACGTATGTACCAATCTATCCGGATTCACTAATCCCCAATTTAGTAATCCAATGATTGGGAACTATTTTAGTTTTAAGCTTTCTAAGAATTTAGATCTCATTAGAATGATCATCATCATTATTCTAAAAGCATTGCTTAAAACTATGGGTTTATCACATATTATAAAACAACATCATGTAGATAATTAAAAGCCTTTAATAAATTAATACTTTTTATTAATAAATGAATAAGATTGTTACAAAGTATATGCTTTATCATCAAACATGATTGGCTTGTGTGCATACTACTTTCACGAACATCTGTCGAAGCCAAGTCAGAAACGTAGACTACACTCGGAGTCGTAGAGTCTATTGACGCCGAAGCCAAGTCAAGGATCGTAGACTACACTCTGAGTCGTAGAGTCTATTGATTACATGCAGAGATCGTAGTCGAGCAAGATAAGATGAAGACAACAAGCACTAGGCAGAAATCGTAGAGTGTCAAGATTTGATCTAGGAGTCGTAGTGTCTGCACAGCCGAAGCTGAATCGTAGAGTGCAGAACTACGACCTCAACCCTTGTGCTCACAATGTATAGGTAGAATCGTAGAGCAAATACGATTCTCAACTAATAAGCACTCCCAGAATATCCAAAGGAACAAAGCCTCTGGTTGGCACTGCAAAGATACATCCCACCTGAAGGGAACCAGAGAGCACTCAACGAATGGCATTTATGCTAACAGAAGATCTAAGAATCAACCCAATCAGCATCAAGATTGAGTTGAAGAAGCCATTCAAGATGAAGTCTTCCACAAGTTGATCAGAAGAAGACTTCAGTAACTGACTAAAGAAAGTTAGCAAGTGCAGTAGCTATCATGTGATAAGATGACAATGATCTTGGAAGTATTCAGGATCGCAGTGTTTGCCAAATAAAGAAAGAACTGATGGAGTACACACAGAGATACTGGTCCGCTTTTGAAAAATAAGGCTAAAGTGATTAAGCATTGGGTCAGTCCATTGATGATAAATGAACGGGAGATCACAAGGAGAAATCGAACTGGACGCGCCACAAATCTGAAGTGTCTTGATATTCAGAAGGGACCAGAGAAAAGAGTCAAGCCATCAGCATCTGAGAACAGTCAAATCAAACAGAAGTATTGAAGCACTGCACAAAAGAAGGAAGAGGTGTTCTACATTGAAGATCCAATTAGCACTCTTCAAGATCGTAGTGTTGTCTCTACCAGTCAACATGACACTACGATCAGGTCCTTGAAGACATGCATCAGAATCGTAGAGTTCGAATAGCTAAAGACTGAAGCATTGGCAACGGTTCAATCTGAAGGGTAATATTCGGACAAGAGCTTATTGAGAGCATCGATGCAAAAGGACAACCTCTGATCGAGAAATTAGAAGGAGGAAATAAAGTCTTCGACCTGCCCAAGACATTAAAGTGACATCTCTGATGGGGTAGGTGAAACAGTAGACTGCAGTGTCAGAAAAGTTATGACATGTCACATCTGCAGTCTACCTCAAGCAACTCGAGATCTGTGAAGATGTTTGAATAGCTTTCAAAGGCTACTTTCCAACGGAAGGATTGGGAAGGAGTATAAATCAGTTAGAGCTTCAAAGATCAAAGGTTGCTGGAGTTTCCAAGTTTAGAGTAACGGTGGATTGTTCTAAACCATGTAAGATAGTGAGTCTGAAGACTCACTCTACGATCCACCAAGAACACTTAGAGTCGGACAAAAAAATAAGTAGAAGTGAGAGTTCTACAATGTAGAAGTGAGAGTTCTACTACTTGAAGAGTGTTCTGAACTGCCGAGAGAAAGAAGAGCATCATGTCATCTTGGTGTCCATCATGGGAAGACTCTAAGTACCATAGAGAAGAGCTCACAGTCATCTTAGCAAGTCTATCATGAGAAGACATCAAGTATCAAGAAGGGAGATCACAAACGTCATCATGGTGGCAAGCATGAGAAAGTTTCTAAGTACCTAGCAGAAGAGCTTACAGTTATCTTAGAAACCCATCATGTGCAGCCATCATGTATCAAGAGGAATGATCTTCAAGGAAGTCATCAAGGGATCATCCGAAGTGGTTGAGTAACTAAAGAAGCTGAGCATCATACAACACTCAACTGCACTTCAAGGGTGATAACGCAAAGCTGCTAAGTACAGAAGATGTTCAGAGCATGAAGACATCTTAGCAGCTCAGTACCAACTCCAACAAACAAACAAATAACTCAACAAGTCAGGGCCTGAGGGGTCTTTGTCCGGAGTGACTAAATGAAGTTCCAAGCTCATTGGGCTTGAAGAGTTCCTAGGGAACTAAAGGAGTTCCAAGTCACGGCCTTGAAGAGTTCTTAGTGAACTGAAGTCCCAAGGCTGTTGGCCTTGAAGGAATCTTAGTGATTCAGGGTGCTGCCCTTCCTTAGTGGAAATCCTGCTAGTTGAAAGCATAAGAGTCGATTAGGAGCTTGAGTCTCTGAACCACTTAAAACCCCTTGTGTCTTTTACCTTATGTCATTTACATTATGTCTATTAACTGCTATAACTAATATGTATGTTTTAACTCCTTACAACCAAACTAACTCTATGAACAATATATGTATGAGTATGAATATATCAATGAAGGGGATCTATTACTTATTCCGCTGTGCCTGAAAAGATTCTTATGTTTATCATATGCTAATGTAATAGCAATAAAAAATAAAAGAAAAAAGTATTTCAAATTAAAAAGGATCTATTCAACCCCTCCCCCCCCCCCCTTCTAGATCTATTGTGCCTATTGGGAACTAACAATTGGTATCAAAGCAGGTTCTCATGCTATATTCAAAAGCTAATCGCTTTGAGTCTGACCCCAGGAACAAACATTATTCTAAACTTAGTTTAGTAGTAAGTAACTTGTTATATGCAGATGAGCTCATACATTGGAAATATTGTGTATAGGTAAATGTGTATATACACCTGAAGCTGCTCAAATTGGTCCATATTCTCAAATATTATATCAACAAGACCAATCTTAGCCTGCAGTTAATCTTGTAGTCTGAAGACCAGACGAGATAGCCCAAGAGACATCAACAACACACAGTCAAGCATCCACCAGCCTGAAAGATGAAAAGGCCATACATGCTAAGAAATACTTATCCAGAGAAGAAAGAAGTTCTTCTCAGACATATGTCTGGCCAATCAGCAGCTGGGTACAAACTTGGTAAACTGAAGGATGTCAAAGAACTGAAGATGCAGAGATTCTCAGGATGTATCTTCAAGACTACGACTGATTGATTAAAGGCCAACAAGAGCAATAAGTTGTCAGGAGCAAATGTGAAACTATGCACATCAATGCCTAAACTCAGTATGTTAAAGGTAAATGACTGTTGAGAAACTGACAGTAAAAAGGTACGGTTCCTCACTATTACATGTGTTCATCATAAAGGCACCTTTGTAAGACCCCAACTTATTATTAATGAAATTTAATTTTCTCTATTTATTATTTTGAAATAGTAAGGGTTGATGTGAGTAATGTGGATAGTTAGGGGTAAAATACATAAATATTTCAAAATAAGCAAGTGGTTATAAAATATTCATTGTTGTTAAGGAATATTCGTTTGGTCGTGGAATATATTCAGACTTTGTCGGAAATATTAGTACAACTGGTAGCGACCATGTGTGGGCCCCATAACTGAAAGTTTATGGATAAAGAAAATGACAAATATAAGTTGGTTAAAAATAACGACGTAGTTATTCACTGATTATCTTGTTAAAATACTAAATGGGTTAAAACACAAGAAGTAGCACCAGTATTGCACCAATTATTGATTCTTACGTAAGAAGGCACTACTCAATAACGATTACGATAATTCTTTCAATTATTTTATTGAGTTAATAATTGTTTGCGTTGATATTTTATATTCTTGTTGTTTGATAATTGTCATTACACAAGATTTTTTCATTATCGAAGCAATAATTCATATTATCTGAATAATATTATTAGATAACATTATTGGCAATGTCTAGAAAGTTACATCTAAGGAGAGGTTTGGTCACCTAATTGCGCGCCCGAAGAAGAAGAAATTCTTATTGGAAAGCCCCTCTTTCACAGAAAGCGCTCGGTTGTCAATATTGTGATTACATAATATTATTTGTGAATAATTAATTATTGATTCATATGATGAGAAAAATATTGATTTTATGTGGATATAGATGGAGAAAATTTTTATTGTGACAATTGTTGAAAATTGAAATTTTATCTTTTTCCGATAAAATAATTCATTTAAATATATTATTATATTTTAATAATATAATAATGGTGATATTTTTACAACGAATGTGGGATATATGAGTATACAAGGAGGAAGAGTATTTTTGTTGCAATAAATGTTTAAAACATGTTAAACATGTCGGTGGACCCCATTTATTATTTGAAATTTGATTATAGCTTTGTAAAATCGCCTGCTTTGTAGATTTCGGTCAATTTCTATTTGGAATTTGGAAAAACTTTCTTCTGTAAAGTTGTAGAGAATTGAATTTCCTATAAAAACTCATGAGATTCGAATTTTCTGATGAAAGGACTATTTATTATGAATTATTGAAGTTCAGAAGCTCAAAATAATTGATTTTGGAAGTTTAAAATATTTAAAATTAGAAAAACGTTTTTCTTACTTTTTCTAGAATGTGGCATGTGTTTGATGGCTGAAATCAGATTCTAGGCATGTGTAGGAAATTTATATAATTATATTATTAATTTATTAAATTTTACTGCTTTGGTGTTCTAAGCGTTTTCCTATAAATAGGGTGCTTAGGTTAAAATTGAAAATCACACCGAAACTAAAGTTTTCTCTCTCTATATTATCGGCGTATTCTTGTGAGTATTTTGAGTATACTTTGAGTATTGTTAGGCGGTGCAAGTTCCTTGACACTATACCCTTATTCCAAATTAGAAGTCTTGATCTTTCGAGGTAAGGGATGTTATTTTCTTCTCAAATGATATTATTTCTTCAATATCATTATCTTTGAAATATTGGTTGGAGCTTTTTATAAAATTTGGAACTTTTTCATGTCGGGGTTACTATTCATGAGTTACTATTCACGAGTTACTATTCACGAGTACTATTCATGAAGCGTGAAGATGTTTTTTGTGGAATTTCTATCCTTTGGTGTCGGAGTTACTATTCACGTATACGGCACTATTCACGTATACGGCACTATTCACGTATACGGCACTATTCACTGAAAAATGAAATTTTTTCTCTTTGTCCAAAATATCTATTCTGGATACTAGCTTTGATTGTATCCATGTTTTGATCATTCTTAAATTTTACACCACTATAATTATTTTTGAGGTATTTTTGGACATGGATAAAACAAAGTACGAATCCTTAATCCTTAATCCTTGTCATTTTGTTTCACTTTGGATTCGTTTCTTTAAAAATATTTTCATCATCCTCGGTCTTAAATGATGATATTATTGAATATCTTTGGCTGTAGTGCAAAGATGAATGATTTCTGAAGAATATCTTTAGTAGTAGTGCAAAGATGAGCAGTGTTTAGATGAACATGATCAATCGATGAATATCTTTGGCTGTAGTGCAAAGATGAATATTTGATTCTAGATGTATATTGATTGATGTTACGGGGATAAAAGATGAGCGATGAACTTTTAAATTCATACATAGAAGATAGTAGTTTGCATTCTCTACTTAACTCTTCTAATGAATTATTATTTCATTGCGATTATTGATTTAAAATTTGTTGTCTATTGTATTCTATTAGATTTTTCCTGTTGAAGACTAACGATAATTTGTTGTATATTATCTTAGTCATAATATTCTTCTTGGGCTAGTTGAGCTCACCCTTTTCCTTTTGTTCCATTTTTCTCGGGAGGCGAGAATATAAGCGAGTGCAGTTGTCGGGTATGGAATGAAGGTTCTAGAGAGAGTTGTTTAGTAGCCCTCACCATTTTTGTAAAATAATGTATCAATAAATGTGATGAGGATTTATTTGAGTATAGATATTGTCTGAAGATAATATTTGTATTTAAACTCACAGTTTCTTGTTGTAATAATAAAGTTGTAGTTGTTTACGTACCATGTATTGACAACTCGGAATGGGTGATGTATACTTATTTTGGGGGCGTCACGGTTGGTATCGAGCCATAAGTAAAGAGCCCCAGCCTCTCATTTGGTGACTTCTGTTTATGGGGATGCACCGAAGCCGACTCTCTCCGTAGGGGCGCTTGCTTTCTTGGTGGCAAACCGATAGGTACCATTGTGAGGTCTTTGTGGTTGAAGCACCATGAGGGTCACAGATTGGTATCGAGCTTAGGGATATGATCTCTGGCGGAGATCGGGAATAGAACTAGGAGGGAGAGACGAGTAAATCCTTCGCTAGTGTGTCCTACCTAAGCTTATTTGTTAGTTGGTTAGTATATAGGGATATTATGTGATATATTAATTTCCTTAATTAACCCTTGTTTTATGACGATGTTTGAGAATGTCGAATGAGAATATTAACGATGGAGTAAATGAGGCCGTGGAGATGCTCATGTACTTACAATGAGGAGAACGTACAGTCAGTGGCAATGTACCTCCTGTGAACAACACCACCGAAAGCGGATGATGAGCGAGGGGATGTTTAGAAGCTTTTTGCGATTCATGCAAAATCGAATGAAGAGACTCGTGTTCAAAATACTGGGGAGGAAATGATAGCAATTCACGGGTTGTCACAAACAAGCGATTCAAAGAGTTGGGACCACTAGAATTTAAGGGAAAGCGGATCCGATCATGGTGGAAACATGGGTCAAACAAATTACCAAGATATTCGATGTCTTGGGATGCACGGAGGAACAGAAGGTTCCATTCGCCACCTTATGTTCCGTGGCGAAGGCGACTCTTGGTGGGAATGCGTGAAGCGTACCCCATCCAAATTACTTTCGGCGTATGTCTTGGGAAACATTTCAGAAACTATTTAATGACAAATACTTTCCTAAAAGTGTTAAATCGTATGAAGGAAGTGGAGTTCATCGATTAGAGCAAAACAATATGACGGTGTCTCGATTGCGAGCAAAGTTTGCGAGTTATCGGTTTGCACCTCATTTGGTGGAGAATGAGGAACGTATGGCGCGGATGTTTCTTAGATGTTTGAAACCCAAGACATCGTCGATATCTCATTTCTCATAAACTTTCTCTCTATTCGGATGTTGTAAAATGAGGCTCAATTATTAGAAAGCGAGATAACGAGTACGGTCAACTGAGGACCACAACCGAGGATCGTACGGAGATAGCGATCAACAGAATAATGATAACCAAATGGAGAAAAAAGCAGACGGACAAAAATGGTAACCACTCTGGTGGTAATCATGGCCATGAAAATAGAAGAAGCGAGTCGGGAGGAGATTTTAAAAGAGGAGATTTAACAATGACCATGTGAAGACGCAGCGGTCTTAAACGACAAGAATCGGTTCTAAGGGAGGAGAACGACCACCGGTCATATATTATAAATGTGGGAAAGAGGACATATCGGTCAAACTGTCCACAACAGTTCAAGGTATGCTATAATTATGGAAAGGAAGGACATATCGCTCGAGATTATGCGATAGCGAAACCTAGTTTAGCGGGGACGGTGACTCAAAAGATCGTCCCGAAAAAGTCAAAGTCAACGATTAGGAAGAGCGTTTGTTGTGACCGGTCATAATGCGAGGAACCCAAGCGAGGTGATCACGGGTAAGCTATTTATAAATTCTTGCGAAGTTTATACCTTACTTGATCTGGGTGCTACCCATTCATTTATCTCTCCCTGCTTGTGCTCAACGTTTAAACTTGACTCGGGAGAAATTAGACTTTGACCTATCTCTGTGGAAACTCCGTTAAGAGAAACTTTCATCACATCCACTTTGTTTATAAATCTTGTTTGATTCAAGTTGGCACCATTACCTTACACATTGACCTTATCTCTTTAAAGATACTTGCTTTTGATGTGATTTTAGGGATTGATTGGTTAACTACTCATCATGCCAAAATTGATTGTTTTCGTAAGGTTGTTAGTTTTCATATTCTAACCAACCCTGCTTTTACTGAATTCAAGCAACTAAACCATTAAAATCAATCACCGTCATATCTAATCATAAAGCTATTCGTTTATTGAAAAAAAGCGGATGTCAAGCTTTCTTAGCCCATGTTATGGATTTGAATAAAGACACGTCAAATTTGAATAATATTCTGTTGTTATTGACTTTCTGACGTATTTCAAGAAGAACTTCCCGGTCTACCCCCGAGCGTGAAGTTGAATTCTTTATTGATCTTGAACTTGGTACAAAGCCCATTTCTAAAACCCCATATCGAATGGCTCCTATTGAACTTCGAGGAGTTAAAGGTCCAACTACGAGGAATTGTTGGACATCGGTTTCATTCGTCCCTAGTACATCTCCTTGGGGTGCTCTGTTTTATTTGTAAAGAAGAAAGACGGGAGTATGCGACTTTGTATTGACTATCGGGAATTGAACCATGTCACCATCAAGAATAGGTATCCTCTACCTCGTATTGATGACTTGTTTGACCATTGCAAGGGGCACAATTCTTTTCAAAAATTGATCTTCGCTTACGGATATCATCAATGAAGATTAGAATCGAGGATATTCAAAGACGCCTTGTAACTTCGGTATGGGCATTATGAATTCTTAGTCATGTCTTTCGGACTAACTAATGCTCCTGCGGCTTTCATGGATATGATGAATCGAGTATTCAAGGAATATTTGGATCGATTCGTTGTTGTCTTTATTGATGACATCCTTATATATTCCAAAAGTCGTGAAGATCATGAGCACCATTTGAAGTTTGGTACTCGAAAGGCTTCGTGAAAACAAACTATATGCCAAATTAAAGAAATGCGAGTTACGGCTTGAGGAAGTAGCATTCCTTGGGCACGTGGTGTCGAAACATGGAGTATCTGTTGATCCGGTGAAGATTGAAGCAATACAAAGTTAGGAGCAACCGAAGTCGGTGATCAAATACGTAGCTTTTGAGCTTAGTTGGTTATTATCGGAGATTAGTGGAAGGGTTTTCTCGAATCGCTACTCCATTAACTCAAATAACTCGGAAGGATACAAAATTCGTTTGGAGTGAAGAATGTGAGAAGAGTTTCCAAGAGCTTAAGAGGAGACTTATTTGGCACTGTTCTAACAATACCATCTGGTTCGGATGGATTTGCTATCTCTGATGATGCTTGAGGCAAAGGGTTAGGATGTGTTCTCATGCAACGTGGGAAAGTCATAGCCTATGCCTCGCGACAACTTAAAGAGTATGAGAGGAATTATCCTACTCATGATCTAGAGTTAGCGGCAGCAAATCGTTTTACGCTTAAAGATATGGAGGCACTATCTATATGGGGAGAAAGTGGAGATATATTTAGACCATAAAAGCCTTAAATATTTCTTCACTCAAAAGAACTCAACATCTTGCGGCGACGTTGGCTCGAGCTATTGAAAGACTACGACCACACTATTCAATACCATCCTGGAAAGAAAGGCGAACGTGGTAGGTGACGCGTTGAGTAGAAGATCATATCTTGAAACGAGTGCGATGATGTCAAGTATACGCGTAGAGCCAACTTTAATAGAAAAAGTTAAGGTTGCTCAAGCCACCGAATCGCGAGTCGATGCGTATGAAGAAGAAAGTACAAGAAGGAGCTATTAGGAAAGCGAGAATTGATGAAGAAGGAATACTTGAGTCCACTCTAGACTTTGTGTTCCTAACGACTCGATTTGAAGTACAAGATTATGATGGAGGCACACAATACACCATTTGCAATCCATCACGGAAGTACTAAAATGTATCGTGATCTTGACATACATTTTGGTGGAACAATATGAAGAGAGAGATTGCAAAGTTTATCTCAATGTGTTTAACTTGTCAACGTGTAAAGGCGAGCATCCGGTACCTAAGGGTCCGTTGCAACCACTTGAGATTTCGAAATGGAAGTGGGAACACATTACCATGGATTTAGTTCTGGGTCTTCCTACTACGGTTTCTCAAGGCATCAATGCTATTTGGGTTATTGTTGATAGATTAACCAAGTCTGCTCATTTCTTGCCGATACACGGAGACTTATTCCTTGAACGTCTTGCTAGTATGTATGACGTGAATGAGATTGTGAGGTTGCATGGCATGCCGGTATCCATAGTTTGGGATCGTGACCCAAGATTAACTTCAAGATTTTGGGTTAGCTTGCAAAAAAGCTATGGGCACGGATTTGCGATTTAGTTCTAAGCGCATACCATCCCCAAAAGGACGGACAATCGAGAGAGGACTATTCAAACTCTTGAAGATCTATTAAGACTCGTGTCCTAGACTTCAAGGCGGTTGGGATAAGTATTTACCATTGGTGGAATTCTCCTGACAACAGTTATCGAGCAAGTATAAGTGTGGCTCCATTCAAGCATTATATGGACGAAAATGTCGTTCTCCAATATGTTGGGATGAGGTGGGTGAAGCAACATTGTTGGGACCCGAGTTAGTACGTATGACTACTAGAAAAGATTCAAATGATTCGACAACGTGTACAAACGACACAAGATCGACAAAAAGAGTTATGCGGATCTTCATCGAAAGGACGTGGAATTTAGTGTAGGGGATCATGTATTGTTGCGAGTTGCTCCATGAAAGGGAGTTACAAGATTTGGGAAGAGAGGAAAGCTCAATCCATGATTTATTAGTCCATTTCAAATTCTTGACCGAGTAGGAAATGTAGCCTATAGACTCGCGTTACCTCCGAGTATGTCTCGTGTTCATAATGTGTTTCACATATCTCGTATTTCAGTAAATATGTGAAAGACCCGAATCACGTTATAGAGTTAGAACCGGACGAGATAGCCGAAGACTTAACGTATGAGGAGGTACCTGTCAAGATTTTGGATAGGAAGGAGCATGTCCTACGCGCAAAGGTCATACCACAGGTTAAAGTTTTGTGGAGGAATCATGCTATAGAGGAAATGACACAGGAATTGGAAATGAAATGAAAGCGAGGTATCATCACCTTTTGAAACACACAGTATCGTCGTCAATTTCGAGGACGAAAATTTCATAAGGAGGGAGGTTGTAAGACCCCAACTTATTATTAATGAAATTTAATTTTCTCTATTTATTATTTTGAAATAGTAAGGGTTGATGTGATTAATGTGGATAGTTAGGGGTAAAATACGCAAATATTTCAAAATAAGCAAGTGGTTATAAAATATTCATTGTTGTTTGGGAATATTAGTTTGGTCGTGGAATATTAAATCTTGTCGGGGAATATTCGTATGCACGAGTAGCGACCGTGTGTGAGCCCCATAACGAGCGATTGGATGAAGAAAACGACAAATATAAGTTGGTTAAAAATAACTAGGCGTTGTTATTCAAGAATCTTCGTTAAAATACTCGGTGGTTAAAACACGAGAGCACACCAGTATTGCACCAATTATTGATTCTTACGTGAAGGCACTACTCAATAACTTGATTCACATAATTCTTTGCTCGATATTTTATTGAGTTAATAATTGTCTAACGTTGATATTTTATATTCTTTGTTGTTTCAATAATTGTCATTTCACGATTATTTTTCATTATCGAAGCAATAATTCATATTATCCCGAATAATATTATTAAATAACATTATTGGCAATGTCTAGAAAGTTACGCCTAAGGAGAGGTTTGGTCACCTAATTGCGCGCCAATAAGAAGAAATTCTTATTGAAAGCCCCTCTTTCCAGGAACCGCTGGTTGTAAATATTGTGATTACATAATATTATTTGTGAATAATTAATTATTGATTCATATGATGAAAAAAAATATTGATTTTATGTGGATATAGATGGAGAAAATTTTTAAAAATGACAATTGTTGAAAATTAATATTTTATCTTTTTACGATAAAATAATTCATTTAAATATATTATTTTAATAATATATTAACGGTGATATTTTTAATCCTTAATCCTTGTCATTTTGTTTCACCGGATTCGTTTCTTTAAAAAATATTTTTCATCATCCTCGGTCTTAAATGATGATATTATTGAATATCTTTGGCCCAGAAGTGCAAAGATGAATGATTTCTGAAGAATATCTTTGGTAGTAGTGCAAAGATGAACAGTGTTTAGATGAACATGATCAATGATGAATATCTTTGGCACAGAGTGCAAAGATGAATATTTGATTCGGATGTATATTGATTGATGTTACATGGATAAAAGATAGACGATGAACTTTTAAATTCATACATAGAAGATAGTAGTTTGCATTCTCTACTTAACTCTTCTAATGAATTATTATTTCATTGCGATTATTGATTTAAAATTTGTTGTCTATTGTATTCTATTAGATTTTTCCTGTTGAAGACTAACGATAATATGTTGTATATTATCTTAGTCATAATATTCTTCTTGGGCTAGTTGAGCTCACCCTTTTCCTTTTTGTTCCATTTTTCTCAGGAGGCGAGAATATAGCGAGTACGAGTCAGGGTTTGGAATGAAGGTTCTAGAGAGAGTTGTTTAGTAGTCCTCACCATTTTTGTAAAATAATGTATCAATAAATGTGATGAGGATTTATTTGAGTATAAATATTGTCTAGAAGATAATATTTGTATTTAAACTCACAGTTTTACTGTTGTAATAATAAAGTTGTAGTTGTTTCTGTACCATGTATTGACAACTCAGAATGGGTGATGTATACCTATTTTGGGGGCGTCACAACCTTCTTATGAACTATAACAATATTCTGTCAAGAAGTCATAATCTACCCAAAAAGGTGAAGAGAGAAAGTACCCTGAGGATGGAAACACAAATGTCTATAAACTTTCTCTCCATCCAAGTTTTAGGTTGAAAATGACATCTTGAAGGAAATCTGAAATGAGTCATAAGAGCATCACAGGTCAAATTAATTCTATGTGAAGTAATCTTTGCTGGTGGGTTAGTATGTATGTACAAATCCTTGTTATAAGTGTTTGATAACACACAGAGTATGATTAGTTCTACAAGAGTATCTTGATGACGTGTAGAAACTGATCACCTCCATGAATCAACTAGATACTCCTAAATCGTAGAGTTGATTCTCACTCTGTGAACACTTAAACCTTGTGAACATAACCCTGTAAATGATGAAACCATCAAAGAGAAAGAGTGTGTTTTTAAAATAGGAAATCTTACACACACTAACCTTCATGCATCTCAAAATGTACCATCTAAAACTAGTTGCATGCATGAATATGACTGTTGGTGACAAATGTGATGATTATCTAAATATGAGGAACAGGGGTTTAGAAAACTAACCTAGCAGGACCCATTTAATTGTGGGTACCAAAAATAGAAATGTATCTAACCTGCAGGTACTTGGTCTGTCTGACCACACTAAGGAATACTGAAGCAGAAGACTTCAGTCAAGAAGACTCAACCAGCAGAAGGCTAAGGACTGTTCAGAAGAGATTCTTATAAAATTCCTATATGTCCTAGCCTATCCTTGAAGGCCCGCTGAGCTAACCAAAATGGAGCTCAGATAGATGTTAATATGTATATGGAAGCAGTCCATTCAACCAAAGATGAAAAGAGTCTTATGTGCTCAAAAGAAAGCAAAGAATGTTATATGAGAAGAATCCTCAAGGAAGCTCACAACAGAGGATCATCGAGCATCAGTCTAGAGGAACTCATCGTGGAAGCAAAATTCAGCAAGCACAAGACTGTCAAAGGAGACTACGTTCGTAGTGTTGTCAAATGATCTTAGAGTAATCAGGCCTGAAAATATGCATGCGTACGATACAAGGAGATTTAAGTGATAATGATGATTCCAGCCAGAGGGAGATATGCAGGGCTGCCTTCAAATGAGTCTAAAGTAAAGGGAATCACATCTATCTGGGAAGACAACATCAACCAAGGGAAGCAGTGATGTTTTAAGTAACAACAACACTGAGATATACTATGAAAGAATGTACCAGCTACAGAGTCCTAAAACTTTGTGACTGATGAACCAAATGAAGATCCATAGTCAGTAGGAACATCTCAAAATGTTCTACTGATAATCTATCAGCAACCCAACTCAAAATCGTGGAGTGCCTACGATAAAACAACTGATCGTAGTGTAGAAGCAGGAGGACACCACGATTACAGCAAATGCAATTGTCCAAAGTTGATAGAGGACCTCCCCACCAGAAAAGGTCAAATGAGATATCATTGCAAATGACTTCTAAAGTAATTCATCTGGAAAGTACCTCAGGGACTAACCTGGCCCTTAGCCCACTCTAAGAGGTTGGCCCTTCCTGAGCTACCTTAACCCAGAAAGAATACTTAGCAAAGTTTGTGACGCCCCCAAAACAGGTATACATCACATATTCTGAGTCGCCAAATACATGGTACAGAATACAAATACAACTTAATTATACAACTATCGTGCAAAGTACGACAAAACATAAGCTGTGAGTTTTAATACAAATATTGTCGTCTAGACAATATACAAACTCAAATTCAATATTATTACATTTATTTTCCCACTATTTCACGAATAGTGAGGACTACTAATGCTATCATCTGGTCCGTCACTCCGTTCCCCGACTAGTCCCTACTACGTTCTCATTTCCTGAAGAGAATAATAAAAGTAAAAGGGTGAGCTCAACTAGCCCAGTAGGAAATATTATGACTAAGATAATGCAGAATATATTATCGTTAGCCTTCAACAGTGTTAAACTGATATAATATAACAACCATCAAGTTTAATTGCAGCGGAACAAGCAATCCATTAAAAGAGTCAAGCAGAGAATAAAATCTACTATCTTTTATGATTTAAAAGGTTTTTCATCACTTTTATCGCTGGGACTCAGCTTAATAAATAATCCACATCATCGAATCACCCATGCACTACGACCAAGGATATTCTTTAGTATCACGACCACAATTATCCATGCACTACGGGCCAAGAAAATTTGTGCATTCAATAATGGTCATGATCATGTCAACAACTGTCCATCAATGTTCTACGGGCCAATGAGGACTTTTTCCACATCATTTGTAACATTACGGTCATGATTACACCGAATAATCCCTGGTCATAATCATACCAAGTCCATCTATGCACTATAGGCCATAGATGACTTTCAACAAAATATAAACATGAGGATGATGACAATGATATAAGAATTCAATAAAACAAGTTCAAGAATTAATTTATCTAGGAACTAATAACGTCCAAATTGTCAACATGATACTGCTTTGTAGAGTAAAATTCAAGAATGCTCAGAAGAATA
This sequence comes from Panax quinquefolius, assembly GCA_020205615.1. Taxonomy (NCBI): domain Eukaryota; kingdom Viridiplantae; phylum Streptophyta; class Magnoliopsida; order Apiales; family Araliaceae; genus Panax; species Panax quinquefolius. Next base: position 65,943,764 of record CM035160.1, read on the forward strand.
TTTCCATGAAAAGATACTGGATGAAGCGCAAATATCAAGGATATTCCACTAATTTCATGGAGTATAGAAGTCAAAACTTTAATCAACTGAGTATAACAAGAAATGGAATAACAAAAGAAATCACCGGGCATCGATGTAATCGCACAGCGAAAGTTATTCCAATAGAATAATAAATAACGGAATCGAATCCGCACAGTAAACGCCTGCAGACGGGGATATTTCAACAGAATAATAAAGACGGAACCAGGTCCGACGTAGAAAGCACAGACAAGATGTTCCAACAGAATGATAAATAATCGAACCAGGTCCGGCGTAAACGCACAAACAGGATGTTCCAACATAATGATAAAGAATGGAATAACAGAAGAATTTCACTAAGTAAAGGGTAGCCCGCGTATACAGGTTATTCCAATAGAATAATAAAGAATGGAATAACAGAAGTTCTCTTCATGGATAAGAAAGAAATAATACTCCCTACCTTGGAAAAACTGGATACTGGAATAGTGAGGTAGCAAACTTCTCTTCTTCATTCTCTCTATAATTTCTCTCTACAATAATCGCTCTAAAGCTTTTGTGAATTGGTGAGAAATGAAGGAAGAATGAGCTTCTATTTATAGGAAAATATAGTTTTGATAATTCCACGTTTTGGGGCTCGAAAAATTACAATACAATACCTCCAACTTTTCGTTCATTTTTAATTTAGTCCTGCAAGTATTATCAAACTTGTACCACCTCCCCTAATAGTAAATAATGTGAATCAATAGGTCAATCATGTGAATCAATAGTATAATCATGTGAAAAATACGAATTACAGTATAGTACATCCATCTATACCTCCATTTTTAACTTAGTCATGCAAGTATTATCAATCTTGCACCAACTCCCCTAATAGTATATAATGTGATTCAATAGTACACACATGTGAACAAATAGTTATATAAACATGTGAATTAGTAGCAATTAATTGCTCATTTATCCGATAAATTACCCGATTTATCAATATAACCCCTACACATCAATTATCATCGAAATAGATGTCGATTTCCACTAACACTAATAATCCTAACACAATGGAACTATCAAAATTCATTTTTAATCAACACAACTTATTCATCATTAATATTATAACTCACAATATTTAACAACCAGGTCGTTCCCAGGAAAGAGGGGGCTTTCCGATAAGGATTTCTCCTTATTGGCGCGCAATTAGGTGACCAAACCTCTCCTTGACAGAACTTCTAGACATTGTCAATATTGCAAATAATAATATGAATAACTTTGTCATCTCAATTATTGATTTAATAATATAAAATATTATGCAAATGATACTGTGACAATAATTGAATTAATAATATGAGAGATATGATGCAGCAATTACTATAGCAATAATTGAGTATAACTGAGTGACTTCTCACGTAAGCATCAATAATCAATACCGTGTGCTACTATGCAACCACACGTATTACTGTACTTTTAACACCGGGTGTTTCAACAGTTAACGGTAAAACTTCCGCCGTTATTTTCATAAAAAATATTTTGTCGTTTTCTCGATCCGAAATGAATAATTCCGTTAATGAGGGGTCCACCAATGATTGTGTCGTTGTACAAATATTCCCTGTTAAAATGAATATTTCCCGACCAATCGAATATTATATAACAACTTGCGTACTTTGCAAAATTTGTAAATATTACCCACAACAATAACATTATATCAAATCCACACCATAATAATAAAAAATATATTTCGAGAAAATTTAATCTTTATTCAAAAGGTTAGGGTCTTACAACCTCCCCTTCTTATGAAATTTCATCCTCGAAATTAGGGTGCGTACCTGGTATGTCGAAGAGGTAAGGATATCTTAATTTTATCTCAGATTCTAACTCCCATGTCATTTCTTCCACATCGTGGTTTCCCCATAAAACTTTGACTTGAGGTATAACCTTGGAGCGTAGAATATGATCCTTTTTATCCAAGATTTTAACAGGTAACTCTTCATACGTTAAATCTTCCTCTATCTCATCTGGTTCTAATTCAATAATGTGGTTCGGGTCTTTCACATATTTACGTAACATATATATGTGAAAAACGTTATGAACACGAGATATACATGGCGGTAAAGCGAGTCTTTACGCCACAGTTCCTACTCGATCGAGGATTAAAAATGGGCCAATGAATCGAGGGTTGAGCTTTCCTCTTTTTCCAAATCTCGTAACTCCCTTCCATGGAGCAACACGTAATAACACATGATCTTCAATATCGAATTCCACGTCCTTTCGATGAAGATCAGCATAACTCTTTTGTCGATCTTGTGAGGTTTTTATATATTGTCGGATCGTTTGTATCTTTTCCGTACTCATACGTACCAACTCCGGTCCCAACAACGTTGCTTCACCCACCTCATCCCAGCATACTAGAGAACGACACTTTCTTACATACAACGCCTCAAATGGAGCCATGCCAATACTTGATTGATAAATATTGTTGTAGGAAAACTCCACCAATGGTAGGAACTTATCCCAACTTCCCTTGAAGTCAAGGACACAGAGTCTTAATAGATCTTCAAGAGTTTGAATGGTCCTCTCCGACTGCCCGTCCGTCTGAGGATGATATGCTGAGCTAAATCGTAAATCCATGCCCATAGCTTTTTGCAAACTAACCCAAAATCTTGAAGTGAATCTTGGGTCTCGATCAGAAACTATGGATACTGGCATACCATGCATTCTTATAATCTCGTTTATGTACATACGAGCAAGACGTTCAAGTGTATAAGTTTCTCGTATAGGTAGGAAATGAGCAGACTTGGTCAATCTATCAACAATGACCCAAATTGCATCTATGCCTTGAGAAACCTTGGGAAGACCAGTAACGAAATCCATGGTAATGTGTTCCCACTTCCATTCTGGAATTTCAAGTGGTTGCAATGGACCTTTTGGTACTTGATACTCTGCCTTGACTCGTTGACAAGTTAAACACCTTGAGATAAATTCTGCTATCTCTCTCTTCATATTGCTCCACCAAAATGTATGTCAAAGATCACGATACATTTTGGTACTCCCAGGATGGACCGCAAACGGTGTGTTGTGCACCTCCATCGTGATTTTATACTTTAAATCAGGGTTGTTAGGAACACAAAGTCTAGAGTTGACTCGAAGTATTCATTCTTCATTGATTCTTGCTTCCGACATAGCACCTTCTTGTACTTTCTTCCTCATACGCATCAGCTCCAGGCCTGTAGCTTGAGTAGCTTTAACTTTATCGATTAAAGTCGGTTCTACTCGTATATTCGCCATCATTACATGGGTCCCTGGAGTCTTTATCTCTAACTCCATCCTTTGTAAGTCATACAAAATGGGCCTTTGCGTTGACAATATTACACTGCATACATGTATGATCTTCTACTCAACAGCATCGCCTACTACGTTCGCTTTTCCAAGATGGTATTGAATAGTATGATCATAATCTTTCAACAGTTCGAGCCAACGTCGTTGCTGCATGTTGAGTTCCTTTTGAGTGAAGAAATATTTGAGGCTTTTATGATCTATATAGATCTCCACTTTCCCCCCATACAGGTAATGCCTCAAAATTTTAAGAGCAAAAACGACAGCTGCCAACTCTAGATCATGAGTAGGATAATTCCTCTCATATTCTTTGAGTTGCCGTGAGGCATAGGCTTGACTTTCCCATATTGCATGAGAACACATCCTAACCCTTTGCCCGAAGCATCACGGTAGATGACAAATCCCTCCGAGCCAGATGGTATTGTCAGAACAGGTGCTGAAATGAGTCTCCTCTTGAGTTCTTGAAAACCCTTCTCATATTCCACGCTCCAACCAAATTTTGTATCTTTTCGAGTCATCTGAGTTAATGGAGTAGCGATTCGAGAAAACCCTTCTACGAATCTCTGATAATAACCACCTAAGCCGAGAAAGCTACGTACTTCGGTCACTGATTTAGGTTGCTCCCAGCTTTGAATTGCTTCAATATTAGATATCCCATGATTTGATATCACGTGCCCAAAGAATGCAACTTCCTCAAGCCAGAACTTGCATTTCTTCAACTTGGCATATAGCTTGTTTTCACGAAGCTTTTGGAGTATCAGCCTCAAGTGTTGCTCATGATCTTCATGACTTTTGGAATATATGAGGATGTCATCAATAAAGACGACCACAAAATGATCCAAATATTCCTTGAATACTCGGTTCATCATATCCATAAAGGCAGCAGGAGCATTAGTCAATCCAACGGACATGACTAGGAATTCATAATACCCGTACCGAGTTCTGAAAGTCATCTTTGGAATGTCATCGGTCCTAATCTTCAATTGATGATATCCTGAAAGAAGATCAATCTTTAAAAAGAATTTGGCACCTTGCAACTGGTCAAACAGGTCATCAATTCGTGGCAATGGGTACCTATTTTTGATGGTGACATGATTCAACTCCCGATATCAATACAAAGTCGCATACTCCCATCTTTCTTCTTCACGAATAGAACAGGAGCACCCTAAGGAGACGTACTGGGGCGAATGAAACCAATGTCTAACAATTCCTGCAGAATCGGGTCTTTAACTCCTCAAGTTCAATAGAGTCATTCGATATGGGGCTTTGAAATGGGTTTTGTCTTAGGGTTCAAGGTCGATACAAAAAATTCAATTTCACGCTCTGGGGTAGGCCAGGAAGTTCTTTGGGGAATACGTCAGAAAATTTATTAACAACAGAAATATCATTCAGAACTGACGTATTTTTGATTAGATCCGTGACATGAGCTAAGAAAGCTTGACATCCATTTTTCAATAAACGAATAGCTTTATGGCTTGAAATGACATTGATTGATTTTAATGGTTTAGTTGTTTGAATTCGCATAATAGGTTGGTTAGGAATATGAAAGCTAACAACCTTACGAAAATAATCAATTTTTACATGATGAGTAGTTAACCAATCAATCCCTAGAATCACGTCAAATAAAAGTATTTTCAATGAAATAAGATCGAAAGGTAATGTGAGGGTACCAATTTGAACCAAACAAGACTTATAAACAGTGGATGTAATGAATGTTTCTCCCAACGAAGTTTCAACAGATAAGTCAAAGTCTAATTTCTCCAGAGTCAAATTTAATCGTTGAGCGCAAGTAGGAGAAATAAAAGAATGGGTAGAACCGATATCAAATAAGGTATAGACTTCGCTAAAGTTTATGATAAGCTTACCCGTGATGACTTCGTTCGGGTTCCTTGCTTTCTGGGAGGTCACAACAAATGCTCTCCCTTGCACCACCGACTTTGACTTTTCTGGGACGGCCTTTGGTGCCTCCATCCTAGCTGAACTTATCTTCGGTGAACGACAAAATCGGGCTAGGTGACCTTCTCTTCCACAATTATAACACGCTTTGGATGACATCGCGCAGTTTGGACTGATATGTCCCTCCCCTCCGCATTTGAAGCATATGATAGGTGGTCGTTCTCCTTCCTTAACAACGGTTGCTGGTGCTGGCGTCTTTCCATCATTGTTGAATCTCCTTTTCTTGAAATGTTCATTTTTACTGTCTTGGCCATGATTACCACCGAAGTGGTTACCATTTCTGGCATGTTGAATCCCTCCACGTTTGTTGTCACCGCTTCGATGACTGATACCACTGGTATTTTCATGCTGCCGGCTGCTTTCTCTTGGTTTCGTTGACTCGTTACCGCGCTCTAATAACTGAGTCCTATTTACAACATCTAAGTACAAAAACAGTTTATGAGAAATAAGATATTGACGTATCTCCGATTTCAAACCTCTTAAAAACATTCGTGTCATTCGCTCCTCATTATCGACCAAATGGGATGCAAACCGATATAACTCCGCAAATTTAGCCTCGTATTGCGACACGGTCATATTGTTTTGCTCCAACTTGATAAACTCCACCTCTTTCATGTGACGAATACTTTTGGGAAAGTACTTGTCGTTGAATAGCTCTTGAAACTTTTCCCAAGACATCTTGAGTGCATCAGGCTGGGTACGTTTTACAGATTCCCACCAGTAATCTGCCTCTTCACGCAACATGAAGGTGGCGAAGGGAACCTTTTGCTCCTCGGAGCATCCCAAGACATCAAATATCTTGGTGATATGCTTTATCCACGCTTCCGCCTTAAGTGGTTTTGGCTCTCCAATAAACGCGGGTGGTCCTAGCTCCTTGAACTGTTTAGCGGTGACCGTTCGAGAGTTTCCAGTGTTTCCACTTGCATTTTGAACATTAGCCACTCTCGCCTGATGTTGCATGAATTGCATAAAGCCTCTGAACATTCCATCATTCATCATTTGGTCAGTGTTGTTGTTTGCATGAGGATTGTCGCCTTTCTGATGCACATTATTCTAATTGTTGATCTGTGGAGACTCAACGGTCTCTTATGTCCCATTGCTATTCTCAATATTCTCGGATGCCATTTTCAAATACTGCCACAAAATAAGGGTTAATTAACATGCAACATATTATCTCTATACTCTAACCAACCAATTAAATACCAAAAAAATTAGGTAGGTCATACTAGCGAAGGAATTCCCCGTCTCTCCCCTCCTAGTGAAAAATACGAATTACAGTATAATACCTCCATCTATACCTTCATTTTTAACTTAGTCATACAAGTATTATCAATCTTGCACCAACTCCCCTAATAGTAAATAATGTGATTCAATAGTACACACATGTGAACAAATAGTTATATAAGCATGTGAATTAGTAGCAATTAATTGCTCATTTATCCGATAAATTACCCGATTTATCAATATAACCCCTACACATCAATTATCATCGGGATAGATGTCGATTTCCACTAACACTAAAAATCCTAACACAATGGAACTATGAAAAATCATTTTTAATCAACACAACTTATTCATCATTAATATTATAACTCACAATATTTAACAACCAGGTCATTCCCAGGAAAGAGGGGGCTTTCCGATAAGGATTTCTCCTTATTGGCGCGCAATTAGGTGACCAAACCTCTCCTTGACAGAACTTCTAGACATTGTCAATATTACAAATAATAATATGAATAACTTTGTCGTCTCAATTTATTGATTTAATAATATAAAATATTATGCAAATGATACTGTGACAATAATTGAATCAATAATATGATAGATATGATCGTGAATTCTCGTAGCAATAATTGAGTATAACCGAGGTGACTTCTCATGTAAGCATTAATAATCAATCTTGTGTGCTACTACTATGCGACCACGCCAGCATATTCTTGTACTTTTAACACCGGGTGTTTCAACAGCTTAACGGTAAAACTTCCGATTATTTTTATAAAAAGTATTTTTGTCGCTTTCTCAATCCGACAATAATTCCGTTAATGAAGTCCACCAATGATTGTTCCGTTGTATGAATATTCCCGTTAAAACGAATATTCCCCGACCAATCGAATATTATATAACAACTTGCGTACTTTGCAAAATTTGTAAATATTACCCACAACTATAACATTATATCAAATCTACACCATAATATTCAAAAATATATTTCGAGAAAATTTAATCTTTATTCAAAAAGTTGGGGTCTTATAAAGTTCATCTCAAGGACCAAGTCAGTCAACGATCGTAGAGTCGAGGTTGAAGAGAACTCCACGATCGCAGTGCAACCTCAGTGATCGTAGAAGACAACTCGACTATCGTAGTCCTACCAAAGGGTACTCCAGTTCACAAGGAGATTGGAAAATGGGACAATTACTCAACCATTCAAAATGAGGGGATAAGTTCGAATATATCAGAAATCAAGCTATGCTGCAGCAAAATGAGGATAAAAGTCAAAGCTATCCACTACAACATCTCTCAAAAGTTGATCGTTGAGTCAACAAAGGAAAACGTAGAGTCCATAGCTGCCTTACTATGCTACTCTACGAATTAAAAGGTCAACGGTCAAAACCACGTCGATTAAACGTCTACTCTTCCAAAAGGAAATATCTAACTAAAAAGTTTTGGACAGTTACAGCTCATTACTGGGCATCGTGCAACCAATGGTCGGTTGACACATCACTGGTTATGCAGAGTTAGAAGGAACTGCCATAAAGACAAATTCAAATATGCAAACAGTTATCAGAAGCTATCGAACCTTTTTCCCTCCCATTTTCAAACCCTAAAATCCTCTCAAGAGCCAAAATAGGTTAACACTCCAGAGCCTTACCAAATCACAATCAGCCATCTCTCAAAGACTCCTCTAAATCTTATACCCATATTCCTTAAACTATTCAAATGGTAGAGTGGCGAGTAATCACTGGCATTCAACTCGGAACCAAGTCATTTGAGAAATCCGAAAAGAAATTTAGATACATTCTCGAGCTTGTATAGAAAGCTGGATTCTCAGAATGCCTTGAGGCTAGCACTCGAGTATATGTTGACCTGGTGAAAGAGTTCTACTCAAATGCTTCCATAAACTCCGGAACCCTCTCTACTAAGGTCAAATGTCAGTCTCTAAAGCTGAAATCTTCTGACCTCAATCAATGCCTAGGTTTTTCTAACCAAGGACCGAAGAGCCCTGATGATGTCGATACGGAACAAGCAAAAGAGATTATGGGGTACCAAAGAAACCCTAGTCTGAAAGACATGAAGAAGAAGGAGTTTCCAGAAGAGTACGAGTTCCTTGCAGAGATAGTGGGAAAATGTATATTATGCAAGGATACTACACATGATACTGTGCTTGATCAGCAATTAAAGATAATATTAGCAATAGTTCTGAAGAAACAAATTAACTTTGGAGTTATCCTATTTGACCAAATCTCCAAGTGGGTAGAAAAGGCTGAGCTAAAGAAGTCTATAAAAAAACCTCTGACAAAGGTATTTCATGGAAGACTACTGAGCATTGTAATAAAGAAGAAGCTAGGAGGCAAGATCAAGGATGATGAAGGAGAGCCTCTGAATGTTCACAAAGTGATGGCTCCATAATTATTTGTGAATTGAAAGATAAATCCCAAGGAGAACCGAAGGCTGACAACTAGGAGCAGCAGCAGGGCCTCTACAAAGAAGAGGAAGACAGAAGAGGTAGAAAGCTCTGAGTCTGATGACTCTGTGCCAGCATCAACCACACCAGTCAGAAAGAAATCCAGAGGCGTGAAGAAAACCAAGGGCTCGTCAAGAAGTCTCTCCTCCAAGGACAAGGATAAAAAAGAAAAAGTCCTGACTGCTGAAACCACAAAGCGAAGAAGCAACAGGCTGTTTCAAGAGCCGTTAAGAAAGAAAACTAAGGTGGAAAACAGGCCAGCCCTTGTTAGGTTTGTAATATTCAGGTGCGCAATCAAATTGCACAAAAGTGCGGAAGCGTGTAAAAATCAGAGTTTAAAAATTTACAAACCATATGCCCGGATCACCCTTTATGCACAATTATTAATTAAACGAAAAGATAAAGAATAAAATCATACCCTTGAAGATCGAGCTTCCTCAGGTACAAGTTCACCTCCAAATCCTTTCGCGTTCAACTTGAATCCACCGGGGTTTTGTTCCTTCCTTTGATCAACGTTAGCCACCCATATGTTTGGCCTCTAGAGGTGATCCACCAAGGAATAATAATGATTCAAGAAGAAGGGATATTGGCTCAACCCTAGTTTTCTATCTCTATAGAAAGGACGTACTCTCCAACAAATTGGAATTATGTCGTATGTTGTAAAAGTCAACAAACCCCATCACCCATAATAAGACTCCTCTTATTTATAGATGTGGGCAACCCACCTTAACAATTAAGGAATTGGGTTTTAATTAATTAAATTCTTTTAATTAATTAAGCTCCCTAATCTTATTAGGGATAATTAATTAAACTCCTTTAACTAATTTTCCTTCCTAATCCAATTAGGAATAAATGAGAGTACTTATATTAAATTAATTCCTAAACTCTTTTAGAAATTAAAATAATAATAATTGTAATAATATTAATAAGACTCCTCTTATTAATTTATATTTAATATTTCTTAAATATTAAATAATAAATATTAAGCTATTTAATTTATTCTATCACCATAGATTAAATTAAATATACATAACATATTATTACGATTATGCCATTAACTTCTTAAATAATTATTCTTCCTTTTATGGTGTGACCCTTTAGGTTCTCCATATTAAACCTATTGTGAATAAATCAATTAGAATAATTCTAATCTTATTTAAATAAATAAATTAAACAATTAATTTATTTAAATAAATAATATTTATTCTACATAGGGATAAGCCTCCTAGCGATCAACGACTTTCCGAGATAATATAGATTTCAACATTAATCATAAAAGAACCTTTGAGTAAATAGTTACCGTACAATTCAATCCTTCCACCATACAATGTCTCAATTAAATATAAAACGTGGAATTACTGTCATGTCTTATTTTATTTAATTATATGTATTTCGACTCTTAAATGCACAACTCCAAATAATGCAAATTAGAAACTCCTTTCTAATTTCATTACGCTTTAACCAAGGACTCTTTGGGTTGTCATTTATCGAATCACATAGGACATTTCTCTTCTTTTATTAGAAGTGGTAGATTCTTTATTGATCATACATTATCTCCATGTACAACTTATTATACCCAAGCATACCCTTTGATATACCCTAAGGGTCTTAAGGAATAAGTCAAAGTATAACTCATCATACACAAGATACTATGATGATCTCAAGTCCAAGGATTACTTGTACTACTATCACTACAGAATTCCTATTGACAGCAAATAAAACTCCATTAGGTATTCCTTAGCGAGCCACGTTCGGTGAACTTATTCTCTAATAAGCACCTACATACTTGCTTTAGTGTCTCCACACAAATGATCATGAGATCAATCATCCTCATCCAATGAGCAAACAACGTATGTACCAATCTATCCCATTCACTAATCCCCAATTTAGTAATCCAATGATTGGGAACTATTTTAGTTTTAAGCTTTCTAAGAATTTAGATCTCATTAGAATGATCATCATCATTATTCTAAAAGTGTTGCTTAAAACTATGGGTTTATCACATATTATAAAACAAACATCATATAGATAATTAAAAGTCTTTAATAAATTAATACTTTTATTAATAAATGAATAAGATTGTTACAAAGTATATGCTTTATCATCAAACATGATTGGCTTGTGTGCATATTACTTTCAATCTCCCACTTGCACTAAAGCCAATCGTCATTGTATCTTATACTCTTCTTCTCTAAGTGACGATTATCCTGCTGTTGGATAAGCTTTAGTTAATGGATATGTAATGTTGTTCATGAGAGTCCACTATCTCTATAGTGATTTCCCATCTTCAATGATTCTAATAATCAAATGAAAGTGCCACAACACATGTTTAGATCCAAGATGAGACTTAGGAACTATTCCTAGTTACGTAATAAACTTTTAATCCAAACAATCAACTTGTAGCTTCATTTATAGCTATTTACTTTGTCTTTATCACTAAACCAAAGAACTCTTTTCTTTGTTTGGAACCTTTCCAATTCACTACACCAATTTATTCAAGGTAACACTTTACCTTAAAGTGGATTTTCGATCGTCTTGTCTGCATGCGAAAAACTTGAGTCCGTAAAGCCCTCTAGTTTTAATTCGGACCCACCATGCTTTCTCACATCCTTAGTGCTTGGGTTAAGAACTTTAAGATGTTTTTCACTGCCTCTTACGGTGATCTTCTCGAAATATGACCGATCAACATCGGGTCTCATATATTTCATTAAGGTACATGATTGTCACTCATGCGACCTCTCTTTTCAGGAGTCTGTGGGGACTATTAAGAGAGATACACTCCATGGCTCATCAACATGAGACATCTCTTGGAGTTTGCCATGCTAAATGACTTTAGCATCAAATGAATATACGTTCCTTGGGTTAAGTCGAGCATCCTCTTAAATCTATCTATATAGATTTATATCCCCAATTAAGATACTCTTCCCAAACCATTCATGGAGGAATGTTTAGACAACTTTATCATTACTGATTGTAGCATTAGTATGTCATTCCTTATCCGTAGTATATCAACATATTATACTAGGAATGTCATGATGCTCCCACCGACCCTTTTGTACACACTAGGTTCATTCTTATTTTTGATAAAATCAAACTCTTTTGATTGCCTCATCAAAACGAATGTTCCATATTTGAGAAACTTGCTTCAATCCATTTCTCGAAAGTGTCTACAACACTTACCTCATCATCGTATAATCTGGATCATCATCTTCTATGATGTGTACCTCATCATCATCATCTATAATGAATACATACCTCCTAGGTATCTTGATGTACTATTCCGTAATTACGATTCAACAGTGGTACAATAAATTCATCTACGAGTTCCTCTTATTTGACTTATAGTGTTTTGTGGTTCTTGAACTCTTCAAGATCTATTATCCTCCCACTAGCCCTTCAATGATAAACACCTTTATCTTAGAAGGCAGCTTTTTTCGCAACAAACACCTTTTGCTAAGTAGGATTATAGAACATATACCCTAAACTTACTTTAGGATGTCCCACAAATCGACACTTGTCAAATCTTGTCCCAAGCTTATCCTTTGAAACCTTTTCACATAAGTTGGACAACCCCTTATCTTAACATACTTAAGATTAGGAATCCTCCCCATCCATAACTTTTATGGAGTCTTAGGTAGGATTTTGAGGTTATCATTTTTTTCGTAGATATCGCGACCATTTCTAGGAGATTATCCCGGAAGGATCTTTGGAATGTCGGTAAAATCATTATGGATCGCACTATGTTCAAATAGGTACGATTTTTCCTTTCAGATACATCAATCAATTATTGCGTATCAGGATGTGTCCATTATGAGAAAACCATTTGAGATGATTTAGAAACTTATTGCACAAGTATTTATTCCTTAATCTAATCAAAGAATCTTAATACTTTGTCAATTTGTTTCATTTCTGAATTCTTTGAACCTTTCAAATAATTCACACTTGTATTTCAACAAATAAATACATTCAACTCTTTGAATGATCATCTCCTTTTCTTATACTAATTTGTTCAATATGCAAAATTATTTTCATGTAAGTCAAGTATACAAAATTTATTAAGTAATATTCCATTCTATACAAAACATTATTATTATAAATAGAACAACAATTGTTCTTAATTATAATACCAAAGATTTCATTGTCCAACAATAAAATGGAAATAATATTTTAACAAGAACTGGAATACAATAACAACTTATTGACTTAATAGATTTGCTTATAGGCATTGCTAAACTATAAGTTTCTATGGCTAATATGGCAACCTTTGCTACATTTCCGCACATAGGATTACTTATATTTGTTTAGCTTTCTACTACTTGGTCCTTCATAAATCTATATTTATGATAACCAAAGTCGGTATCCAATACCCAAGTAGAACATTGACTTAAAGAAAAAATTATTTTAAATCTTGAATAAAATTGTATTTTCTATCCATATCAGTTTTGTTCTTATTATCCTTTGTTTACGCCTTTCTATTTACCTTCTTTGAATCGTTCTTCTTTTTAGAAGATCCTTTGGCCCCTACCAGTAAGACTTGATCTTTCTTGGTTGGAAAGTGACTCTCAACATTTTTCAATATGTTAAGCAAATCAGCGAGGCTGATATCTAGCTTGTTCATATAAAAATTCACAACAATTGTGAAAGGAGTCCGGGAGTGAGTGCAAGATCAAATCTTGGCTCAACTCTCCATCCATGACAAAACTCGTTGTCCTAATTGATCAATCAAATTGATAATGTTAAGGACTTTTTATGCATCTTATAGTGCCATTGGCCATTCTAGATCGGAAGAGCTCCTTAGATATCGATATCTATCAGGTCCTACTTTCCTCACCATCAACAACTTGATGTGCGGGAATATAGTAAGAACATCCATAGTTTCATCTTGTGCACTGAAGCTCGTTACTCATGGATGCGAGTATGATGCATTGAGCCAACTGTGCATCATCTTGCCACTTTCTAAAAGTAGCAATCTCTTCATCAGAGGCATTTTCTGCAACCATTGCAGGGATAGGCTTATTAAGGACATAAGATAGCTTTTCAGCTATGAGAACTATTCTCAAATTCCTTAACCAATCCGTTTAATTCGGTCTGGTTAATTTAGCATTTAATATGCTTCGCAGTGATAGTAATTTTAGACATTGTAAAATTGTGTAAATGAATTTGTAATTAACAACATTTTAACATATATTCTTTTATTAATTACCAAAATAAATTAGGTCTTGTTTTAAATTGGTATCTCCCACTATTTTTTTCAAACTATATTACCCTCACTTATATAGTTCGGCAAAATCTAATTAAAGATTTGCTAGTGAGAATAGGATCCCATTTCAAATGTATATAGCCTTGTGGTGACACAACAAACTATATATAAATAAATAGGTAGACAATTTTTGTCAATTACATCAACTATGCAACTCCTTTTCTTTTGCCTCTTAAATTATTTTGATCAAGTGGTGGCACATCCGAATCAAAATTATCGAAGTTAAGTCCGACCTAGCACTCCATATATTCAAAAAAGAAAAATATCATCCTTGTGGTGACACAACAAAACAATATTGTTCAATTTTTTTTATAAGCATCAAATGTGATAAATTAACATCTTAAATACTTAATACTTTCCTTGTGGTGACACAACAAACTCATATTAAATATTTAATACTCTATTAATTTTATCATGCTAGAAGGTGACGTTCGATATTCCAAATATCTTTGAACGCTTAGGACTTAATATAAAAATTGAGGGGTTTGTTATTAATTTGTCTCATCTTGTTTAATGCAAGATACACATATATATATATATATATATATAAATACGCGTTATATTAATGAACATGCGAAGCATGTTTGCATAATATATAATATATATAGTATAAGCATGCACATATAGAATACTATATTCTCTACTCGGATTGATTATGGACTTTTATTCTAGTTTGGTTCACTAGAGCCACCAAGTGAACCAAAAGGTCAAACCCTAGGGTGCAAGAAATAATATTTAAATATAACTATTACATTTAAACCCGGGCTCCATTACAAATCGGGTCTTCAAGCTCCTTGCTTCCTTGATCTCTAATTCTTCAAAATTAATTCTAACTATTCCTATTACAAAACTATTTAAAATAAATAGAAACCTTGATCGTGATCGAGGGAAGTACATAGGAGAGAGATAGAATTTACATTAAGAAAAATTAGAGAAGGCGAGGTACGCAGAATTCCATTTAATAAAACCCATACATTACATGCATCCAACTAAAATAAAATCCAATCATATTGGTCAATAGTCCATAATCAATCCCATTTATTATCATACACATCACCATATGCATCAATAAATAACATTCATCTCATGAATAATAAACATTTAATATATATATTGATATCATTTAATGGACAACTTTAGTTAGTATAAAATCTATTTTGAATCAAAATAAACTCCTTTATTTTAATCCAAATTTAAATCAAAATAAAACTATTTTATTTTAATTTATCTAATTTTGAATAAAATAAACTATTTTATTTTAATCAAAATTTTAATCAAAATAAACTCCTTTATTTTAATTAATTATGGAATCCAATTCCATATATATATAAAAAAAATTATTAAAGGAAACACGGATTATCTTTCCTATTCACAAATAAACTCCTTTATTTTGAATAATATGAAATCTTATTTCATATTTAAATAAACTCCTTTATTTAAGGAAACATGATTTTCTTTCCTATTCACAAATAAACTCTTTTTATTTTGAATAATATGAAATCTTATTTCATATTTAAATAAACTCCTTTATTTAAGGAAATAAGGAATTCAATTTCAACTCTAATTAGTTATCATGGAATCCAATTCCAACTCTAATTAGTTAGCATGAAATTTAATTTTAAAATTAAAATAACCTTTTTATTTTAAGATTAAAATAAACTTTTATTTTAAAATTAAAATAAACTTTTATTTTAATAATAAAATAATTAAGAATATTATATATTATTAAAATATAATAACCGTCCCATTTTATAAATTAATATATATATATATATATATATATATATATATTATAATCCGTATGATATTCACGTGGCCATTAAACCAGAAGGAATTCGTTTCCTTTCTTTTGTTTTTTTGAAATCAAACATGATTCACCAAACTTGCAACAAGAGAATTAACCGAATCCTACTTGGTTGTCATCTAATTAATATTCATGTGCGCTGTTAACTTGCCCAAGCTGCCCGTTTTTTTTTTTTTTTTTTTGATTTCCGTGCTGCAGGACCACTAATATATATATAATATATCATATATCATATATATAATATACAGCAGTTGAACTTTTCAAAAATTTGTATGCATCATGATTTCAAAAAAACTCTGATTCCTTTATATAATATATATATATATATATATATATATATATATATATATATATATATATAATTATTACATTGCATACAGCCACGTGATATGGCACAACGATTACCAAAAAAAAAATTCGCTAATTCGCGAATTCGTGGTAAATTAAAAAATAAAAATTACCGACAATATTCTAGTAATCAAAAAAAAAAATTTAATAAATTTTATACAACAAAATTAAGCCCAATTAAATTGTTCTAAACACATATCAATATAGATATTAAATTAAAACAATTAATAATTCGCATAAAGGTTTGGCTCTGATACCACTTTTAGGTTTGTAAAATTCAGTCCGTGAATCAAATTGCACAAAAAGTGCTAGCGTGTAAAAAATCAGAGTTTAAAAAATTACAAACCATATACCCGGATCACCCTTTATGCACAATTATTAATTAAACGAAAAGATAAAGAATAAAATCATACCCTTGAAGATCGAGCTTCCTCAAGTACAAGTTCACCTCCAAATCCTTTCGCGTTCAACTTGAATCCACCGGGGTTTTGTTCCTTCCTTTGATCAACGTTAGCCACCCATATGTTTGGCCTCTAGAGGTGATCCACCAAGGAATAATAATGATTCAAGAAGAAGGATATTAGCTCAACCCTAGTTTTCATCTCTATAGAAAGGCGTACTCTCCAACAAATTGGAATTATGTCAGTATGTTGTAAAAAGTCAACAACCCCCATCACCCATAATAAGACTCCTCTTATTTATAGATGTGGGCAACCCACCTTAACAATTAAGGAATTGGATTTTAATTAATTAAATTCTTTTAATTAATTAAGCTCCCTAATCTTATTAGGATAATTAATTAAACTCCTTTAACTAATTTTTCTTCCTAATCCAATTAGGAATAAATGAGAGTACTTATATTAAATTAATTCCTAAACTCTTTTAGAAATTAAAATAATAATAATTGTAATAATATTAATAAGACTCTCTTATTAATTTATATTTAATATTTCTAAAATATTAAATAATAAATATTAAGCTATTTAATTTATTCTATCACCATAGATTAAATTAAATATACATAACATATTATTACGATTATGCCATTAACTTCTTAAATAATTATTCTTCCTTTTATGGTGTGACCCTTTAGGTTCTCCATATTAAACCCTATTGTGAATAAATCAATTAGAAATAATTCTAATCTTATTTAAATAAATAAATTAAACAATTAATTTATTTAAATAAATAATATTTATTCTACAATAGGGATAAGCCTCCCCTAATGATCAACGACTTTCCGGATAATATAGATTTCAATTAATCATAAAAGAACCTTTGAGTAAATAGTTACTGTACAATTCAATCCTTCCACCATATAATGTCCCAATTAAATATAAGGCATACTATTCTTCACAAGTCTTATTTTATTTAACTATATGTATTTCGACTCTTAAATGCACAACTCCAAATAATGCAAATTAGAAACTCCTTTCTAATTTCATTCTCGCTTAACCAAGGACTCTTGGGTTGTCATTTATCGAATCACATAGGACATTTCTCTTCTTTTATTAAAGTGGTAGATTCTTTATCGATCATACATTATCTCCATGTACAACTTATTATACCCAAGCATACCCTTTGATATACCCTAAGGGTCTTAAGGAATAAGTCAAAGTATAACTCATCATACACAAGATACTATGATGATCTCAAGTCCAAGGATTACTTGTCTTTACTATCACTACAGAATTCCTATCGACAGTAAATAAAACTCCATTAGGTATTCCTTAGCGAGCCCCACGTTCAATTGAACTTATTCTCTAATAAGCACCTACATACTTGCTTTAGTGTCTCCACACAAATGATCATGAGATCAATCATCCTCATCCAATGAAAGCAAGTTAACGTATGTACCAATCTATCCTGGATTCACTAATCCCCAATTTAGTAATCCAATGATTGGGAACTATTTTAGTTTTAAGCTTTCTAAGAATTTAGATCTCATTAGAATGATCATCATCATTATTCTAAAAGCGTTGCTTAAAACTATGGGTTTATCACATATTATAAAATAGCATCATGTAGATAATTAAAAGCCTTTAATAAATTAATACTTTTTATTAATAAATGAATAAGATTGTTACAAAGTATATGCTTTATCATCAAACATGATTGGCTTGTGTGTATATTACTTTCAGCCCCAGCTTCCCAAAATAGTACATCTGATGAAGAGAAGGACGTAGAGTCAGCAGAAGAAAAGGAGAGAGATGTCAAGGCTGAGTCCATCAATGAAGGTGAAGCTGAAGTGATGAAAGAAATTGCAGCATCTACTGATAAAGAAGAATGCTCAAGCCCTATGGCTAATCCTCAGAGAAGTCACTCTGCTGATGAAGAAGAGATTCAAGATAACCAAACTCGATCCCCAAAAGAAACTGCCCCAACAAGCCCAGATAATGGGTCAGACAATGCTGGTTCAAGAGAAGAAAAACATGCCCCTTCCAATCCTGAAAGCCACCATGATGGCTCAAAAAGTGATGAGTCCAAAGAAGAAAGGTCTACCCCTGCCAATCCTGAACCCCAAGGAAGTTCGTCTGTTGAACCAGAGGAGTCTGAGTCTGAAGAAGAAGAGTCTGACTCTCCCAAAACTGAACCTCCAAGAAGAAGGAAGAGCTACAGACTGCAAGCCAAATTTGCCTCTAAAAGGAGCATTGATCACTCCAATACTATCATTGAACTAAGTGATGATGAGTTTGTATCAAAGGATGAAAGTGCTAAAGATGGAACCAGTGGTGAAGAAGATGAATCAGAGGAAGATCTTGCTGAAGAAGGTTCTGGAAATGAAATGCAGCAAGAAGGATTCCTTGATGGAAATGATGAGATTGGTTTAGGTTCCGAAAGAGAAGAGATGGAAAAAGATTTTGGTTCTGCACCACAGGAATCAAAAGAACAAGAAGATTATCCAGTTCTCTCTCCCGCAAGATTTAACAGAAGAATAGTGGTGGAAGTTTCAAATGAACTACCAGATGCACCTCCCGAAAGATGGGTGAACTATGGAGATGTGCAGCTCAAGGCGGTAAGAATGACTACCTTTGATATAGCTAAAAATTGGAATAACATGGAGCTAGATTGTACGACCATTCTCTATAATCACTACTAGAAAATCGACCTATAGCGACGGTCGCCCGGCGACCGTCGCTATAGGCATAAAGATCGTCGCTATAGGCTTTAGCGACGGTCGTCGACCGTCGCCATAGAAGTCGTCGGTAAACACTATAGCGACGGTCTTTATGCCTATAGCGACGGTCGGTGACCGTCGCTATAAACATTTTAGATTTCAAAAAAAATTAATTAATAATGCACATTTATTCAACAAACACAAATACAATATAAAATAAAACATAAAAAATATTATATACATCATTTAAAATCATTCACATTACAACATTACAATTTTATCCAGCTGAGCCCACCTGTTGAAGGCATCAAATGAACCCATTATAAATTCAATCACCTTTCTTTTCCACGGTCTATCTGAGTTTATGAAAAAGGAAAACAAAAAAAATCTATATAAACATTGAAAATGGAGAATGATGAAGATTTTATTTCATCACAATTCACTGTATAGAATCCCACTGCCACTGTAATTCCTCCAGTCACACTGCACAAGCACCAATTAGACCACCATTTCTATCATTGGCATAAAAGAGTACCGATATAACAAGACAAATATTCAATCTTATTCAAAAGCTTTTAAGTTCTTCCAATACAGAGTGAAGAAATATAATTACCTGCCAACATGAAGGGATTCTTCCCCAAGAAATAGAACCCCCATGGAAACTGCAATGACAATCCCCAAGGGCCTGAACACGGCTACCTAGATAGGCCCCTTTTCCTGCAAGCACCATGTCTGAACACCATTGTGGTATATTCCTCCAAATGTTGACTAAATTTATATTTAAGAAAATGTATTTTTATTAAATCTTTCATCTAGAGCAGCATTCAGTAAAAGGTAGTAAAAATGTGGAAACAAACAAAAGTGGTATTGAGAAATAAATTTTCTTCATAACGCGAATATGTCAAAAGAAAACCATATACACAAACCTACACCCAATTGAAGTAACTAAAGAGAAAACAGAAGAAGAGGTGAAGTTAGAAGTTTTCTTACCGAGTACATGATAGCCTCCATCTCAATGTCCATGCATTCGAATTTCTTTCCACGATGAGACTGAAAATCCCGGACATAAATAAATTAACCTACATTGTGCTCCACTGCCTACAACAGCCACATTCCCTTTCATGTTGGCAAGAGTACAAAGGTAAAAGAAATAATCAAATAACAATGGATAACAAAAGTAACAAAAAGACACGGTGGATGCATAACTTGCACATTCTCCCAAGGTAACCTCATAGGCTCATAAGCTAACTGCGATAGAAGGAAGATATTACCTTCTGTAATGTATGTCCTCCGTCATAAAGGTGTGCTATAGATGAAACGTAAATCATCAATCTTTCCTGTAGAAGTCAAAATGATGTGTCATAGAGTTGTTATGCTTGTCTTATATGTAAATTCTAAAAGGATTTTGTTTTTAAATATTATAAATTGTACATCAAGTCATTCAGTCAAGAATTGATCAACTACCAAAAGAAAAGGAAAAGGGAAAAGGTAAACAAGGAAGAAGAAAGAAAATGTACTTTCTCTTTCTTCGATCAACCCCACTGTTCCTGGGATTATTCTTTGCAAGAACCTTTCCTGGTGGAAATGGCATATTGCATAGGAGAAGGTAATGATCCTGCAGCAGAAGTAGCAACTGGAGAAGAAGCAGCAGCAATAGTATTAGCCATTAAAGGAACATGTGCTGGAGGTGTAGCAACTGCTTGGGGTGCGCAACAGGTTCAGGAAGGGGTCTTGGTAAAATATGCTTCAGCCGAATGTATGTACAAAAATATCACCTCATCAGAAGGTAAAAATATCGATTTTCCACGATGAGACTGAAAATCCAGTTGAGCTCTTTTAGTTTAGCTTCTCCATCCTAGAAACATCACCTCATCAGAAGGTAAAAATATTGATGGACCACATGCAAAGCTTTTAAAACAAAGAGGTTATATGTATGATGTATTACATAAGTTAAATGATCACCCTTACATTTGTCAATGCTATTAACACTGTGGTTCAATTTCCTAATCACTAGACAAAAATATAATAAACCATTTTAATATGTTAATGCAAGGTAATGACGCAAACACCAAGTAGTATATTCAATGGAAATTTAAACCAACTACACTAGCTATCAGAATGACATACAACACTATTATTATAATCATCGAATTGCTACACTATCAGTGTCTTGGTTTTAATCGAAGAAAGGAAAAAGGTACCTACCAAAACCAAATTGTTGACAGTTGAAAATACCCAGTAAAATCTCTTTAATTCCTACCAATGAATATAGAATTAAAGAAAAATTGCAACAACAAAGGTTACTTGGAAGACAATTAGATGTATTGAGGGAATCATGAACATACCCATCTAAATGTAGCCTCAATTATTGTTCCAATTGTCCAGAAAGTCGAAAAGATAACCATCCGTGTGCCTCTATTTGAACAAACTCCAGAAACCAAGATGTATACGCAGGCCCACCTCCCAGACCAATGCCAGCCAAAAAACGAAGAATGACCAATAATATATAATTAGGAGAGAAATCACTTAGAAACCCAGCTCCAGTAGTCCATATAGCTATGCTCAGAAGACCCATCCTAGTGAAGGCAATAGTAAATAGATACTCTGTAACAATTATGAAAATAAACTTGAAATAGAGTTTAACTTTCAAGGAGGGGAAGAACTAAGCAAATATGCTGAACTATAACTGGAATCTAAGAGCACCAAATTAATCTGCCAAATTGGCAAAACAATACGATAGAATCAGCCAAAAAATAAAAACAAGTGTCAATTTTTGAAAATTATACCAAATTAAATTGACATATTCAACCAGGGAAATAATGAAGAAGAGGAATGCAACAAAAAGCCATAAGACAGCGAACCTCGCCCAGCCTGTTTAATCCGCAAACCAGCCCTTCGTTTAATTGGTGGTCCCGTTGAAGTAAACAAAAGACACCTCATATCTAATAAACCCTTCTTCCTCTGTTCCTCAAGAACCAAATACACAACAAATATTTTTTCCTAATAGAAAATATAGAAGCCCAATTCAGATATAACAAGGATTGTGACAGAAAATCATAATTTTAATGTCCTACAACAATTTCTCAAGAATGTGACTCAAAAACTGCAGTAATGGAAACCTTTGAAATCGAAATTAGTATATGCTTAAGAAATGGAAACGAAATCGCAGTTTCAAGAGCACTGTATTTAAAATGAGCTGAAATGAATTACCTCAAAGGTCCAAATGAAGAAATCAAGAGGCTTAGGTGGGCGTTGTTTGTTCATCTCCTGAATCAGCACTCCAAAAACAAACACACGCCAATCCTTATATCGGATCCTACGATGCCTAGGGTTTCGAGAGAGAAAGTGTTAGAAAGGAGGGAGATGACTTAAGAGGACGAAGATAATTTGGGGGGAAAAAATTGGACTGAAGATACTAAAATGATTTGGGGGAAAGTGGGAGGTTTTTTAAGAAAACCCTCTATACCGACGGTTCCGTGTGGAGCATCAAATCTGCAGACAACAGATTCTATCTTTTTCTGTTCTTCTATTTTTGTCTGTTGATGTTTATTCAGTTGTAGATTCTTAGTTTTAATTCATTAATCATGAAATAAATCAGGACAGATGTCCCAACCAGAAATAGATGGGCTAGAGATCACACTCAAGATCTAATCATTTGAGATCCGAGTGCAACAATCAAAACAAGAGCTGCCACCCAAAATGAATGTTTTTATCTAAGCTTCATGTCGCAAATGGAACCAAAAAAGATAGAGGATGCTATGGAAGACTCCAACTGGATAGAAGCCATGTAGGAAGAACTCAACCAATTTGAACGAAGCAAAGTATGGAGATTGGTACCAAGACCAAAGAATCATCCTGTCATTGGAACCAAGTGAGTCTTCAGAAACAAGATGGATGAAGATGGGGTAATAACCAGAAATAAGGCAAGACTAGTGGCCAAGGGTTACTCTCAAGAAGAAGGCATTGATTATGATGAGACATTTGCACCAGTTGCCAGACTAGAAGCCATCAGAATATTTCTTGCCTTTCCTGCTCACATGAAGTTCAAGGTCTTCCAGATGGATGTCAAAAGTGTATTCCTGAATGGAGAACTCGAAGAAGAAGTATATGTAGAGAAACCTCCAGGTTTCATCAATCCATCTCTTTTTAATTATGTTTATAGATTAGAAAAAGCCTTATATGGTCTTAAACAAGCACTTAGAGCATGGTATGAAACACTGACTAACTTCCTTATTGAAAATTGGTTCACTAGAGGTAGAGTAGATACCACATTATTTCTTAGAAAGCATAAAAAAGTCTTATTGGTTCAAATATATGTTGATGATATTATTTTTGGTTCTATTGACGAAAAGTTATACAAGAGATTCTCCAAGCTAATGTAGAGCAAGTTTAAAATGAGCATGATGGGTGAGCTGAATTTCTTCCTTAGACAGCAAGTAAAGAAGGCTGATGAAGGAATCTTCATAAACCAAGCCAAGTACATCAAAGACTTACTCAAGAAGTATGGCATGGAATCAGCCTCTCTAATGAAAACCCCAATTGCTCCTGCAACCAAGCTTGACAAAGATGAAAAAAGTAAAAGTGTTGATATAACTCAATAAAGAGTTATGATAGGCTCTCTTCTATATCTAACTACCAGTAGACAAGACATAATGTTTATAACATGCATATGTGCTAGATTCCAGGCTAACCCTAAAGAATCACATTTATCTGCTGTAAAGAAGATTTTCAGGTATCTCAAGGGTACACCTTACTTGGGGCTTTGGTACCCCAAGGAGTCCTCATTGGAACTAACAGGATACATAGATACTGATTTTGCAGGCTGAAAAATAGATAGATAGAGTACAAGTAGCACATGTCAATTCCTAGGAAATAGACTTGTGTCCTAGTTTAGCAAAAAGCAAAACTTAGTATGTACTTCAACTGCAGAAGCTGAATATATTGCTGTTGGCAGCTGCTGTGCTCAGATCCTATTGATGAAAAAACAGCTAGCTGACTATGGGTTTGAATTTAAATCCATACCAATTCACTGTGATAACACAAGTGCAATAACAATTACTCATAATCCTATCAAGCATTCTAGGACCAAACATAAGGTATCACTTCATCAGTGATCATGTGCAAAATGGAACTATAACTTTACAATATATCCTTACTGAAAATCAACTTGCTGATGTCTTTACAAAACCTCTAGATGAATCCAAGTTTAACAAATTAATAAGTGAGCTAGGCATGCTTAATTTACAACCATGAAATATATGCTCCAGTCTGTGCTAACCATACAGATTCAAAAGGCTATATTCAAAATCGTAGACATGATCAAAGGAAGTCCACGATCGTAGAGTTGAAGTGACAAAAGACAATGATCGTAGTGCAGACTCAACGATGGCAGAGCCCCATCAACAAAACAAAGAAGGATCCCGTATTGAAAAAGCTCAAAACAAAGCAATCTCTCCGAATAAACGCCTCAGGAACAAACCTAACCCTTGAGTCACTCTATGAGGTTGGCCCTTCATGAGTTACATTATATCAAGAAGAATGCTAAGTCAAGAATTCATCACAAGGATCTGGACAGACTCGATGATCGTAGTTCAGACACGGCGACTGCTGGACAGACTCGACGATCATAGTTCAAACACGACAACTGTTGGACAGACTCGACGATCGTAGTTCAGACACGACTAATGAAGTTTAAACTCAATAATCACAAAGGATATCTCAACCATCGTAGTCCTCCCTAAGGACACAGTAGCTCAGAAGGAGCCAAGGGCAATTCAATACAATCCTCCTAGGTCAAAATTGCAGAGCCAAGCAAATTTTGATACCTGCCCAACTAAACAAAATAAAGAGAAGGAACTTACAAGCAAAGTTTAAAAATGACTTTTTGAGATCAGAAGTTCAAAAAGCTTATCTCTCTCCTCTCTACAAGCAGAAACCCTAACCCTAACCTCTCCACTGTAAGCCTTCTTGCACACCTTAAAGCCTTTCTCTTCATCTTTGATCACACCATTTTTCACGTTCATAGTCGTGTTGCGTGTGTATGCCTGAACTTCGGTCTGTGGCTTTTATTTCTTCTTGTATATATATATATATATATATATATATGGACTAACATTATCGAGTTATACCTCGATTGAGCCTGGACTCATGTCCAGAGCATTTATTTGCTTATATATATATATATATACTTATATATGAACTGTTGTTGAACTCTATTCGATGATCCTAGATTTTACATCCGGAGCGTTTACTGCTTTTATATATATATATATATATATATATATATATTTCGTCCCGCTTGGAGTTTACTTTGTGGCGGTTGATCATTTTTACTGCTTTCTTTATATTTCGTCCTGCCTAGAGTTTACTTCATGGCGGTGCTTCGTGGTGGTTGATCTTGTTTTTACATCTTTATTTACATTTCTGAACCCCCATGGAGGTGCTTCGTGGTGGTTGATCTTGTTTTTACATCTTTATTTAAATTTCTGATCCACCATGGAGGTGCTTCGTGGTGGTTGATCATGTCTCTATATATATATATATTTACCGTTTTTATATATTTACATTTTCGATCCCCCATGGAGATGCTTCGTGGTGGTTGATCATGTCTGTATATATATATATTTACAGCTTTTACATATATAACTACTTACAGCTTTCATATAAACTTCGATATCATGTGAGCCTAGGAATCATGTGATTACAGATTCAGTTTACTAAATCTAGATATGGTTCCCGTGATGGACATTTTTAACTGTAAGCAGCTTGTAAATTTATTCACGGTGTTTAGATTTCCTTAGATGGCTCTCATGCCCATAAGGAGTTCGGCACTGCTTTGTACATTATTTTCTCGAAGATGCTTCGTATCTCAAAAATAAAAGCAATCAAGACGAACATTTAATAAAATGGAAGTATCAAAAGGTCTCAATTACTATTGAGCATAAGGATTTGAAAAACCTCTTTAACAAAACATCACTGCTATATCTTGTTTAAAACTGAATTTTTATATAAATTCAAACCCTGTGTATCTAGGTGCGAATAAGACCTCGCACTACTTCCAAATAACAGCACATTGACCAACACACACACACACACATTCATATAACAATTTCTTGAAAAGTGGCAGTCACCGTGGCAACATGGATGTCGGTGGGTGCCTATGACCTTCCTTCGCATAACCAAGTCCCCAGACCCTAATGAATCTCGATTTCATAGACCCGTTTAACAGTGTCACGTCACTGGGTCAATGTGCAAACCTTTTCTCGGTTGTGTTGGTACAACCATTTAAAAAATCAACTAGCAACTCTTACAGTCAAATCGTCGACATATAAATGACGAACCTTTTCACAAACTTGTTTTTTCAAACAAATCTCACCTAACATGAGAACACCAAAGAACAAGAACAGAAAAGGGACAAATAAAAATCCCGACGTGGACACATACAAATAATGTCTATTACTTCATCTATTCTTTTCGATCCCAATTCAGACCAAAAAATACGAAACCTCTAAGGTTTACCATAGACCACACAATCATACTTACGTTCTAATATCTTTTAAAGGTGTATCATCAATTCCTTCATTTCTTTATATTCATAATTAATTTGTGACTCATATATTAACATTTGACTCGAATCCGTAAATAGAAACAACTCACCGCGATATCTACCCAATAATACGTGCGTAATTATATTACTGAGCAAAATCTATACCTGTCACCACCTCCTTTGTAGCCATTACGTCTTGAACCGTCATGTTAAAAGTGCATGTCGTTGGTCTTCCCGGCTAAGCAGGTCATTTGATCGTCAGTGTTCTGCTGGTGGGTCCTTTGTTGTTGTTTCCCTTATCCGCATTCTTCTTTGGGTAGTTCCGGATCTGATGGTCTAATGACCCACAAAAAAATAACCTTGTATCTTCTTTGGACTTGGATAATTGGGAGAAATGTGTCCCTCTTGGCCACAGTTAAAGCATACTCCTTTTTCCTTTAAACAAACTCTCTGATGGTTCTTCCCACAAATAGCACACGACTCACTTCTCTTCTTATTCTCTCCTGACTTATTTCCTGATTGGGTGTTATCATTCCATTTTCGCTTATTGGGGTTACTTCCACCACTACTACTGTTACGCCCCCAAAATAGGTATACATCACCCATTCTGAGTTGCCAAATACATGGTACAAAATACAAATACAAACTTCATTTATACAATACGACAAAAGCGTAGTTGAGAGTTTTTTCACGAATATTGTCCAATAGACAGTATTCAAACTCAAAAAGGAGTCCTCATTATATTTATTATCACACTAAATAGCGAGGACTACTAAAACAACCATCACAGACCGTCACTCCATTCCCCGACTAGTCCCGGCTACGTTCTCATTTCCTGAAGAGAACAATGAAAGCAAAAGGGTGAGCTCAACTAGCCCAGTAAGAAATATTATGATTAAGATAATGCAAAAATAAATTATCGTTAGCCTTCAACAGTGTTAAACTGATAAAATACAATAAACATCAAGTTTAACTGCAGCGGAACAAGAAATCCATTAGAAGAGTCAAGTAGAGCATGATATCTACTATCTTCTATGATTTAAAAGTTTATCATCAATTTTACGCTGAGACTCAGCTAAATAAATAAACCACATCATCGAATCATCCATTCACTACAGGCCAAGGATTTTCATTAGTATCACAACCACGAATTATCCATACACTATGGGCCAAAGATATTCTTGTTTTCACTAATGGCCATGATCATGTCAACAACTGTCTATCAATGCACTAGAAACCAATGAGGACTTTTACCACATCATTTATAATATTATGGTTATGATTATACCGAATAATCCTTGGTTATAATCATACCAATCAACAGTCCATCTATGCACGTAAGCTAAAGATGAATTTTTATCACAATATAAGCATGAAGATGATGCCAATGATACAAGAATTCAATTAAATGAAAGAAAATGATAAATTTTAAAGACATATAATTCAATTTATCCAGAATTTAATAATGTCCAAATTGTCAACATGATACTACTTTGTGGAGTAAAATTCAAGAATAATATTGTATCAAAAATGATTTGGACCGAAAAGAATAATATAGTACTTCGGGAATAGTAACCCATGAATAGTATCCCGACATGAAAAGATTAAAAATTATCAAGAATGCTCAGAATAATATTTTCCTAAAAAGATATTGGATGAAGCGCAAATATTAAGGATATTCTACTAATTTCATGGAGTATTGAAGCAATACTTATAAAAATAAGTGTATAATTAGGAATATGAAATGAAATAATAACACTTACATACTACAGAGTATGGAAGAAAATATTATTTCTTATGAATATTGAACAAGAATAATATCACTTACAAATACGAAAGAAATAATACCCATTACCTTAGTAGGAGATTGGATACTACAATAGTGTAGTAACAGAATACTCTTCTTCTTTCTCTTTGATTCTCTCTCTGTAGAATTCTCTTGTGAGTCGCAATGAATTGGTGAGAATGAAAGAAGAAATAAGCTTCTATTTATAGAAGATTTCTAGCTTAGCCCTTGCAATGTGAAAAGGAAAGTGGCTTGACGACTGGTGATGTAAAAAGAAAAGTGGTTTGACGCTTGTAATGTGAAACAACAAGTGGTTTGACACCTATAATGTGAAATAACAATTGGTTTGACGCCTGTAATGTGAAATGACAATTGGTTTAACGCATGTAATGTGAAACGACAAGTGGTTTGACGTCTGTAATGTGAAATGACAATTGGTTTGACTCCTGTAATGTGAAACGACAACTGATTTGACGCCTATAATGTGAAACGACAAGTGGTTTGACGATTGTAATGTGAAATAACAATTGGTTCGACGTCTAGTAAAGGCAAGTACTATTGGCGAAAGTGACTCTTAGATGATGACATATGGGCCCCATAGAATAAACCAAACTTACAACAAACGTCTCGTAACAGACTTCTTCTTTATATCAAAGATTGAATAAATATTTACCACAAATTATTTTATCTTCAATCAACACATTTTTTAATCTTTCAACAAGTATTCATCTTTAATATTATAACTCACAATATTGACAACCAGATCATTCCCAGGAAAGAGGGGGCTTTCTGATAAGGACTTCTCTTTATTGGCGCGCAATTAGGTGACCAAACCCTTTCCTCGACAAGAATTTCTAGACATGGTCAATAATTCAAATAATAATATGAATTACTTTATCATCTCAACTATTGATTTACTAATATAAAATATTTTGCAGATGATACTGTGACAATAATTGAATCAATAACGTGAGATACTATGCAACAAT
Organism: Panax quinquefolius; assembly: GCA_020205615.1. NCBI lineage: Eukaryota > Viridiplantae > Streptophyta > Magnoliopsida > Apiales > Araliaceae > Panax > Panax quinquefolius. Next base: position 65,973,592 of record CM035160.1, read on the forward strand.
TACTGTAGCAATAATTGAATATAACTGAGTGACTTCTCGCGTAAGCATCAATAATCAATACCATGTGCTACTATGCAACCACATGTATTACTATACTTTTATCACCAGGTATTTCAACAATTAACGGTAAAACTTTCGTCGTTATTTTTATAAAAAGATAATTATGTCGTTTTCTAACTCCGACAATAATTTTGTTGTGGGGTCGACCAATGATTGTGCCATCGTACGAATATTCCCCGATAAAAAGAATATTCCCCGACCAAACGAATATTTTATAACAACTTGCTTATTTTGTAAAATTTATAAATATTACCCACAACTATAACATTATACTAAATCCACACCATAATATTCAAAATGATATTTAGAGAAAAATAATCTTTATTTATGAAAGTTGAGGTCTTACAACCTCCTTTTCTTATGAAATTTCGTCCTAGAAATTGCGGTACATACATGGTATGTCGAAGAGGTGAGGATACCTTGATTTCATTTCAGATTCTAACTCCCAGGTCATTTCCTCAACATCGTAGTTTTTCCACAAAACTTTGACTTGAGGTATAACCTTGGAGCGTAAAATATGTTCCTTCTTATCCAAGATTTTAACAGGTACCTCTTCATACGTTAAATCTTCCGCTATTTCGTTCGGTTCAAACTCAATAATGTGGTTTAGGTCTTCCACATATTTACGTAACATGTGTGAGGGGCCCGAATTCGAGCTCCCGAATCACCATGGATCCGGTTCGATCATTCTAACACTATTACTATATTTGAGGAAGATATAAACATAAATTGTTTATACAATACATTAAACACTATTCCCCAAGGTCGAGTAACCTTAACTTATACACAACACATAACTTATTAACTTACAATAACATTAATATACAATACTTATACAAATCTAATCGCACACATTAAATTTAAGCTGGAACTATCTTTAACCTTTCCTTGTATCCGACGCATTCGTCTTAATCTGCAATATTTTTTCATGATATAGCAAGGGTGAGCATAAGGATTGCCTAGCAAGTTTAAGTTTAATAATATAACGATATATCATGATTGAAAGAATCTGAATAATAAGCTAGCTATAATTCAACAATATAATTATGAACTAGCAGGAACAAAACTTTGACTGAACAAGTATTGAACATGAACAAATATATCTGAACCAACTGGTAATGAAAGTGATCAGCCTTTCATACCAGACTTATTCATGCAATATGTACAGAGTATAATTCATGGCAACCAACAATGATTAACCATAAGTTTATCAGAATAAAACAACTCTTAGTAGAGTTAAGTAAAACAAACTTGCCTGGACCGTTGATTACAGCTACGCAATTTATATCGCTTTATCCGAATACCTAATATTAGTAATATAGATCTCCAATATTAGAATAATATCATCACAATATAATACTATTATATATATAGATATACATAGAATAACCTAAACACATAACACATAACACATAACCATATCAGTCTATAACACATATAAGACTCGGTATTAAGTCAAACTATTTCAGTCTAACTTGAATTCGACACAATTCTAACATCCCGATGGTCTAGTCAGACAAAAGTTCGAGTTTAAGTTCAATTAAACTATGCCTAACACTTAACAATTATCTAAGATAATTTATTAATAGTCAAAATAATTTTCATAAGTTCGTAATAATTTTTAAATAATTATTACTATTTATCTTGTATTTTCAATCATTAAAAATCGTATTTATATAATATAAATACCACTTAATTCTTTTATCATTAATATTTATTTATTATCAAATATTAATAAAATACATGTCATAATATTATAATATATTTATGATATCATAAAGTATTTTTAATACTTTAAAATCACCTTTATATAATTTTAAACAATTAAATTCATTATCCAATAATTGCTTTTAATATTAAAATATTAATATTTTCATGACAAAATATCAAAAGTTATATTTTATAACTTAAAATATTTTTATAACACTTAAATTATTTTTATATGATTTATAAATCATTAATTCTATTTTTCTATAATTTATTTAATATAGTTATTAAATAAACTAATTATCATTAATATTGATTAATTAATGAATTTCATCACAAAATATTAAAAGTCACTAAAAATAACTTAAAATATTTTATTATAACATAATATTATTTTTCATGATTTAAAAAATCATTTTAAAATCATTTATTTAATATTATAATTAAATAAATTAAATACCATTTTTATTCCAAAAATATTAAATATTTATGAAATATACTCTAAATAATTAAAAACTATTTTTCGGACTTTAAAATAATTTTTTCAGAATTTATTATGTATTTTTAATAATTAAAAACCATTTTTATCTATTTATTTAATTAAAATAATTATTTTTCGTAATTAAGTGTCGCTATAGGGGCCTTAGGTGACAAATCCGTCGTTGTTGGTGTTCTTGAGCCTCAAGAACACTGACAGGCCAATTCTCAAGGGTCATGGTTTGACCGTCTATAAATTTCTTTCTAGCTTGTTTTTGTCTCATCTAAGATTCAGATCGTGTAGTAGGAATGTAGCACTATAATATTCAATCCTCATTTTGGTCATAAAACATCACAACTAGGAGATCAAGGCCTCCAAAATAGTTGTCAGACGTACGTGTTCTTGAGTTTCTCGGTTGCCTAGAAACTCAAGCAGTAACGAAGATGGTACTTTGAATCCTTATAGCATGCGTTCTGGGTTTTCGTTATGTGATATAATAGTTCACATGTGTAGTGGAGGTGTCAAGGTATAATAACATAGCATCAGATCATCCTACAAACAACAAACCTAAGGGATCAAGGCCGGTCAAAGTGCTAGTCGGAAAACCGTTTCTTGAAGATCTGGGTTACCCAGATTCTTCATCCGCTGAGTAGGTCAACGATTGTTTGACCGTGATTATCTAGGATTCTGCTCTTGATCTGCTTGTTCTAAGGACTAGGATATGTAGTGCACACGACAGGCTATCCAGATCAAACAATAACTTGGCCAAAACATGTGTCAGAAGAAAGATCAGAGGCTTTGAAAGTCTTGTCAGACATCCTGGTGATATTCTAGGTTACCTAGAAGTCAGTTTCGTGTTCGGTCAATGGACTTTGACCGATCGTATCTTGAAATCTAAACATGCTATGGGCTTGCTTCCTGTTGCAGAATAAAGACCACATAACATTCTACAAGTCTATAACATAAAACCCAGAAAACATCTAACAGACGCCAATCTATGAGGTCTGACATTTGCTTGTCAGGCGATCTTTTTAGAAATTATCCAGATTTGAGAAATCTTTAAATTCGTGCATCTAGATGATATAGATATATGATCAAACCACCTAGATCACTATATGACACCCTTATACACAACTTAAAACATTAAACCATATCATATAACATAAAATACAAAATTTTGAAGTTTTAGGGTTTATACTTATTTGATGCCCCATTTTTGATTCTGATACTACTGATTTGATCTTGTCTTGCTAAGTAGTGATACTAGCCAGACTTAACACTCCCTTTCTCTCTCCATTTTCGAAATTCTTAGTGAGAGATAGTTGGTTCATATAAGAAAGAAAAATGAGTCTTTTTCTCTCTTTAAACTTATATAATGTATGTTGCAAATGCTATGATCCTGAAATTTCAATTTGGTTGGATTTGATTTGTTAGAGAGCTCAGTCACATGGGGTGGGTAGAGTGGTTCAACAACTCTCATTTTGGCAAGATTGCACTCAACTTACTAAATAATGCACAAAGGGTAAAAATGTCATCTCGCGCACAAAATTAATGGCATTTTGGACATTGGCCAAACCCTTCAGGTTTAAGGTTTGGGTTAGGGTTTAGGGTTTGGAAAACATAGGGTTTAGGGTTTAACCCTTAACTTTGCAATTTAATTTCTAAAATTTTTGAAATTCGATTTTTAAAAATAGAAAATTAATATTTATAAATTATAATTAGAATTTTCTAATTATATTAAAATTTCTTAATCATAACTTAAATATTTCTAATTAGGATTAGCATTTCCTAATTAAAATAGTTAATTTAGCAATTAGGGTCAAAAGTCACGGATTAGGGTTTACAACTCATAATTAGGGTTTTAAATAGAAAATAATTTTCCTAAATTAGAAATTAGATTTCCTAATTAGATTAGGGTTTTCTAATTACTATAACTTGAAAATTAGAGTTAATATTTTCTCATTAACATTAAAAGTATTAAATTAACACTTAGGTTTTTCCCTAATTATAAATTAGGGTTTCAATTCATAAATTAGGGTTTAATAAATTTGAAATTAGGGTTTAATCAATAATTAAGCTTTACCATAATTAACATTATAATTAATATCACTTAAGAATTATAATTATCCTTTAAATTCCACGATCAGGGTCTTAAATTCCCGAATTAGGTTTCGAATTCCTTAATCGAAATTAGGTTTTCGAAACTGCTTTTATGGTTTCTTGTTAATCGTTAGGGTTTTCTAACCAAACATTGACATTCTTAATATATAATTAGGTTTTGTTACATATATATCGCTTATCCGTCAACCTCGACCCTTAACCATATCTTGTACACATATACACGTAAACATATTCACGTATACACTTAATCTTGAATAATTCACCTAAATCCTTTACAGAATTTTGAAATCCTCAAAATTCTATCTTAAAAATATCAAACGCATACACTTATTTTCTGTCTAGATTCTAATTTCGAACCTTAAATTAATAATTAAAAATTTTAAATATATTCAAAATTCTCTGGTTGTCACATTCACTCCTTCTAAAAATTTCATCCCCAAAATTTGCCTTGCACCTTACACCATATTTCTTACACCATTTACACACATTCGCTTGCTACCCAATACACCACTCACAAGAGTGAAAGTTTTCAAATTGTGCTGAGGGGTCATATAGATCATGAACACATAGTTTTAACGGTATTCATACCGCAAAACAATACATTACTTGGTATGTTTACAATCACGAAGAAGGTAAACTACAGTTGCTTGTACTTTAGGTGATTAGTCTATCGTACTCTTACGTCATGCATAACGTATTAATCATGTATAGCGAATATTTACGCTACTTGATTGGATTATTTATCCAAACAACATAGTTCACCTCAATCTTATCATATGATTTCGCACCAAAATAATTTGGTTCGGGAAATTTCTTTCAATGAACACTTAGAGTTTTTATAAACATTAGTCTAGCTGAATCGAATAGCATAGACTCATATCAATAATTCAATTCAATTGAATTATTTAGGTGTAGCCAAATTAAAATTTTGAAAACATTTTCGAGAATGACGTCATGATGTCGTCATCAGATAATACAATTCGCTTTGAGATGTCGTCATTGTATGACTTTGCCATAACACATCATACAATAATGGAACAGAGACTTTAGATCAAATTCACACTAAGTATTCCTGTATTTACAACTCCATCAACTTTTTATCATCTCTGTACTAGGTTACACGGTACATGAGTGATAAATAAAATATATTTTGATATTTCAAATCATTTGCGTCTACCTGAAATAAGTAGCATAGAATATAATTTAAACCGTTTCAAAAATGATTACGAGTCTACATATTTTTTTCAAAAGCACATAGTGCGTATTTAGCTTGATATCAAAGTTTCGAAGTCTAGCATAGCTAGGAGTTTTGGAAAACTTATGTCTCCACTAATAATCATTTGCTTAACAATCTATCTGTTCCTATACTCTTCAATATTCCATTTACACACAACTATAAACAGTTTGTAAAACCACAGTTATGAGTCCATAAATTGCCACAATCATATGAGTTTAAGAACTTGTCCTAGTCTGACCTTTGGCGTCCGATTCGCTGAGGGGTTCATAAATATTTCATATAATTGATTCTTCTCTCTGCTATCACCTTATCAGATCACGGGATGATCTTATCGTATATATTACGATTCATTTCTATGCCTTGATCGTTTTGTTTTACGATCTTCTATCACTGCACTTTTAGTCTTTTAGACTCTATCTATTTCTCCACTACTGTTCAACTTTATTATCAGAGTTAGGGAACTCTGTATCTTATAACTCGCCGAGATTCGTCTTTGAATCTTACCGACCAACTAACTCTATGTGAGTTAGTACTTATCCGAATCACTGCGGTTATTAGTCTCAAGTATTCCTACCTAAGGTTCATATCCTACAGCTTTGATACCAATTGTGAGGGCCCCGAATCCGAGGTCCTGAATCACCGCGGATCCGGTTCGATCATTCAAAAACTATTACTATATTTTCGAAAGATATAAACATAAATTGTTAATACAATACATTACACACTGTTCCCCAAGGTCGAGTAACCTTAACTTATACACAATACATAACTTATTAACATACATTAACATTAATATACAATACTTATACAAATCTAATCGCGCACATTAAATTTAAGCTGGAACTGTCTTTAACCTTTCCTTGTATCAGACGCATTCGTCTTAATCTGCAATGTTTTATCATGATATAGCAAGGGTGAACATAAGGATTGCCCAGCAAGTTTAAGTTCAATAATATAACGATATATCATGATTGAAAGAATCTAAATAATAAGCTAGCTATAATTCAACAATATAATTGTGAACTAGCAAGAACAAAACTTTGACTGAACAAGTATTGAATATGAACAAATATATCTGAACTAACTAGTAATGAAGGTGATCAGCCTTTCATACCTGACTTATACATGCAATATGTACAGAGTATAATTCATGGCAACCAGCAATGATTAACCATAAGCTTATCCAAATAAAATAACTCTTAGTAGAGGTTAAGTAAAAACAAACTTGCCTGAACAGTTGATTACCGTTACGCAATTTATATCGCTTTATCCGAAGACCTAATATTAGTAATATAGATCTCCAATATTGGAATAATATCATCACAATATAATACTATTATATATATAGATATACATAGAATAACCTAAACACATAACACATAACACATAACACATAACCCTATCAGTCTATAACACATATAAGACTCGATATTAAGTCAAACTATTTCAGTCTAACTTGAATTCGACACAATTCGAACATCCCGACAGTCTAGTCGGATAAAAGTTTGAGTTTAAGTTCAATTAAACTCTGCCTAACACTTAACAATTATCTAAGATAATTTATTTACAGTCAAAATAATTTTCATAAGTTCGTAATAATTTTTAAATAATTATTACTATTTATCTTGTATTTTTAATCATTAAAAATCGTATTTATATTATATTAATACCACTTAATTCTTATATCATTAATATTTATTTATTATCAAATATTAATGAAATACATGTCATAATATTATAATATATTTATAATATCACAAAGTATTTTAATACTTTAAAATCACCTTTATATAATTTTAAACAATTAAATTCATTATCCAATAATTGCTTTTAATATTAAAATATTAATATTTTCATGATAAAATACCAAAAGTTATATTTTATAACTTAAAATATTTTTATAACACTTAAATCATTTTATATGATTTATAAATCATTAATTCTATTTTTCCATAATTTATTTAATATAGTTATTAAATAAACTAATTATCATTGATATTGATTAATTAATGAATTTCATCACAAAATATTAAAAGTCACTAAAATAACTTAAAATATTTTATTATAACATAATATTATTTTTTATGTATTAAAATTATTTATTTAATATTATAATTATATAAATTAAATACTATTTATATTTCAAAAATATTAAATATTTATGAAATATACTCTAAATAATTAAAAACTATTTTTCGGACTTTAAAATAATTTTTTAGAATTTATTATGTATTTTTAATAATTAAAAACTATTTTTATCTATTTATTTAATTAAAATAATTATTTTTCGTAATTAAGTGTTGCTATAGGGGCCTTAGGTGACAAATCCGTCGCTGTTGGTGTTCTTGAGCCTCAAGAACACTGGCAGGCCGGTTCTCAAGGGTCATGTTTTGACCGTGTATAAATTTCTTTCTAGCTTGTTTTTGTCTCGTCTAAGATTCAGATCGTGTAGTAGGAATGTAGCACTATAATATTCAATCATCATTTTGGTCATAAAACATTACAACTAGGAGATCAAGGCCTCCAAAATAGTTGTCAGACGTGTTCTTGAGTTTCTGGGTTGCCTAGAAACTCAAGCAGTAACGAGGATGGTACTTTGAATCCTCACAGCTTGCGTTCTGGGTTTTCGTTGTGTGATATAATAGTTCACATGTGTAGCGGAGGTGTCATGGTATAATAACATAGCATCAGATCATCCTACAAACAACAAACCTAAGGGATCAAGGCCGGTAAAAGTGCTAGTCGAAAAACCGTTTCTTGAAGATCTGGGTTACCCAGATTCTTCATCCGCCGAGTAGGTCAACGATTGTTTGACCGTGATTATCTAGGATTCTGCTCTTGATCTGCTTATTCTAAAGACTAGGATATGTAGTACACACGACAGGTTATCCAGATCAAACAATAACTTGTCCAAAACATGTGCCAGAAGAAATATAAGAGGCTTTGAAAGTCTTGTCAGACATCCTGGTGAAATTCTAGGTTACCTAGAAGTCAGTTTCGTGTTTGGTCAATGGATTTTGACCGATCGTATCTTGAAATCTAAACATGTTATGGGCTTGCTTCCAGTTGCAGAATAAAGACCACATAACATTCTACAAGTCTATAACATAAAACCCAGAAAAAATCTAACAGACACCAATCTATGAGGTCTGACATTTGCTTGTCAGACGATGTTTTAGAAATTTTCCAGATTTGAGAAATCATTAAATTCGTGCATCTAGATGATATAGATATATGATATAACCACCCAGATCACTATATGACACCCTTATACATAACTCTAAATATTAAACCATATCATATAACATAAAATACAAAATTTTGAAGTTTTAGGGTTTATACCTATTTGATGCCCCATTTTCGATTCTGATACTACTGATTTGATCTTGTCTTGCTAAGTAGTGATACTAACTGACTTAACACTCCTTTCTCTCTCCATTTCAAATTCTTAGTGAGAGAGATAGTTGGTTCATATGAGAAAGAAAAATGAGTCTTTTTCTCTCTTTAAACTAATATAATGTATGTTGCAATGCTATGATCTGAAATTTCGGCTGGTTGGCTGATTTGTTAGAGAGCTCAGTCACATGGGGTGGGTAGAGTGGTTCAACAACTCTCATTTTGGCAAGATTGCACTCAACTTACTAAATAATGCACAAAGGGTAAATATGTCATTTCGCACACAAAATTAATGGCATTTTGGATATTGACCAAACCCTTAGGGTTTGGGTTAGGGTTAGGGTTTAGGGTTTAGAAAACTTAGGGTTTAGGGTTTAACCCTTAACTTTGCAGTTTAATTTCTAACATTTCCGAATTTCGATTTTTAAAAAAAGAAAATTAATATTTATAAATTATAATTAGAATTTTCTAATTATATTAAAATTTCTTAATCATAACTTTAATATTGCTAATTAGGATTAGCATTTCCTAATTAAAATCGCTAATTTAGCAATTAGGGTCAAAAGTCACGGATTAGGGTTTACACCCCATAATTAGGGTTTTAAATAGAAAATAATTTTCCTAAATTAGAAATTAGATTTTCTAATTAGATTAGGGTTTTCTAATTATTATAACTTGAAAATTAGAATTAATATTTTTGAATTAACATTAAAAGTATTAAATTAACACTTAGGTTTTTCCCTAATTCTAAATTAGGGTTTCAATTCATAATTTAGTGTTTAATAAAGGGTTAAGTTCAGATAACCACATGGGGTTTGGGCGGTTTTCCACTTAACCACCTGTAGTCAGTAAAGCTAAATTTAGACTCCTGAATTTTTGAGTTGAAGTGAAAAAGTATTTTCCGTCTTAACTCCGTTACTTTATTTGGCTAAAGACTTAATTACCCTCACTTTAAAACACCCAGTTGTAAAATCATTTATAAAAACACCCAGCTGTTCATCTCTCTCTCTCTCTCTGTTTTTCTAACAAACAAAAAACTTCAATAATATCCACCGATCTTCAGTGATTATAATTCCAAGTTCAGTAAAGAAAACTTCAACAATCTCCACCGATCTTCGGTGATTATAATTCCAAATTCAGTAAAGAAAATGCAACCAAATTTGACATAAATCAAGAAATAACTAAGAAAAGCGAATTCAATCCCAGCTAATCTAAACAACAAATGACGAAATGCATACATTTAACAAATGAGGGTAATCATTAATTATCCTCGAATTCACATCAAAATAAAAAAAAATAGAAGAACAAAATGCATACATTTACATCAAATCGAGCAATTCAAGAACTCTTCAAACTAAAACAAAATAAAAAAGAACATGTGTATACCAAATTACCAATCAAAAAATGAAAATAACAACTGAATTTGAACAATGAAATTATGGGTTTCAACAATGTCACAATTTCATCAACATTCTCCTAAATGGGTCTAAATGGGTCTTCAAAATTAGAAGGAAAAAAAGAAGAGAAAATCTTCAGGAACACAAGCATAAGCAGACCAGTCTTTCAGCAGCTTTTAGTAATATAGAAGTTCCTTGAAGAAGCACAAGCAGCTTTCAGCAGCATTTAGTAAACTGTTTTTGTAACATTAACACCTGCGTAATGATTAAAAATTCATATAATTGTACAAATAGACCAGTCCACAGTAATTTACTTACAAAGGGGAGTTTGAGTTTCATTTACTGGGGAATTTGAGTTTCGTCCAGAATAAGAAAGAGAAAATGACCTTGGGTTTTGTCCAGTCACCATGGATACGATGTTCAACGGAGATCGCCGGAAAAGGTATTCCATCTACTCGACATGTACACTTCCATCGCTAGTAACTGGCCGGGGATTGAGTCGATCTTCTCGTTCGAATCAATCTCTGTTGTCCGATCTCAATCCCTCAACACGGTGATCAAAATCGTCGACTCGATAAGAACAGAGATAACCGAGTTTGAGTCGTCGATTTAGAAGTCGCCAAATCAAAGTCGCCAATCGCTGGAGCCGGAGCCGGCATTCATCATCTGAACATTAAGAATAAATTAGATCCGAAACGAATCCCTCACTCCTAACATCTCAAACCCAGAAAACCTCCAAGATCCGAAAGTGAAATATTTTGAAATTTGAAGGAAAAGAGGGAGTGGGTAAGATGGTGATCAGTCATGTGAGGAAGAGGCTGTGATGAAGAGGGTGGAGTCTGGAAGAGTCTGGTTCAGACATTTTTGGGTGAGAAATGAGAGAGAGAGAGAGAGAGGAAGCATGGTTTGAGAAGTGAGAAATAAGAGAAGGGGGTATTTAAGACATTTACTAGTCTTTTTTTATTGTTATAGTCCCTTTTCACGCGCTTTTGGCGTCCGATATACACGCACTGTTAAGTTGGATGGAAAATGTAACGTTTTCACTTTAACTCAAAAAGTCGGGAGTCTAAATGTAGCTTTACTGACTACAGGTGGTTAAGTGGAAAACCGCCCAAACCCCAGGTGGTCATCTGAACATAACCCTTTAATAAATTTGAAATTAGGGTTTAATCAATAATTAAGCTTTACCCTAATTAACATTAAAATTAATATCACTTAAGAATTATAATTATCCTTTAAGTTCCACAATTAGGGTTTTACATTCCCGAATTAGGGTTTCGGTTTCCCAAAACTAAAATTCGGTTTCCAAAACCTGTTTTTAGGGTTTCTTGTTAATCGTTAGGGTTTTCTAACCGAACGTTGACGTTCTTAATATATAATTAGGGTTTGTTACAGATATCGTTTATCTGGTCAACCCTTGACCCTTAACCACATAATGTACAAATATACACAAAACATATTCACGTATAAACTTAATCCTGAATAATTCACCTAAATCCTTTACAGAATTTTGAAATCCTCAAAATTCTATCTTAAAAATATCAAATGCATACACTTATTTTCTGTCTAGGTTCTAATTTCGAACCTTAAACTAATAATCAAAAATATTCAAAATTATCGTGTTGTCACAACATGGATATGTGAAAAACATTATGAACACAAGACATACTTGGCGGTAAGGCGAATCTATAAGCCACAGTTCGCACTTAATCGGGGATTTTGAATGGGCCAATGCATCGAGGATTGAGCTTTCCTCTCTTTCCAAATCTCGTAACTCCTTTCCATGGAGCAACCCATAAAAACACATGATCTCCAACATTGAATTCCACGTCCTTTCAATGAAGATCAACATAACTCTTTTGTCGATCTTGTGAGGTTTTTATACTTTGTCGAATCATTTGAATATTTTCTGTTGTCATGCGTACCAATTCTGGTCCCAACAACATTGCTTCACCCACCTCATCCCAGCATACTAGAGAACGACACTTGCGTCCATACAACGCCTCGAATGGAGCCATGCCAATACTTGCTTAATAATTGTTGTTGTAGGAAAAGTCCACCAATGGCAAAAACTTGTCCCAACTTCCTTTGAAGTCAAGGACACAGAGTCTTAATAGATCTTCAAGAGTTTGAATAGTCCTCTCTGACTGCCCGTCCGTTTGAGGATGATATGCCAAACTAAATTGTAAATCCGTGCCCATAGCTTTTTGTAAACTAACCCAAAATCGTGAATTGAATCTTGGGTCTCGATTACAAACTATGGATATTGGCATACCATGCAGTCTTACATTCTCATTTATGTAAATACGAGCAAGACGTTCAAGTGAATAAGTTTCTCGTATAGGTAAGAAATGAGCATACTTGGTCAATCTATCAAGAATGACCCAAATCGCATCTATGCCTTGAGAAACCTTGGGAAGACCAGTAACGAAATCCATGGTAATGTGCTCCCACTTCCATTCTGGAATTTCAAGTGGTTGCAATGGACCTTTTGGCACTTGATGCTCTGCCTTGACACGTTGACACGTTAAACACCTTTAGATAAACTATGTTATCTCTCTCTTCATATTGCTCCACCAAAATGTATGTCGAATATCATGATACATTTTGGTACTCCCAGGATGGATTGCAAACGGTGTGTTGTGCGCCTCCATCATGATTTTATACTTTAAATCAGGGTTGTTAGGAACACAAAGTTTGGAGTTGACTCGAAGTATTCCTTCTTCAACAATTCTTGCTTCTGGAATAGCACCTTCTTGCACTTTAGTCTTCATACAAAGCAGCTCCAGGTCCGTAGCTTGAGCAACTCTAACTTTATCGATTAAAGTCGGTTCTACTCGTATATTTGCCATCATCACGTGGGTCCCTGGAGTCTTTATCTCTATCTCCATCCTTTGTAAGTCATACCAAATGGGCCTTTGCGTTGACAATATCGCACTCATACCCGCATATGATCTTCTACTCAATGCGTCAGCTACCACGTTCGCTTTTCCAGGATGGTATTGAATGGTATGATCATAATCTTTCAACAGCTCGAGCCAACGTCGTTGACGCATATTGAGTTCCTTTTGGGTGAAGAAATATTTGAGGCTTTTATGATCTGTATAGATCTCCACTTTCTCCCTATACGGGTAATGCCTCCAAATTTTAAGTGCGAAAACAACAGCTGCCAACTCTAGATCATGAGTAGGATAATTCCTCTCATATTCGTTGAGTTTTTGCGAGGCATAGGCTATGACTTTTCCATGTTGCATAAGAACACATCCTAAACCTCTGCCTGAAGTATCACTGTAGATGACATATCCCTCCGAACCAGATGGTATTGTCAGAACAGGTGCTGAAATGAGTCTTCTCTTGAGTTCTTGAAAACTCTTTTCACATTCCTCGCTCCAACCAAATTTTTTATCTTTTCAAGTCAGCTGAGTTAATGGAGTAGCGATTCAAGAAAATCCTTCCACGAATCTCCTATAATAACCATCTAAGCCCAAAAAGCTACGTACTTTGGTAACTGACTTAGGTTGCTCCCAGCTTTGAGTTACCTCAATCTTTGCCGGGACAACAAATATTCTATGATTTGATATCACGTGCCCAAGGAATGCTACTTCCTAAAGCCAGAACTCTCATTTCTTCAACTTGGCATATAGTTTTTTTTCACGAAGCTTTTGGAATATTACCCTCAAGTGTTGCTCATGATCTTTACGGCTTTTGGAGTATATGAGGATGTCATCAATAAAGACTATAACAAAATAATCCAAATATTCCTTGAATACTCGGTTCATCATATCCATGAAGGCCGCAGGAGCATTAGTCAATTCAAAAGATATGACTAGGAATTCGTAATACACGTACCGAGTTCTGAAAGTAGTCTTTGGAATGTCATCAGTTTTAACTTTTAACTAATGATATTCGTAATGAAGATCGATCTTTGAAAAGAATTTAGCACCTTACAACTAGTCAAACATGTCATCAATTCAAGGTAACGGGTACCTATTTTTGATGATGACATGATTCAACTCCCGATAGTCAATAAAAAGTCGCGTACTTCTATCTTTCTTCTTTACGAATAGAACAGGAGCACCCCAAGGAGACGTACTAGGACGAATGAAACCAATGTCCAACAATTCTTGCCATTGGGTTTTTAACTCGTGAAGTTCAATACGATCCATTCGATATGGGGCTTTGGAAATGGGTTTTGTACCGGGTTCAAGGTCGATACAAAATTTGATTTCTCGCTATGGGGTAGGCCAGGAAGTTCTTCAGGGAAACCGTCAGGAAATTTATTAACAATAGAAATATTATTCAAATCTGAAGTATTTTTGTTTAAATCCGTGACATGGGCTAAGAAAGCTTGACATCCGTTTTTCAATAAATGAATAGGTGTATGGCTTGATATGATAGTGATTGATATTAGTGGTTTGGTTGCTTGAATTTGCATAATAGGTTGGTTAGGAATATGAAAGCTAACAACCTTATGAAAATAATCAATTTTTGCATGATGACTGGTTAACCAATTAATCCCTAAAATCACATCAAATGCAAGTATTTTCAAAGAAATAAGATCGACATGTAACGTGCGGTCGCCGATTTGAATCAAATAAGACTTATAAATAGTGGATGTAATGAAGGTTTCTCCCAACAGAGTTTCAACAGATAAATCAAAGTCTAATTTCTCCGACGTCAAATTTAAACGTTGAGCGCAAGTAGGAGAAATAAAAGAATGGGTAGAACTGGTATCAAATAAGGTATAGACTTTACTAGTGTTTATGATTAGCTTACCTGTGATAACCTAGTTTGGGTTCCTCACTTTTTGGGAGGTCACGACAAACGCTCTCCCTTGAACTACCGGCTTTGACTTCTCTGGGATGACCTTGGGTGCCTCCATCCCAGCTGGACTTGACTTTACTGCACGACAAAATCGAGCTAGGTGACCTTCTCTTCCATAATTGTAACATGTTTTTGACTGTTGCATACAGTTTGGACTGATGTGTCCCTCCCCTCCGCATTTGTAGCATACGATCGGTGATCGTTCTCTTTCTTTAACAACGGGTGTTGGTGATGACATCCTTCCATCATTATTGAATCTTCTCTTCTTGAAATTTCCACTTTTAGTTATTTGGCCCTGATTACCACCGAAGTGGTTACAATTTTTGGCATGTTGACTACCTCCACGTATGTTGTCATTACTTTGATGACTACTACCACTGCTATTATCATTTTGATGGTTGATCTCTCTTGGTTGGGTTGACTCATTACCACGCTCCAATAACTAAGCCCTATTTACAACATCTGAATACAAACATAGTTTGTGAGAAATTAGGTATTGACGTATCTCGGGTTTCAAACTTCTTAGAAACATTCGCGTCATTCTCTCCTCATTATCAACCAAGTGGGGAGCAAACCGGGACAACTCGGCAAACTTAGCTTCGTATTGTGACACGGTCATATTATTTTGTTCTAGCTTGATGAACTCCACTTCTTTCATGTGACGAATAGTTTCGGGAAAGTATTTGTCGTTAAACAGTTCTTGGAAATTTTTCCAAGACATCTTCAGTGCGACAGGCTGAGTACGCTTTACAGCTTCCCACCAGTAATCTGCCTCTCCTCGCAACATGAAGGTGGCAAAAGGAATCTTTTGCTCCTCGGAGCATCCCAAGACATCAAATATATTGGTGATGTACTTTATCCACATCTCCGCCTTAAGTGGTTTTGGTTCTCCCAAAAACTCCGGTGGTCCCAGTTCCTTGAACTGCTTAGCGATGACCGTCTGTGAGTTGCCAGTGTTTCCATCTGCATTTTGGACATGAATCTTTCTCGCCTGATGTTGCATGAATTACAGAAAGCCTCTAAACATCATGTCGTACATCATTTGGCCGGTGTTGTTGTTTACCTGAGGATTATTGCCTTCCTGATGCACATTATCTTGGGTATTGATCTGTGGTGACTCAACGGTCTCTTGTGCTTCATTGCTATTCTCAACATTTTCGGATGTCATTTTCAAACACTGCCACAAAACAAGGGTTAATTGAGATACCACATATTATCCCTATATTCTGACACACCAATAAAATAACAATTAAACTTAGGTAGGTCATACTAGCGAAGGAATTACCCGTCTATCCCCTCCTAGTTCTAGTCTAACATCTTAGCCATGGATCATATCCCTAAGCTTTGATACCAACTGTGACGCCCCCAAAATCGGTATACATCACCCATTCTGAGTTGCCAAATACATGGTACAGAATAAAAATATAAACTTCATTTATACAATACGACAAAGCGTAGTTGAGAGTTTTTACACGAATATTGTCCAATAGACAGTATTCAAACTCAAAAAGGAATCCTCATTACATTTATTATCACACTAAATAGTGAGGACTACTAAAACAACCATCACGGACCGTCACTCCATTTCTCGACTAGTCCCGACTACGTTCTCATTTCCTGAAGAGAACAATGAAAGCAAAAAGGTGAGCTCAACTAGCCCAGTAAGAAATATTATAACTAAGATAATGCAAAAATAAATTATCGTTAGCCTTCAACAGTGTTAAACTGATAAAATACAATAAACATCAAGTTTAACTGCAGCGGATCAAACACTCCATTAGAAGAGTCTAGTAGAGCATGATATCTACTATCTTCTATGATTTAAAAGTTTGTCATCAATTTTATCGCTTAGACTTAGCTAAATAAATAAACCACATCATCGAATCATCCCTGCACTACAGGCCAATGATATTCATTAGTATCATGACCACGAATTATCCATGCACTACAGGCCAATGATATTCATTAGTATCATGACCACGAATTATCCATGCACTACGGGCCAATGATATTCATATTTTCACTAATGGTTATGATCATGTCAACAACTGTCCATCAATGAACTACAGGCCAATGAGGACTTTTACCACATCATTTGTAATATTACGGTTATGATTATACCAAATAATTCCTGGATATAATCATACCAATCAACAGTCTATCTATGCACGTAAGCCAAAGATGACTTTTATCACAATATAAACATGAAGATGATGACAATGATATAAGAATTCAATTAAATGAAAGCAATTGATAAATTTTAAAGATTTATAATTCAAATTATCCAGAATTCAATAATGTCCAAATTTTCAACATGATACTGTTTTGTAGAGTAGAATTCAAGAATAATATTGAATCAAAAATGACTTGGACCGAAAAGAAATCAATTTTTGTCATGAATTGTACCTCGAATGAATAGTACTCGAGTAAATAGTACCCCATGAATAGTACTTTAGGAATAGTAACCCGTGAATAGTATCCCGACATGAAAAGATTAAAAATTATCAAGAATGCTCAGAATAATATTTCCCTGAAAAGATACTGGATGAAGCGCAAATATCAAGAATATTCTACTAATTTCATGGAGTATAGAAGCAATACTTATCAACATAAGTATAGAATTAGGAATATGAAACGAAATAATATTACTTACATACTACAGAGTATAGAAGAAAATATTATTTCTTACGAATACGAAAGAAATAATATCCATTACCTTAGTAGGAGATTGGATACTACAATAGTGTAGTAACAAAATACTCTTCTTCTTTCTCTTTGATTCTCTCTCTGTGGAATTCTCTTGTGAGTCGCAGTGAATTGGTGAGAATGAAAGAAGATATAAGCTTCTATTTATAGAAGTTTTCTAGCTTAGCCCTTGCAATTTGAAAAGGCAAGTGGCTTGAAGACTGGTGATGTGAAAAGAAAAGTGGTTTGACGCCTGTAATGTGAAACAACAATTAGTTTGACGCCTGTATGATGAAACGACAATTGGTTTGACGCTTGTAATGTGAAACAACAAGTGGTTTGACGCCTGTAATGTGAAACGACAATTGGTTCGACGCCTATAATGTGAAACGACAATTGGTTTGACGCCTGTAATGTGAAACGACAAGTGGTTCGACGCCTGTAATGTGAAACGACAAGTGGTTCGACGCTTGGTAAAGGTAAGTACTATTGGCGAAAGTGACTCTTAGATGATGACATATGGGCCCTATAGTATAAACCAAACTTACAACAAACGTCTCATAACAGACTTCTTATTTATATCAAAGATTGAATAAATATTTACCACAAATCATTTTATCTTCAATCAACAAATTTTTTAATCTTTCAATAATTATTCATTATTAATATTATAACTCACAATATTGACAACCAGATCATTCCCAGGAGAGAGGGGGCTTTCCGATAAGGACTTCTCCTTATTGGCGCACAATTAGGTGACCTAACCCCTTTCCTCGATAGAACTATTTAGACATCTTCAATAATTCAAATAATAATATGAATTACTTTATCGTCTCAACTATTGATTTAATAATATAAAATATTGTGCAGATGATACTGTGACAATAATTGAATCAATAACATGAGATACTATGCAACAATTACTGTAGCAATACTGAGTATAACTGACACTACAACAAAAAGGGTTATTTCTGACGGAATATTATGTCGGTAATAAGCATATTACGTCGAGGTTAATCTTATTTTCGACGAAATATTCAGTCGAAAATTCAGTTGTATATAAGCAGGTCGAAATTAAGTCCGTCGATCTTTCGGTCGGGGATACTTAACATCGACGGATTTATCCTCGACTGAATATTCAGTCGGGGTTAATATATTTTCGACTGAAAACCTTTTGTCGAGGCTATTCGGTCGATGCTAAGCATGACACATGGACGCGTGATAAAAATGGCAGATTCCTTAAACTCAACGGAATTTCGTCGATCGTATCACTATTCTGTCGAGAATAGATATGACACGTGGCACATGACCAAGATGGGAAGGACTTATTTCCGACGGAAATTCGTCGAGAATAGTGTTTTTTATATATTTTATTTGTTTTGGCAATATCCAGAGATTTAACCCACATCTTGTACATGTACCTGTATTCCCAACAGCACATACATATACACAAGCTAACAATATAACCAATAACATGAATTACAATTACCAAGGTCGACAATATGTAAAAAACTAACTAAATGAGAAATAAAAAGGTTAAAAACATCCCATTAATCTAAACTAAACTATATCAAACATCTCAATAAACTAAATTAAACTAAATGTCAAACCGTAACAAAACCAAAGTAATGACAAGGTTTAAACTACAATACATGAATAATAATGTAAACTACAAAATAATGTAACTTAGAATTTAAACTAAGTCAAAAATAATGTAAACTACAAACGAATGTAAACTAAGTAAAACTAGTAGAGCCCCCGGTATGAGGAGGAACATCGGGCGGACGTCGACGCTGCTCTGGAGTATGAAAATTGACATCATCGTCATCCCGCTAATCAGTCCGCTCGTGACCTGGTTGACATAATATAATGTAACTAATTAGTCCATATATATGATTCAGTTAAAGATAACTAAATGAAAATTAAATTACATGCAGAATATAAATTTGAATTTAAAACGAATAGTATACCTGAGCAGTCGAGCGCTGACTCGACATCGGACCAAATGCGTCCTCGACTAAGGTGACCACCGTCTGAACAATCTCGTCCCGTATCACGGCCGACTGCTCCGGAGGGATACCCGTACTCTCGGCGGTGGCACCAGCTACAACGTCCTGCGCAAGTTGATGGAGGCGAGAACGGCTGGGCAGGCCCTAACGATGGAACAACGTATCGGTCTCAAACCTCTCTGACACCGCAGCAATAACACGCTGGAACAAAGCATCGTCTAAGTCAGCGCCCGTATGTGATGGTCCCACAGGGCTCTTAGACGCAGACGCTGGCTAGAGCCTACAAAAATAAATATAACATAAATAATATTATAAATTTACTTTATTCATAAACAAGAAATAAACTAAAAATATTATACCTCCTAGCAAGTGTATAAGCTGGTATCCTCGGTAACCCCAGCACTCGATACCGGCCGCTAGTACTAGTGGGAGTATCCTAAGACGCGACCCAAAGAACTGTCTCCTCGTCCTGAGATAAACTAATCTCTATGTATGACTCGGAGAATCTAACGTCTCAAAGATCGCCTTCAAGCAACTCAAGAACTCCGCTTATACCGGTCATGGATCTTCTCAAACCACTCCTGTAATTTGATATATGTACATGTGAGTTATCTTGGTATCATCATATAAATTACGTAATATTATCCTAAATAATATTTATTATAGTAAATGTATTACCCGTATAGCTAGTGCTGCTAGAGACATCGTCGACCCCGAAGTAGAGCCCTTCGGCGTATGGACTCTATCCTAGAACTCCATCATAGTAGGAGGTCGGCCCAAGCTACTCTACATGGCCTAAATCATATACATTAAAAAATATCACCTTAATTTACTATAGTTGCAGTTTAATATTAAACTAAACTAAAGGGAAATACATACCGACTTAACCTCTTGAAACGACTGCGAGCCAGAAGTATGTACAACTCGCAGCTTGCCTCGATTCTTCTTCATCTACTCCGACTTGGTCTTGAACGCAAAGATCATCCCAAAGACAAAAACATCAGACCTTATTTTTCTCCTCCCCGACGCGTTTGTGATTTTGTCTGCATGTGAATTGCATATATCACATTGCACCTTATCTTTGTCCTCCCCATAGTATAACATACAGTCCTACTCACAAGCATCGATCTGCTCATAGTCGATATTCAACCCCTTAACTATCTTCTTCACTTCATAGTAACTCGCGGGAAGGGTATTATCCTTAGCTAAGAACTCCCTGAAAATAGCAAGCAAATCATTGAATCCTCTCTCACTGCATTCATGTTCATTCTTGTAGTGTAAAAGCTTCGTCACTGCAGAAAGCCTGGTGTGTATGTCGTGTTCAGGATATAATGGGGTCCCTGATTCAAATAGCATCTTGTAGAAGGCAGATGTTGAATCATTTGGCTTTTGTTGATCAGCACTGCTTGACGCAGACAGATTTTCAGCCCAGTCAAATTCGTAGGGCCATACGCATCTACCAACATCTTCACGAAATCATAGTTATCTGACTTGTCTATAGTCTATCTAAAAGTTCTCTAAACTCAACTGATTCCCTGTGATGAATCAATACTGAATACCCATCCATAAACCCACGTGAATATTAGTCAAATTTCACTTCACCGGCAGTCTTCTATATCATGTTCTTACACTTGAGACACGGGCATCTCATCTTTCCGTTCAGATCATCAGCATGTTCTATTGATTTGTTCATAAAATTGGACACCCCGTCACGGTACGCATCAACTAATCCCCTCCCATCAATCTTTATCCTACGGTACATCTAACTTCAGTCGGCATCCATCTTTAATTAAAGAAAATACCAAATTAGATCAAGAATAATCATGAATGTGGTCCAAACATGAATTTAGTTTACCTAGTTTATATCTCTACTCTAAAGGGGTTAGGCTTCTATCCCGTTCCTGGATGCGTCTCCTCACTAGTGCCAATCTTAAGCACGTTTCTACTATTTTTAGAAATTTTCAGCAGCACCTCCCCATGGTCTCCAAGTACACGAAATAGACCAAGAAAACTTAGTCTAAGTATGCACTTGGAGAACATATAGAGACACCAGCTGAAAGTTCCTCAAAATTTATAAAAATATACCATGTGCGTTGGCACCAACCTAAGTGAGAGACATAACATCCAGTAACAGTCCCAAATTGGGGACTATTCGATATTCACTCCTAATGAATGAATGTCGAACGGGTTTCTAAGTTGACACCTCCAAAGCATGTATGTCGAACGGGTTTCTAAGTTGACACTTCTATTTAATTTTATTTACTTTTATTTTGATTTTATTTAACTAATTAAGTGCTACTCAGTTTAATTGTATTTATTTTGTATTATATTATTTTTAATTAAATTAAGTCAATTTTTTATTGAATTTAGACTAAAGTTAAATTTATTTTGATTTTATTTAACTAAGTAAGTGATACTCAGTTTATTTTTATTTTATTAAACTAACTAAGTAAGTGCTACTCAGTTGAATTATTTTCGACGGAATTCGGTCGAGAATAGAGGTATTCCGTCGAGAATAGTGTTTTTTTTAATATTTGATTTGTTTTTACAATATCCAGGCATTTAACCCACATCTTGTACATGTACTTGTATTCCCAACGTCACATACACATACACAAGCTAACAATATGTCGAACGAGTTTAATTGTATTAATTTTATTTAATTTTATTTAACTAAGTAAGTGCTACTCAGTTTAATTGTATTTATTTTTTATTATATTATTTTTAATTAAATTATGTCCATTTTTTTATTAAATAGAATTGAATTTAATTTGTATTATCTTAAATTAAATCATATTTTTATTTTATTTAAAATAAAATTATTTATTTTATTTTAATTTAATTTAATTTAAATTTATTTGTATTGTATTATATTATAATATTTAATTTATTTAAATTTTATTATCTTAAATTAATTAAATTTAATTTGTATTATATTATATCATATTTTTATTTTATTTTATTTTACTTTAAAATAAGTAAATGTTACTTATTATATTTTAATATTAGAAACTAATTATATTAATTATTTAAATTAATTAAAATGAAGTAAGTAACATTTAATTAAATTAAATTAAATTAAAATTTTCAAATTTTCAAATTTTTTTATTAAATTAAATTATTTAATTTATTCTAGTTTAATATTAAGAAACTAAGTAAATTCTATTTATATTATTATAATATTGGGAAGTATAAGGAATATATACAAGTGTATAGTGCCTCCAAATTTTGTAATTGATTAATTCTGACAGAAATTCGATCGAGAATTCTGTCAGAAATAACAAATATACCTATTGCTAAGCTATACCTAAACATAATCCAAATTTTATCAAACCCAAATTGCAGTATAAATATCAAACCCAAATTGCAGCATATATCAAATCCAAATTGCAGTAAATATCAAACTGAAATTGCAAACATATATATGAAACCCAAATTGCAGCATTCCAAACCCAATTTGAACAATATTATAATCAGCCTTAACATCAATTTATATATATATATCCCAAATAAAAAAATACCCCCTAAATTATATATCAAACCCAAATTAAACTATAATTCAGCCAAGTTCATCAGTTTCAACTCTAACAAAATAAATTAAACATTAACACAGCCAAACACAAAATCAGTGGCTCGCATATAAACCCTAATCCTAACACATCTGAGTTGAAGTTTGAAAATTACCTCACTTGAAAAATTGCTAACCACTGCTGGAGGGGAAGACAAGACTGCCGAAGGGGAGGAGAAGGCTGTCAGAATATGTGGGTCGTCGCCGGAGGGAGGAGGGAGGAGAAGTGGTTGCCGGAGCAAAGAGAGATAATGAGAGAGGGAGTAGGTGCAGAGAGAGAGAGAGTGTGAGAGAGTGAGGGGGAGAGGAGAGAGAAAGAGAGAAATGAAATGAGGGAGGCGCTGAAGAAGATGCTGCTAATTAGGTTTTAAAATTTATTGTGACGAATAAACTGTTTGAATTGTGCTTCTGGGGACAGAATCCATCAAGAATTTTAAATTATAATTTTAAATATTTATTGAGTTATATAAATATTTAATGGATGTGTTTATTGTTGAATAAATATTTAATTTGATTTGACTTGATTGGTTAATTATTTGTTAAGTAAATAATTAAGGAGTTAAGAAAATTAATTGTTATGATTTAATATTTTAATTTACTTTAATAATTAAGTTAGAGAGTTTATAATGATTAAATGAATTATTATATTTTAATTTGAATTTGTAATTAAAATGATGTGTTAGTTGATTAAACAAATTTATAATTATAGAAAAGTTATAATTATGTTGTATTGGTTTATGTGTCAAAGTAATTTAATAAATTGTTATTAGAATTAATTAAATTGATTATTAAAATTTAATTAAATAAATGTGTGACAAATAACCTTTCTATAAATGACTTATTAAAATAAATTAAAGGAGTTTAATTTAGTTTTGCCAAACAAGACTTAATGCATATTAAGTCTTTAATCTAATTGTGTTTTACCAAACAAGGTGTAAGATTTAATGGGTTATTTTTTTTATTAGCTAGCCAAATAAGCCTTATGGCTTTTGGTTTTTAAAAGTTAGATAACTGATGTCAGTTATACATATATTAATATTATATATTTAATACATATATTATTACTATACGTTATATGTTAGTACGTAAGTTAGAGTTAGGAGAAGAAAGACTCAGAAGAAGAAAAGAGGAGAAGAAGAAGAATACAGAGAAAAAGTGAGAGATAACTTGTAAGAATCCTAGAGAGATTTTGAGAAAAGAATTGGGGAAAAGAAGTCTTGTTGATCAAAGGAAGAAAATTTTCACCTTCTAGCATACAAGGTATCCTCTTACCCTTTTAAAATTCTAAAAGTTGTGGTTGTCTTCTCTTCCAAAATTCTCTATAAAAATCTTTGTAGAGGTTGAATTAATTGTTATATATAGTTTATATGATAATGTAGTCATTGTAAAACTGTTTTCATAAGTTTATATATGAGTATAGTCAATGAATTCATGTTATATATATAATTTGTGAAGAAAACCATATTACATTGAGTTTATAAGAATATATATGAATATAGCTTAGTTTAAAGTAAAATTAAGGTTTAATTAGTTGTTTAATTTATAAATTGACTATTGAATTTGAAAGAGGATGAATAAACATAAGCATAGTATGTTGAATTAACTGTTTTGGTTGAGAACAAAATCACAGTGATGATTTTTCACTGAAACTTTCAAAAAAATGAAGCTTTAGTAAAGATAATAAAAATTAATGGTTGTAATTTGGATGTTTATGTTGTTTAGATGGCTAGAAACGCGTTAGAAAATATTAGATTATGTTTCTGTAAACCTATTACACCTTGGGTAGGTTGGTATGGTTATTAGAAAGGAGCTTGGAGGCCTAATTTGGCTTTCCTTAGTGTTCTAGAGCTTAAATCGCAAAATCGAAGCATGTACCCTGCCCCGGAGGGCCCCCCGATGTAAAAACCCCAGCCCTGGAGGGGGGGGGGGGTGTTCTGCCAAGTCGAAAGTTTGAAAAAAAAACTGATCGGACATAGTTTATTAAAATGAGCATAACATTTTCATACGAACTCCGATTGATGCGATTAAAGATGATTCAGAAACGAGGACGAATAGGCATATAACGTTTATGCTTTAAGGTTTTCAATTCGAAATTGTTATGAAGGGTCAAAATTGCTATCTTTAGGACTGTTGTGTTTCTGGGGGCAATCGGAGGGCGTCGAGCATGCACGTTTGCTAGTGTAGTGCTCTTGACGATAAAAGATGTTGTTATAAGTTAAAAACATGAATGTTAGTATATATAATGATGCTTAACATTAATATAATGATGTATTAGATAAGTTATAGAAGCATAGTAAGCATACACAAGAGAAATCAAATCGTGGGTGATTTAATAAACGTCGAACGCTTGATAAGTGTTAATGAATGTAAAAAGTGTTTTAATTCAAATGAAATGGATATTATAAGATATGGAATGGGTTTAATATAAAACCCATAATTATTCCTAGCAAGACTAAAACACTAATATGAATTTCGAATATTACATAAGTCGAAAATGTTAACATAATCTAATTGAACATTGTGTGCTAATTAATAGGAAAGATTATGAGATGTGGAGTAGAGTTTACATTACAATTTCTATGTGTTGTTATGGGACTAATAGTTGATGTGTATGATTATATAATTGTGTAGGGCACGTGAAGTGTAGATAACTATAAGCTGTTAAACTGTTATTGGTAAACAACGATCAAGGCAAGTCTTTCAGTTCCTATTTGTTATGTGAAATTGATGATGAACTGTTTTAACTAATTGTTGCAAAGAGCATAATGTGTTCTATATATATATTGAAAGTATGAAACGTTAAAGTCAATTTATGACTACGTTGATTAAATAATGAATGTTGATTGAGTAAGAAACTCAATCTTTATACTTGTTATATGAAATGCAGCATGTATGTTGTGTTAGTCCAATGTTTATGAGATATATGTTGAGTATGTTATTATGTGCTATGTGATGCATGAAAACTGTTAGATTTTGCTAGGTTGTCGAGCTTAACCTTGCAAATAACCATTTTTGCAGGTTAAAGATTTAAGGTAAGGATATGTGCTACTTGAATTATAGAGATCCATATTCACGAAGATTACTTATGTTTTATGGGAAATGAATTTAATATTTTGAATGTAACATGTTATTGAATTGTAAGTTGAGCTATCCGGTGTATATTGATATCTATTTCTAATGTAAGACTTGGTATAGTCATTTTTGTTATAACGATTCATGATATAAATTTGAATCGAAGAGATGTAATGTAAAGGTTACGATTTCGGGCAATAAAGAGGGAAATGTATAAAAGTTTTAAATATTCCACATTTTTAGTGATTTTTAATATCGAATAATGATGTAAAGATAGATTAAAGTTGTATTGTTAACGATCGAGAAGGAGAATATTATTGTATGAATTTTGGGGTCGTTACAGTTGGTATCAAAGCTGTAGGTTATAAACCTTAGGTAGGAGTACCTTAGGCTATAACCTTAGAGAAGAGATGTGAAGATAATGAAAGAATAAGCTCAAATAGAGTTTGAACAATAACAAGTAATTTAAGAAATTTATAAATGAAGTTGGAAATTCTTAAAGCAGGAATTGTTATATATACAAGAAGATTCAAAGAAGAATCTTGAAGAGATATAAAGATAAGAAATGGGAGTTACTGTAATACTCGAGAATTTCCACGTATTATAAAATGAATATATTAATGGAAATACGATTTATGTGAAAATAAATATTATTGTTTTATGCGTCGGTTAATATAATTGATTGGTATTAAATCAATGCGTATTAAGAAATGTGAATTGGCAATGAGAAGTGTGAAATGCCTTGTGTGGCATAATGCGAAACGAGAAAATTCATTAAGTGAATTAAAATGGGAAATAGGAGGATTAATCGTATCGATCATGTGATTTCGTATAAGTAATCAATACACTCGTAGACTCGTAGTAACACTCATGTGGAGATCATTTCATTTCATGTATAACAAGTTAGCATTGAAAATTGGCACACGCGTAGTCAAGACTAGTCTTAGCGCATCGTCAGAACTACAGTAGCAATTTCTATTTTGTCCCAAAGAAGATAAAATCAAGTTGCGCCATCGATCGATTGAGTTAGTTACATTATTTTGTAGCACTGAATTGGGGGACATTAATGTTATATGTGTAACATGGATGAAAACATATGATAGGAGTATAATGCAATGAAAAATGTTATGTCCAACAAAGGAATTATTAAATCAGTAATTAATATTAATTAATTATGGGAAATGGATTTCTTTGCAACTAATTAATAATATGTGATTATTATTATTTACAATATATCTATAAATGTAATACTAATATTATCAATAATTAGTGGTTATGAAAATCCATAAATTATCAATGAGAAGTGGAATAAATAATATTGGTAAGAATTAATCAAGGAAGTGAATAAATTATTTAAATGACACAAATAAGTAGTTATTAATATTATATTGATAATTATGTGCATGTGAGCAATAGTACAACTATACTATATATAGTGCGATTATGACATTTACACATGACTATATAATAAGTTTTATAAAATTATATGGTATGATGCAATTTGAGTAAATATATTGGAACTATATGTTATAAATACATTATGAAATGTGTATGTAACAATATGTATGTGGGTAGACATTAACATAGAATGTGCATGGATTATATGTATATTACATCACACCCACTACCTTGAAATGTTAAGTCATAGTGTGACATTAGGTTATAATATATGGTTGGTATAACATAAGAGTAAAATGTGTATAAGTATGTAGTCTAAGTGTTGTTGAGAGTTTCTTTTATCCCAAAATGAGTGGCACAAGGACATGAATAGTGACTACAAGCTATCATACGTAAACTTCTAGCTGCTAAATCCTAGATGATCATGCTAGCTAGGTAGTTGGTATGGAGTGGTTGAGCCACCCTTCATGAACCATTGTTCCATTCCATTGCACCATGAATTCAAGGTTTGTGTAACACCAATGCCCAGTCCATACTTCTTCTTTAAATAGCAGACATGTTATCAGTGGTGTTGCTTGGAAATTGTCTGAGATTTGCGAAGTAGGAGTTTGGAAGCATACAAGTGATCTTAGAGCTTAGGAGTTCAATTAGGAGCAAGTTCTTTCACAACTTGGAGGTATAATTTCATTACTAGCCTTCTAATTTCAGTTTCTGTAAAACAGAGTTTTGAGTTCTTAAATTTCAAATTCTCAATTTTGTGGAATTGAATGTTAGTATGGTTGAATAATGTTCATATGGAGGTTATATGACCTTACAAGCATGTTTAAACTGATAAATAAGTGGTTAGGAATGATTTCGTGAGTAAATTCTGTGTTTGGGTTAAACAGTTGTCGAGGTTCACATGCTCTGGCTCGAACAGTACAACGCAATTGCTACCGAATTTACATCGAGGCCTTGTGCAAATTGCATCTGATCCTCTGAATTTTGTTTTAAGTTCTGTTTTGAAATTCTGTTATAGTACAATGACTTAGCATAGCATGAAAGCATATTTAAGGAGTATATTTAGAGATGTGGACCTAATGTGAGCATGTTAGACTAGCTTAACATGATTAAAAAGAGTGTGTACCTTAAAATGGATTTAAGGACTTAGAAATGAACTTATTGTGTATGTATGACATGTGGGTATACTGACTTTGCAAGCATGTTAGTATGACTTAGAAATAAATGAATAAACCATTTGCTTGTTTTTGTGTGATTAGAAAGGGAACATGAGTATGTTGAACCTACTAGTAAGCCTTGAACGTGAATTGTTGTCAAACTACCTTAAGGATTTGAATCTAACTTTTGTGATCGTGTTTAATGATGCTCTTAGGCTCACTCATGTAGTATAAACGTATATATACCATGCTTGTATATCTCATTTCAAGAAAAGCATAAACGAAGCCTATTTTCAACTAAAGCGGTATTAGTTTCACATATATATGTTATGAATACTCGTACGCATGCTTAACATGGGAGTTATAACTATCTTGTATGTTAGAGAGCAAGCATGATAAGTTTTGTGGTTTCATGACCCTAACTTGTTGAAATAGTTATTTTAGGAATATGTTATTATGAAAAGGAACCTAGATTGACTTGAGAAGCATGAGAAGACCTTTAATATAACATATATAGCATGTGTGATTGTTTTGGTCAAGCCGGACAGAAACCATAAGGCAAGAAATGAAGTCTTGGCATGGCGAGGAATGAATGCATTGCTTGCCCGGAATCTAAACTTTGCCATGGCATTATTGTGCCGTGAAGCGATCATGTTTGAGTTCTGTTTTGGGTCTGATGTTTGAAGCATGCCTATATGATGTCTTTAACTTGTAATATATGATCAACATGCTATATAATGTGTTAAGGAACATGCCATGTGATAGAAATAAAGGTTGTTCATAACTTTCGAATAATAAGACCAAAATGATGTTTACATGATATCAAAACAAAGTTACGTGCGTTGAACTTGTGATGATGTATAAACTAATTTTGTACCATATGTGAGTACTTGAGTCATGTCAAGCTTGATTAAGGACTGTGTTAGCTAATTAACCTTGTATACATATAATACGCTATAAATAGGATTCAAAAGGTTGAGTTATTAACGTGGATAATCTACGCTTAAGGCATGTATCCGAACCCTACTATTATTGTTGTGCAATATCATTGCATTATTTTATTCGACAAATACCGTAAGCTTATCCCTTTGAATACAAGTTATATTACTTTCTCATTCAAGTAAGCTAGTAAGTTAAACCCTGGTGAAAGCTTTTATTCATGTTGAAACTAGTATTTTCCTTGAATATTGTGAAAGAGTCGATTCCATTTGATTCGGCTAGACTATATGCATGTTTATAAAAACTGCCCAAACCAATTGATTGGAGCAAAAATCTTGAAAATTGAGTTGAACAACCCTTTTGGTAAGGGGAGTGTATGTCGTTGGAAACCCCAACACATGAATGAATATTATTGTGGTGTTATGCATAACGTATAGTATTGTAGATTGATCATCTATAGTACTTGATATTTTTGGGTTATCAGTTTAATATTGGTAACTCTAGTAAAAGTTTAATAGTCCTTAGTGACTGCTCAGTATAAATTGTTATCCAGTTGAATACCTTGATAGTCGTTGAATTAATATATATCTGTTGATTCATATAGAATTATCGTTTTTATTCAAAGAATTGTTGATATTTTGTACCCAAAATGTTATTCTGATACTGTGAACTATCCTAGAAATGACATTCCGTTATTTCAAACCTTGTGATATTATATCCTATACCCTTGTTGTATATTACTTGCTGGGCAATTTGTGCTCATTCTTGTTTATTTAAAACCTTTCAATTAAGGCAGAACAGGGAGGTGTATCTGGGAAAGACAAGGGCAAGGACAAAGCTACCAACTAGCTTGTCCCTTTATGTTTAAATTAATCATGTTTTATTAAGACTATTTGCAGACTATGTTTAAGCTTAAGTAAGATCATGTAATAAGTCTTTATTAGATATTATTATGTAATCTATTAAGCACTGTAGGTTGCGAGACTTGGGGGAATAATTATAATAAATCATTGTATATTATTCTAAATTAGATCTTTCGTTGCAAATGTATGATTTTAGTTATTATGGTAATACTTTGAGAACGTGATGAACCGAATTCGGGTGACCAAGTGGAGGTCAAAATTTGGGGGCGCCACAGTTACCTAACTTCAACAGCCAAGATAACGAATAATGTCGTAAATGAAAGGAAAGAAAAGGTATCGTAAAACAAAACGATCACGAGTTAAGAAAATAATTTTAATGGAGATGATTATAGAATAAGATCACGATGTGATCTGTTTAAGTTATAGAAGAAAGATGGTCTGTATTGTTTGAATAATTATAGCTTAATGCTATGAAGATGGTGTACTATGAAATAGTACGAGATAACTCACGATGAGTTATAGATGATGTGATACGAGGAATTCATATCAAGCAAAGAGAAAGTTAAGAGTAAGATAGAGTTAGGTGGGATTTCCGTTGAGGACTCATGTAATGGCTGAGTTGTACAAATCTTTGTATGGGCGGGGGTTTTGTGCTTGCACTCAGTTTATCATATTGATAATCATTGGAATGTTGGTGTCGCGGTATCAATGTATATGTGGCAAAAAGGTGATTCTTTTCTCATGGGTATGTTTGATAGTTAGAAACTATTAAGATTAGTCAGATAATATTAGGATTAGGTGTTGTTTTTAAAACTAATGCATATGGTAAGTTCGTGACTCATAATAATATGGTATATTTTGAACCCCTCAGCGAATGGACGCCTATGGTCTGTCTAGGATAAGTTCTTAAACTCATATTATTGTGGCAAGTCCTGAACTTCCAATGTGCGGTAAGTTTGATGAACTAGGTATAATTAAGTGTGAATGGAGTATTGAGGATGATAGGAATAGATAGACCTATTAAGCAATGGATCAGTATAGAAAGTGGAGACATAGGTTTTTCCAAATCTTCTAGCTTTGCTAGATTCTCGAAATTTGTTGACTTCATGCCGATGGTTGTACTTTTAATTTTTGAAAAATGTTGGATCACACTAGTGAACCAAAGAATTTTTAAAACAGTGTTATTATTCGTATATCTATGTTGTTTATTTCGGCTAGAGAAAAGAAATGATTTTTTTTTTATTTTCAAAATATATTTTAATTATATGTATCGGGTGATATGATAAATGATGGAGTCATCAATGCAATGGAACCTGGTGTTGGATGTGATCATATGATCGTCAGCCCATTATGATGAGATGTAGTATGACAACGTCATAATCATGATGCCATAAAAAGATTTTTGAGATTTTTTTAAGATATGAGAATATATATATATATATATATATATATGTATATTTTGATTAATGTCTGAATTTTTGTAGATGTAACGCCCCCAAATTCAGGTACTTGAAACCCGAACTCGGTGCTTTACGATACCATTTCTATGAGCAGAATAATACTAATAATAATAACAATAATATGAATATGAAACTTAATTTACATATTCATCAGAGTCTACTCCCAGGTACGCGACCTTTAACCATTCATTTTCATGTACGTAATAGTTATCATTGTCTTAATAAAGTCATACTATTACAAAGAATACCAAAAATCTTATTCTGTTTGCTTTCCTTTTCCTTTGTTTCTGCATGACCCTTCAGGTTGATCACGATTGGCTGAAATGATTTAAATTAAGCAAGGATAAACATTTGAATGCCCAGCAAGTAATAGCAATTATAAATATATTTAGCTGAAAGGATTAAATGTTTTCTTTATACATCACTTCTACAATAATTCAATAGTTGTGAAGTAAACTAAACCGATAATAATAACATAACAACTCTATATCACATTTTTGAAATTACGTATTGACTATAAATAGGTATTAGTCGACAGACTATGAACATTGTTTTTAGTTTTCGCTAAGGTTTAGCAGAACTTCATCTTCAAACCGTCATAACTTACGGGCGTTAGGTTGTACTTCCCATGGGCCCTGTATTGATCAATACTACATACAAGAACGATATTATCGTTCACCCTGTCCGCCTTGGGCGCATAAAAGTTTTCCCTTAATCGGGATGTTCATACTTAGTCTAGAATCCGCAACAAAACAATTTGATTGGATACAAGAAGGTTTTATCATATTGAACGATATTTCTAAATATGTGTCTAGCTGATCAAATAGCTTAGACGGATATATATATATATATATATATATATATATATATATATATCAACATGTGTTTAACTACAATGATTATCCAAGTGAGGACACTTGTATAACCATATTTCGAAATTAACGAATATAATATATATATGAGTTATATATTATAATATCATGTTGATAAACAATGATCGGATATAATATATACGACAATATGGTTAATAATTTAGTACAATAATAATATAAATCTGAAACTTCTTACTCATATCCATTGCATAAAAGAAATGCAAGGGTAGGATACTTGCCTGGTCTGCTGCTTAGAATACACAACTTAGATTTATCTTTTATATAGCAACCTATCAGTAATAAGATCATTTCACTGATTAGAATAACATATCGTAACACATAATACTGCTTATTGCAGTCAGCACATAACCTAATCAGATTGTCACATATATTCAACAGTCATTAAATCACAAACAAACACATATACAAATAATTTATATAAGTCTAGATCAATTTCTGAAACATGTCGGTGTACCGACGGCTTTATCGGGTAATTATCGAGTCTAAGACACTATCCTGTTGTTCAATATCTGTATGTATCAGTCATATTATTTTTAAATGACTTATAATAATTTTTAAACATTTATTATAATTTGTCCTAAATTTTCAAACACCAGAATCATTATTAAATGATTTAAATATTAAATAATTCTATTATGATTAACATTTAATTAATATTAAACTATTACTAAAACCATTGCTAAAATATTAAAGTTATTTATAATAACTTAGAATATTTTTAAAGTATTAATATTACCCTTAAATGATTTTTAAAACATTTAAAATCATTTTTAATTAATTACCATTAATATTAAAGTATTAATGTATTATTTATCAAAATATTAAAAGTCATTAATTATAACTTCAAATATTTTTAATTCATTTATATCCTTTTTAAATGATTTTTAAAGTAATAAAACCATTTTAAAACTATTTATTTAATATAATTATTAAATAAATTTAATATCATTAATATTAAACTAATAATCATTAATATTAAATTATTAATGAAATTATCCTTTAAATATTAAAAGTTATATTTTATAACTTAAAATATCTTTAAACACTTTATTTTTATTTAAAATGATTTTTATAATAATAAAATCATTTTAAAATAATTTATTTAATATAATTATTAAATAAACTTAATATCATTAATAATAATTAATTAATGAAATTTACTTTTAAATATTAAAAGTTATATTTTATAACTTAAAATATTTTTAAACTATTTAGTTTCATTTAAAATAATTTTATAATATTAAAATCATTTTTAATTAATTTTTTTAATATAATTATTAAATAAATCTAATAACATCAATATTAAATAATTAATTAAATTTGCTTTAAAATATTAAAAGTTATATTTTATAACTTAAAATATTTTTAAATAACTTATTATCATTTAAAATGATTTTTAATATAATAAAATCATTTTTAATTAATTTATTTAATACATTTAATAAATAAATTAATTACAAATAATATTTAAATAAATACTAATATTTATGAAAAATATTTCAAATTATTAAAAGTTAAATTTTATAACTTAAAATTATTTTTGAAATTTTTGAAAATTAATTACTATTTTTAAATAATTTTCAGAAATTAAAATAATGAAAATTACATTGTTTGTCGCTAAAGACTGCCTATAGCGACAGAACCGACGCTATAGGTATTTTTCATGTTCTTGGCTAAACCTAGAACATTCATGCCTGTTTTCGAGTGGGCTACTTTGACCGTGCTTAATTCTTAAAACAAATGTTTCTGGGCAATCTTTGACTTAGATCGTGTATTCCTAATGCAACGCTACAATACCCAACAACAAACATGGCCAACAAGCATAGCATAAGTGAGATATAGAGCCTTGAACAAGCTGTTAGAGCTGTTCTTCATTTCTGGGTTACCCAGAAATGAAGAACAGTTCGACTGTTCATATTTGGGTCTCCACAACTTGCAATCCGTATATTATTTTTATGATCTATAAGCTACAGTGTGTAGTCAGTATTTAAACGAAGAGATCTAACACAAAACATCAACAGAATAAACTTCAAATCGTCGGTCAAACCATGTCATAACACATGGCCATAGGTTTTCTAGGTTTTCTCAGAAAACCGGATCCGTGATCATACTACCTACTTTGACCAGCCACTAAATCCAGTGTATTTGATATATAGTGGTTATAAAAGCATGAATATAAAGTTAACATAACATACTAAAATTTAGACTCAAGATCCATAACAGAACATCAACGTACTATCAGATCTAATGCTTAGAAAAACTTGTCAGACGCTGCAAACTACTTTCTAGGTTACCCAGATTTCCTCTGGTCATGCCCGGTCAACGGGTTTTGACCAAGAATAACTTACGATCGAGACATGTAATCACAGTGGTTCCACTTCCAGATTAAAGAACATATAACAAGCTACATATTTCAACTTTAAAACATCAAAAATCAAAAACATGCAGAGATCTACAGCCACTGAAATTCATTGTCAGACCACAAAACAAACTTTTTACATATTTTGCAAAACTGCAAATCCGAGCCTCTAGATCTTATGGATCTAACATCTAGCAACCCAGATCATCTTTATACACCATATATAACATGTTTAACAAAAAATATATAACATCTAACAACAGATCAATGGTCAGATTTTAGGTTTAGGGTTTATACCATTATGTACAAATCATTGATTCTATGTTCATGATCTGTTAAGGGTGTTCGTGGGGCTTTGTTTTGGGACTGAAATACTTTGTATTTTCGGAGGTTTTAGAGAGAGAAGCTCAAGGTTGAGAGTTTGGCAAAAATAAGTGAGCAAAATGATTTTTTCTCTCTCCAATCGATATATATATACACTTAGATACAATGTATTATGCTGAGATATGAGGCTGATCTGCTGGAATTTAGTCACATGGGGTTAGTAAGAGTTGGTAAACAACCTCAACTTTGCTAGATACACAAGTAAGCATCAATTATGCAATAAGGGTAATTTGGTCTTTTCGCTTGAGAATTTAATGGCAAAAATGTCATTTGTCTAACCCGTAGGGTTTAACCCTTAGGGTTTAACCCTAAGGCTTTGTACAATAATTTCTAGCATTTTGCAATTAGGGTTTTAAAAATAAAATTAGTTTCCTAAAAATGCAATTTAGAGATTACTAATTATAATTAGTTTTCTAATGACATAACTTGAATATTTTTGTTTTAAAGTCCACTAATTATATTTAACTTTGCTAATTTAGCAATTAGGGTTTACAATTAGTAATTAGGTTTTCTAATATAAATAGTAGAGTTCTAATCATTTGGGTTTTAAATTACTAATTAGGTTTTTCCTAATTAACAATAATATCTATCATTCATGATATAAATCATATTAACATATTTTCTGAATGAACAAAACTCCAGTTTAGGTTTCAAATTAGGGTTCTAAATATTAGGGTTTTATAATTAGGGTTTTCCATAATTAGCACTTAAATTCTATATTATGCAACACAAATCACATCACACAATCATTACACAGTCTTGGATCTCCCATTTGAGTCTTACAGTAGTGTTAGACAAATTAATATTAGGGTTTGGTCATGATATATTAAAATTGACCGACCCTTAACAGTTCACACATATACAGTACATATTTATAGCACTGAAATATCAAAATATAATTAATATTATATTATTATCATAATTCCTTGTTCCAGAACCAGAATTAGGGTTTATCAGTAACATTAAAACTGTTCCCTACATTAACCTTACACACATAACACACATATCTATAACCCTGACAAATAATAATATAATAATATTATTCTCATTCCTTGATCAAAAATCCAAAATTAGGGTTTGGACTCCATATCTAATTTATTCTTCATATATAACATTATTAATTAAGTTAAAATAATTAACTTAATTAATCTAACATAAATTCATATAATAAAATAAATAATTATTATAATAATTCTAAAAATCATTTCATATATTATTTCTATAATATATAATTATATTTTCGTGGAAAATAAATAATAAAAACATTTCTACTATAAAATTAATTATTATAAGAATATACTTTATAATAATCAATAATTCTAAAATAAAATGATTTAAAATTATTCATGTAATAAACATATTTTTATTTATCACATAAATATATACTCTTTATCTTGTACAAATCCTCATCTTTAAAATAATAAATAAAAAATAATTATTCGCAAAATTTCTTATTTAATTATATAAAATAAAATCGGGTTATTACATTCACCCTCCCTTATAAAGATTCTGTGACGCCCCCAAATTCGGGTCTATTTCAACCCGATAGATGGTGCTCTACGGTGCGACAGTTCACACAAACATTTAATTGAAAAAGCCTCAAAAGAAAGAATCTGTCTTATATATATTCCAAAATAATACTACCATTCCCCAGGTTCTTTATAACCGTTACATTTGTTCTTGTCATAATATCAAATATTATCATTACAAACCTATACTATTACATAGGTAAGCTACAAGTTCTCTTTAGCCTTCACTTTATCCTTATCGAATCCTTTGGTCATATCGCTACAAAATTTGCCGATCATATGGTTCAAGCAAGTGTGAGCATAACAAGCTCAGCAAGTACAACAATTTCATTTTTAAAAGCATGCTTAAAACATAGGAATCATATATCTTCAATAACTGGATGATAGTTACGAAGTACTATCAATAATTCAAAATAGCATTCATTTTCCTTCAAAACGTTTTGCAATAACAATATTCCGTAAATCATCAATTCTAGTTCAAGACGTTAACATCTTATAGTTTCTTTGAAAAGGACAACCCAACACGAAGTCCGTAAGTCCGGCATAGCCTACGAGTACATCTAGGTGATCAGCCTATAGTACCCTATGTTGATCAAAACTACATCCATTAAACGTGTGTACGTTTAAGTTGTGGAAACCTCACGTGCCCATCGAATAGTCGATGAAAATACATTTGTTTATTCATATTCAGGCTTACTTTGAATCCATACCAATTAGTTGGCGTAGGATACCGTTAGCAATTCTATATTGAAAGTCTTGTAAACATTTCAATCAATCTATCAAGATTAGTCTAGCCGAGCTAAAACTGGCATCGACTCTTTCTTCAAAACCATACATGCATCTCATAATTTGAATTATTTAAAAACCTGGCTAACACGAAGGTTAGACAAGCGTTTAAGAAAAACTTGCCTTCAGCGTCTGCTACAGTATAATTACGTTTCCCTTTGAGTCCTTACGATCTCTACAACACATAACCACATAACATACCACATCAGGTCATGAATGAACATACATTGTTCCTAAAGAATCTTACCCTTCTTCTCAATCTGATCCCGTATTAGATTTGTTATTTATTGGTTTCGGCTTTCCGTCATTCTTTTACATTGTTCTTACCAACTTCTTTCTCCTCAATAACTTAAGTGAAATTATTTCATTAATACAACTCAGTTCAAGTTAAGTATTTTTCCTCACAGCTTTCTAACGTCCTTATGTTATTAATCCGAAACTCGATCGTCATTAGTTAAGTACACTTATTGTACATCGTTCTTGTTTATATTCCATTAACTTTCTTTAACTCTAAGTGATCATACTTGAGTTTTAATTATGATTTAACAATGTTTTATTAAGTCCCTTAGTTTGTTACTACTCAATTTCCCTTCATCTTCTACTTGAAACTATTCTTTCCTGTCTAGCTTTTAAGTTTGGCGTCATGGCCGCCATGTTGTTGTTATTATTATGCTATTTGCGTATCATCCATTAGGGCTTGAAGACTGGACTCAGCGCTGCGACGCGAGTCCCTTTGTTAAATGGTTCTTACTGTTTTGCGAGTTCATAGGGATACTGAGCCACTTTAGGCTGCTGACGCGACTCTTTTTTGCCTTGGACTGAAAGCCATGCAAGGCCGATTGCTTTCAAAGTTAGAAAATTTTTACAGACTTTTCTTTTAATGAGATTTCCAGCTTCGTAACTTCTTCGTTATAAGTCCGAATTGGCTTATTCAAGAGCCTACGGTTCACAAATTACATACTCTACATGTTGATTCAAGAATTTTATCGATCTATTCGAGTTTGTTTGCTAAAAATTCACCTATTAGTCCATTTTTAATGAAAACGATAAACGTTCATGAAAGTTCAATGCTCGTTTCTTCGTTCTAAGTTGGAATCCGGCCATTTTCAAGTTCGCAATTCTATAACGCCAAATAAGACTTGTCTCCATTGAAAACCAATGTTTCCAAGCTCAATATCAAAATTCGACTTCCATTCCGAGAATTTCATGAATTCGACGATCGTCGTCTAATCGTGTAAATTCCTGCGAAACTTTGTTACTTGAGATTTTTAAACCATTTCACTTGGATTCGATCCATTATACTAACATCTTGACATACATGCTTCATTAACTTATAAACATGATAAGTTATTACTTGTTCTTAATAAGTTAAAAACTCATAAACTACTTATAATTCTATTTCTTATGATTTATCATGGCTTTAATCTTTTAACCATCATTCTTACATCTTCTTATCATACTAGTGCCATTAATGTAAACATGTTACAATTTCTTATTAAGTTCCTACCAACTTCCTCACCATTATCATATGACAAGTTCTTACAAGATCTTCATAAGCTCATAACTTATATAAGTAGAAATGACTTGTTCATGACTTATTACGGCTTATTAAGACTTAAGCCCTTTGGTTTATCATTCCTTAGCATACTAGTTCTACCAATACCCCCTTCTCTAACAATGGAAGAGAAAGAGAATCAAGGTTTATGAATACTTACTCTTTGATGTTCACTTGCTAAGCCTTAATCTTTTTCTTGCTTCTTGAATATCTAACAAAGGAAGTCTAGCTTTTATAAGTGCTTATTCTCTCAAGCCACTAAGCTCTCAACTTATGAGTTGTTGGATGAAAAACTAACAACTAACAAATGAAATCTAAGCTTGCTATTTATAGGCAAACCAAAGTTAGGGCATAAGGGTCATTAATCCCTCCACCTCCTTACTATTCCAAGCTTATTAATCAAGTAAACTTGCTCCCCACATATACTTGATCATCACAACACTTAACCATTAAGTTTTCTTAACTTATTCTTTACTTAATCCTTAAGTCTACTTGCTCATCACATAAAGGTACTTTGCTTGTCCACCACACTTACTTAACTATTAAGCTACTTGCTTATTACTCAACTTATCTCTTGTTTAGCACTTAAGATTACTTGCTCCTTACTTCCTTTACTTGGTCATCACATTAATGCACTTTGTGTGATCACCACACTAACTTAGCTTCTAAGTTTTCTTGTTCATCACATCAATTTCTTGTCCACCACTTTGGACTATCCATGGTTTGCTCCATGGTTTGTACCCATTAGATATTTACTTTGGGCCTTAGCTTAATTAACTTACTTAATCATTTGGGCTTCTAGAATAATTTTACCTTGTGCTTGTAATTAAACAAACATTGGGTTTGCATTAATAAACTCACATTGGACTTACCCATCCAATACTTGGGCTCACATAATACTTAACAAATCCTACCAATTCCTTTCTTTTGGCTTAAAGCCTTATAATATATATTATACGTATAATTCTCGTACTCTAATTCGTATACTTCTTTAATACATACAACATACCATCATTCATATGTACTCGTATAATACCTCATATCATACTCGTATTCATTACTTCGTATAATACCTACATAGTATACGATCATCGCTTAATTCATTAATCTCATTACATTTCCTTCTCATAAATCATTTTCCTCAAACGTTAGGTTTTAAGTCCACAGGCGAAATATTACATTTTTTATAACTGAAATATTATTGGATATTACATCTCACCTCGATATTCTATCATTACGTATTTCTCGAAAGTTCAAAAATAATTCCCGAGCAGAAATGTGTGAATATGGTTTTTTGGAAAATTTCTCGGAAAGCTTTTTTTTTGTCTTAGAAATTCAAACACTTTAATTCTACTACGTAGCCAAAATCCTACGATGTTTTGACATTCCTAGGTCAGAGAACGACGTTCGATTAGCTTGCTC
The DNA here is from genome assembly GCA_020205615.1 of Panax quinquefolius. Lineage (NCBI taxonomy): Eukaryota > Viridiplantae > Streptophyta > Magnoliopsida > Apiales > Araliaceae > Panax > Panax quinquefolius. The sequence goes on from CM035160.1 coordinate 66,014,891, forward strand.
CATAAATAATCAATTAAATTCATTTAATAAAAATAAAAATTTAATTCTCAAAAATCTGATTTTCTCGGGCATTACAGATTCCGTCCCCGGAATCACCGTTTTAAAACTCATACATACATGGGTACATAACATACACAATCATTGCATGTAGATCTCGATCATAATTGATCGAACTAATCTTTAACTATTTAGCATAAAGCTTATCTATCTGATTAAACGGAAATTTGATTTCTAAAAGAACTCAAATTCCTCCTTCAAAATAATTTATAAAATAATTCATTATATATATATAAGAAAATAAAATTTGTTCGAATAATACCTGGAGTTGCATCCACGGCTGCTACCGTATCTCGTACATTCATGCTGAAGACTCCTGGTTTTGTTTGTTGAAGTCGGTCCCGTTATCGCCAATGTCCTTCTGCCTTTCCTCGTATTCGCATTCCTTGTCTCCTTTCTCCTTCTTGGACAGTCTTTCACCTTATGCTCTATTGATTCATAAATTAAACACCCACTATACACTCTTAGATTGGGGAAGTTAGGAGAGATATGTCCCACCTGCCCACACTTATAGCACACAAACGCGTCAACAGGGTCAGTTGATCTTCTAGATCCTGGCAGTACGACGGCCTTGAAGCCTTTGAAATTCGTCAATTGATTTTCTGGCGGCTGTTATTCCATTTTGTTTAGCTTGAGCGATCATATTCGAGAAATTCTGTATCAGGTCTGGTTGTTCTCCAACTTTGTTGACAGGTTCTTCTATCCTTGAGTTTTGTTTTCGTCTTGACGGCATTATCATAAATTATTCTTAAATTCTAAGCCTTATCATATAAGTTTAATATATTAAACTTGTTTCATTACTTAAACATAGATTCATATTCATTTAACGAATACTTTACATAGCATATCACATAATGCTTTAAACATCAACTACCCCTTTGTGACTCAAAAGTCGGGACTTACAGTGTTGACTAACACAAAAGTTGAGAATATTACATTACACAGTCATACTAATCATATATATTTCATTAAACACACCTACACAACAGAACCTACACTACCTATTCACTACGCCTTTTCTTAATCCTTGACAACCCTTCGCTCGATGACCTTCCATCCCACAAATAAAACATGCACCTAGCTTAAAGTCGGGACAATGATGAGAGATATGTCCCTTCATGTCCACAAATGTAACATACCTTTTTCCCTTTCCTGCATACGCCTTCATGTTTCTTGTCACAGTTTGTACATTTTCCTATTTTGTTAGAGTCCTCTTGGTTATTATCGGAATTTCCTATTTCGCGGTCTTTCATCTTTCTTTTCCCATTATTGCTCAGAGCTGCACTCGATATGTTACTTTTGGCTCCCATCTGATCAATTTAGATTTTAAGCTTATCTTGTTCTTCCATTGTTTCTATTAAGGATTTTTGCAATTGACTATTTAGCAGCTTTTCTATTTCCCACAGCTTTTCCAGAGTGGTAACCTGGTTCCTCAAATTTTTCACTTCCGTTGATGCTTGATCAGCTCCAACTTTGGTGTTTGAATCACTATCTGTTAGTTCCACCACTTCCGGATCTGGTACTACGTTTTCCAAAATAACCACCTCATCCGAGTTGGTTTCATTGTGAGCCTCTATTTCAGCTATTGGCTTTGATATTAGCTTGGGTGTATGGATTTGATCTTTCTTCATGCTATAAGCATATAATAAGCCTTTTCCACCTGACATCTACACACATAAATTATCCTGATTAGCATATAGTTTATATACACAACAAACAATAGTTTTATATAAGTTATCTTTTATTTTGTTTGACGATGAATTTATCCGATTCATCTCCTTTTAAACTGTATATGCGTTATTTATATTTTTTAACGTTTCCCTTTGTCCTAAGGTTATAGCCTAAGGTCTAGTACACCTAAGGTTTTTAACCCTAAGCTCTGATACCAACTTGTAATGCCCCCAAATTCAGGTACTTAAAACCCAAACTCGGGGCTTTACGATAACATTTCTATGAGCGGAATAATACTAATAATAATAATATGAATATCAAACTTAATTTACATATGCATCAGAGTCTACTCCCAGGTACGCGACCTTTAAACATGCATTTACATGATACTTAATAGTTATCATTGTCTTAATAAAGTCATACTATTACATACAATAACAAAAATCTTATTCTGTTTGCTTTCCTTTTTCCTTTGTTTCTCCATGACCCTTCAGGTTGATCACTATTGGTTGAAAACATTTAAATTAAGAAAGGATGAGCATTTGAGTGCCCAACAAGTAATAGCAATTATAAATATATTTAGCTAAAAGAATTAAATGTTTTTTTATACATCACTTCTACAACGATTCAATAGTTGTGAAGTAAACTAAACCGATAATAATAACATAACAACTCTATATCACATTTTTGAAACTACATATTGACTATAAATAGGTATTAGTCGACAGACTATGAACATTGTTTTTAGTTTTCGCTAAGGTTTAGCAGAACTTCATCTTCAAACCGTCATAACTTACGGGCGTTAGGTTGTATTTCCCATGGGCCCTGTATTGACCAATACTACATACAAGAACAATATTATCGTTCACTCTGTCTGCCTTGGGTGCATAAAAGTTTTCCCTTGATCGGGATGTTCATACTTAGTCTAGAATTCTCAACAATTGAGCACTCCTAGAATATCCAAAGGAATGAAGTCGCTGGTTGGTATTGCAAAGATACATCCCACCTGAAGTAAAGTAGAGAGCACTCAACAAATGACATGCAAGCTAACAGAAGATCTAAGCATCAACCCAATCGCCATCCAGATTGAGTTATGAAGCCATTCGAGATGAAGTCTTCCACAAGTTGATCATAAGAAGACTTTAGTAACTGACTAAGGAAAGTCAGCAGGTGTAGCAGATGTCAAGTGGTAAGATGACAACGATCTTGGAAGTAACCAGGATCGTAGTGTTTGCTAAATAAAAAAAGAACTGATGGAATGCACACAGAGATACTGGTCAGCTTGTGAAGAACAAGGCTAAAGTTATTAAGCATTGGGTCAGTCCATTGATGATAAGTGAACGGGAGATCACAAGGAGAAAGCAAGATGGACACGCCACAAACCTGAAGTGTCTTGCTATTCAGAAGGGGCCAGAGCAAGGAGTCAAACCATCAGTATCTGAGAGCAGTCGAAGCAAACAAAAGTGTTGAAGCACTGCACAATAGAAGGAAGAGGTGTTCTACACTGAAGATCAAATGAACACTCTTCAAAGATTGTAGTGTTAACTCTACATATCAATAAGAAATATTCAACAAGACACTACGATCAGGTCCAAGAAAGCATACATCAGAATCATAGAGTTCGGTCATCCAAAGATTGAAGAATTGGCAACGGTTCCATCTGAAGGTTGATATTCGGACAAGAGTTTATTGAGAGCATCGATGCAAAAGGATAACCTCTGATCAAGAAATCAGAAGGAGGAAATAAAGTCGTCGACCAGCCCACAACATCAGAATGACATCTCTGACATGGTAGGTGAAAGAGTAGACTACAGTGTCAGAAAGTGAGAAAAGTAGATGTCATGTCACATCTGCAGTCTACACGAAATAACTTAAGATCTACGAAGCAAATCAAAAAGCCTTCAATGGCTAATTTCCAACGGGAAGATTGGGAAGGAGTTTAAATCAACAGAGCTTCAAAGATCAAAAGGTGATGATGATTGCTATGTTGCAGAATTGTTGAGTTGGTAGAATGCTAATGTTGACTCTACGAGTTCCACCTGAGCTTAACAGAACAAGTCTCAGTGACAGTGAAATTACGAAGGTGGAAGTGAAGCAGCTTTGAAGAAGGACTTGAACAGACCAAAGCTTCACTCAACTAAAATGAGAATGCCACTTGAATTGGCATCTAAGCTGAGAGACGAGAATGACAAGAAGATATCATTCAGAAGAGTGTCACCATGAACCTAAAGCTGAACCAGAGCAAGTGTAGAACCATGTCTGCCAACATGATAAGAAGGGTTCAGGAAATGGTGATGATGCACAGCTGACACTATATGAAGATGAGCATAACAGAAGAAGATCAGCTGCACCAAAAAAGATGTGGTCCAGACTCAAAGCAGAATGCAAAGAGGACCACACCAAGCTGCTAAGTACAAAATATGATCAAGCTTATAGACATCTTAGCAGCTCATCACCAACAACAACAACAAGAAGCCAGCATCTAAGGGGTCCTTGTCCAGAGGGACTAAATGAAGTTCCAAGCCTGCGGGGCTTAAAGAGTTCCAAGGGGACTAGAGAAGTTCTAAGTCTGTTGACCTTGAAGAGTTCTAAGTGAACTGAAGTCCCAAGGCTACTGGCCTTGAAGGAATCTTAGTAATTCAGGGTGCTGCCCTTCCTTAGTGGAAATCCTGCTAGTTGAAAGCAGAAGAGTGGATTAGGAGCTTGAGTCTTTGAACCACTTAAAACCCCTTGTGTCTTTTACTTTATGTCATTTACATTATATACTTTCTTTGCTATAAATCTAAGCATGTATGTTTTTTAGCGCTTACAAATGAACTAACTCTAAGAACAATGTATATATGATTATGAATATATCAATGAAGGGGATCTTTTACTTATTCCACTATGCTTGAAAAGATTCTTATGTTTGTCATATGCTAAATCATTAACAATACAAAATAAATGAGAAAAGTATTTGAAATTAAAAAGGATCTATTCAACCCCCCCAATTCTAGATCTATATTATGCCTACTGAGGGAACTAACAATTGGTATCAGGGCAGGTTCTCATGCTATTCAAAAGGTAATCGCTTTGAGTCTGATCCTAGGCAGAAACATTGTTCTAAACTTGGTTTAGTAGTAAGTCACTTGTTATATGCAGATGAGCTCACATTTGGAAATACTGTGTACAGGTAAATGTGTATATACCCTTGAAGCTGCTCAGATTGGTCCATGCTCTTGATTGCCATATCAACAAGACCAATCCTTGTCCGCGGTCAATCTTGTAGTCTGAAGACTAGGCTAGGAAGCTCAAGAGACATCAACAGAAAAAAGTCAAACATCCACCAGCCTGAAAAGATGAAAAGGCCATACATACTAAGAAATGTTTATCTAGAGAAGAAAGAAGAACTTCTCAAACATGTATCTGGTCAACCAGCAGCTAGATGTAAACCTTGTGAACTCAAGGATGTCAAATAACTAAAGATGTTGAGATTCTCTTAGCTTGCATCTTCAAGACCACGACTGATTGATTGAAGGTCAACTGGAGCAACAAGCTGTTAGGAGCAAATGAGAAACTATGCACATCAATGCCTAACCTCAGTATATCTAAGATAAATTACTGTTAAGAAACTGAAAGTATAAAGGTACGGTTCCTCACTGATATAAATATGTACATCATGTTGCACCTAATTATGCACTATAATAGTATCCTATCAAGAAATCATAATCTACCTAAAAAGGTGAAGAGAGAAAGTACATTGAGGTTCAAAACTCAAATTCTTACAAACTCTCTCTCCATCCAAGTTTTAGGTTGAAGATGATATCTTGAAAGAAATTTGAAATAGGTCATAAGCATATCAAAGGTTAAATTAATCTTACGTGGAGTAATATTTGTTGATGGGTTAGTATATATGTACAAGCCTATGTTCTAAGTGTTTGATAACACACAAAGTATGATCAGCTCTACAAGAGTATCTTGAAGATGCGTAGAAATTGATCACCTCCATGAATCAACTAAATACACATAAGTTATAGAGTTGATTCTCACTTTGTGAACATTTAAACCCTGTGAGCATAACCAAGAAAATGATGAAACCATCAAAGAAAAAGAGTGTTTTATTAAATTGACAAATCTTACACACACGCATCATCATGCATCTCAATATGTCATATCTAAATTAGTTACATGTATGAATATAATGGTTAGTGATCAATATGATGATTATCCAAATATATGAGGAATAGGGATTTAGAAAACTAACCTAGCAGAACCCATTTAATTATGGGTACTAAAATAGAAATGTATTTAACTTGCAGGTACCTGGTCTATCTGGCCACACTAAGGAATGCTAAAGCAGAAGACTTCAGTCCAGAAGATTCAACCAGTAGAAGGCTTAAGACTGTTCAGAAATGATTCTGATAAAACTATTATACGTCAAAGCCTGTCCTTGAAGACCTGCTAAGCTAATCTAAATGAAGCTCACATGGCTACTGATCTTTATATAGAATCAGGCCATTCAATCAAAGATGAAAAAAGGTCTTAGATGCTCAAATCATGCAAAGCATGTCATAAGAGAAAAATCCTCAAGGAAGCTCACCATAGAGGATCATCGAGCATCAAACATGCAGAACTAATTATGGGAGAAGAACTCAGCAAGCACAAACTGTCAAAGAAGACTGCGTTCGTAGTGCTTTCAAAGGATCGTAGAATGATCAACCCTGAAGATGCCCATTTCTATGATACAAGAAGATTTAATTAATTCAGCCAGAATGAGATATATAAGGCTGTCTTCTGCTACACATGAAGAAGAATAACTTATATTTCTCTAAGAAGAAAATATCAACTATGGGGGAGCAGTAACCTGCTAATAGTACAGCAGCTCTAAGACATCAGAAATCCACTATGAAGCAATGTACTAGTTACAGAGTCCCAAAACTTTTTGACTGACGAACCAAATAAAGATCCATAGTTAGTAAGAATGTCTCAAAATGTACTACTGATAACCTATTAGCCACCCAACTCAAAATCGTGGAGTGCCTAGGATCAAACATCCGATTGTAGTGTAAGAGCAGGAGGACACCACGATTACAACAAATGCAATTGCCTAATGTTGGTAGAGGACCTCCTAAGCAGAAAAGGTCAAATGAGATATCAGTGCAACTTCTAAAGTATATTATCTAGAAAGAGCCTCAGGGACAAACCTGACCCTTAGCTCACTTGAAGAGGTTAGCTCTTCTTGAGCTACCTTAACCCATAAGGATTAACTAGTCAAGTTCATCTCAAGGACCAAGACAGTAAATGATCGTAGAGTAGAATTTGAAGAGATTTCAATGATCGTGGTGCATCCTCAACGATCGTAGAAGCAGACTCGACGATCGCAGTCTTAACAGATGATACTCTAGCTCATGAGGAGCTTTGCAGAATGGGACAATTTCTCAACCATTCAGATTATGAGGAGATAAGTTCGAATATAGTTTGGAAATGAATTATACAAACGCACCTCAGAACTTAAGTGCCCAAACTGGCTTGGGGTACATCAGTAGTCAAGCTATGCAGTTTCAAGATGAGGAGTAATGTCAAAACCATCCACTACAGCATCTCTCAAAAGATGATCATTGAGTTAACAAAGTAAATCTTAGAGTTCATAGCCGCTTCACCGAGCTAATCTACAAACCAAAGAGGTCAAAGGTCAATCCACGTCAATTAAACGTCTACTCTCCTAAAAGAAATATGTAACTGAAAAGTTTAAGGGAAGTTACATCTCATTACTGGACATCGTGCAACCATTGGCTGGTTGACACATCACAGCTTATTCAAAATCAGACGGAACTGCCATAAAGATAAATTCAAAATTTGTAAACAGTTATCAGAAGCTATCAAACCTCTCTCCCTCCCATTTTCGAACCCTAGAATCCTCTTCGAAGCCAAAATCAATTAAACCTCCAAAGCCCTACCCAAATCACAATCAGCTATCTCTCATAAATCTCTCTAAATTAATACCCATATTCCTCGAACCATTCAAATGGAAGATTGGCGAATAATCACTGGCATTCAGCTCGGAACCAAGTCATTTGAGAAATCCGAAAAGAAGTTCAGAGACATTCTTGAACTTGTGAAGAAAGTTGGATTCTCAGAATGTCTTGAGGCAAACACTCGAGTATATACTGAACTGGTTAAAGAGTTCTACTCAAATGCATCCATAAATGCTGGAACCCTTTCAACCAAGGTTTAAGTTTAGTCTCTAAAGCTGAAATCATCCGATATCAATTAATGCTTTGGTTTTCCTGACCTAAGACTAAAAAACCTTGATGAGATCGACATTGAGCAAACGAAGGAGATTATGGGGTACCAAAGAAACCCTAGTCTAAAGGACATAAAGAAAAAGGAGTTTCTCAAGGAATTCGAGTTCCTTGCTGAGATAGTGGGAAAATGTATACTATGCAAGGATACTGCACATTACACTGTGCTTGATTAGTAGTTAAAGATTATGTCTGCAATAGTTCTGAAGAAGCGAATCAACTTTGGAGCTATCTTGTTCGATTAGATCTCTAAATGAGTAGAAAAGGATGAGATAAAGAAGTCTACAGATAGACCCTGACTAAGGTCTTTCTTGGAAGACTGCTAAGTATTGTGATGAAGAAGAAGCTGAGAGGCAAAATCAAGGATGATGAAGGAGAGCCTCTAAATGTTTATAAAGTGATGTCTCCACAGCTGTTTGTGAACTAGAAGAAGAACCCAAAGGAAAACAGGAAGCTAACAACAACTGGGAGCAGAAGCAAGGTCTCTGTAAAGAATAGGAAAGCGAAAGAGGTGGAAAGTTCTGAGTCTGGTGACTCTACACTAGTAGCAGCCACACCAGTAAGGAAGAGATCCAGGGGTGTGAAGAAAACTGAGGCCCCACCAAGAAATCTCTCCACTAAAGACAAAGATGAAGGTGAAAAGGTCTTAACTGCACCAAAGACCACAAAGAGAAGAATCAACAGACTGCTTCAAGGGCCATCAAGGAAGAAAGCTAAGGTGGTAAACAAGCAAGCCCCAATTTCCCAAGAAAGTACATCTGACGAATAGGAGAATGTAGAGTTAGAAGAAGAGAAGGGAACTGATGGTCTCAAGATCGAGTCCCCAAAGAACGAATCCAGCAATGAAGCTGAAGCTGGATTCATGGAAGAAAATGCAGAATCTACTAATGAAGATGAAAGCACAAGCCCCGTGGCTAACTCTCAGAGCATTCACTCTGATGATGAAGAAAAGCTACAAGATGACCCAAATGCATCTCGAAATACAAATGCTTCAACAAGCCCAGATGCTGAACGTCAAGAACGTTTGGCTGATGATTCAAAGGCCTCAGAGTCTGAAGAAGAATCTAACTCTCCCATAGCTGAACCCCCAAGGAGAAGGAAGAGCTACAAATTACTAGCTAAATTTCCCTCCAAGAAGAAAAGTGATCACTCTACTACAGTCATTGAAGTAAGTGATAATGAATCTGAATCAAAGGAAGAAAGTGCTGAAGATGGGACCAATAGTGAAGAAGACGAATCCAAGGAAGATTATTCTAAAGAAGGTTCTAGTAATGAAATTCGACATGAAGGATTCACTGATGAATCTGATCAAAATGATTCAGACTCAGAAAGAGAAGAAATGGAGAAAGATTCTGATTCTACACATCAGGAATCAGAGGAACCAGAAGACTATTCTTCCATCTCTCCATCTAGGATTAACAGAAGAATAGCAATGGAAGTCTCGAATGAACCACCAAAAGTACTTCCGAAAATTCCAAGCATGGAGCTGGTGGCACAGAACTTCCCAGGGGTGAAGAATTATGCAACAATGATGATCAAAGCCCAGCCCCATTACAAAGTCTACAGGCATGCTGGTAATCATTATATTCCTTATGATCGTAGAGTGGACTCTTAAGGCAGAAGGATTATGGCCAAGGAGATGATTGTAGAGTCTGTTCACTCAACCAATGATGTTTTTCAAATTCAAGATGAGAAGCCTCCATCTTCACAAGCACATCTATCTGACATTCCTTCATCCTCCAATAGCGACTGGAGTTGTTGAAGAATATTGATGAGCTGATTGAAAAGATATCTCTAATCAATGAAGAATCAAAGAGGTTGACAACAGCAGGAGATTATACAGTTCAAGACAGACTCTAAGTAACTATGGCTGATGTATCTCTCAAAATCAAAGAGAGAGATCACGTCTATTTGAAGGCCATAAATGATCAGAAGGTAGATTCACTACGAGCACAGAAGGCAAATGAAGAGAAACTTCAAGTTCTCTCTGATAAGATTGATAACCTGAATCAGTCTTTCTCCGTGCAACTTGAGCTGAGGCAACAAGAACTCACGATTGAAGTTGGTAACTCCTCTTACCTGATGGAGCAGCTAATGTCCAACATGGAATAGCTCTCCCAAATGATTAATGACAAAAAGGGGAGAAAAGAGGCATAGAAAGAGGCATTCAAGAAAGGGCAAGGAGAGAAGAAGGAAACAAGAGAAGATGACAAAGAAGAAGACAGCAGAAGAAGAAGCTGGGTCATCATCTGAGGGGGAGCCAAAGAATGATGAGCATGTATTTGCAAAGGCTGAGGGGAGCCAGAAGAAGAAGAGGATCATACATCTGCAGAGGAGCAGACAAAAAAAATGAAGTCAACATCCCAGGGGGAGCAGGAGCAAAGAAATCAAACATATGCATAGTTGATCAACAACCATCCTGGAAGCATACATGGAGCCAAAGAGGTACATCTATAACTAGTTAGGTATGTTCTGGATCCAGGATGTAAAATGTCATAGTGTATTAAATTCCATATTATAATAAATGACATTCATTATTATCTATTTTAAAAATACAGTTGCTCACTATATATAAGATTCATTCATAACATGCATATGCACTTATTATTTTTGTCATAATCAAATAGGGGGAGATTGTTGGGAATAAACATGTGAATGATATTCCTATTTATATATGATTCGATTATGATATATATGAATGAATATGAAAGTATGCTTGCATTAAGAAAAGTTGTAAAGTCCTTTGATAGATAATTGAAACATGTGTACAAGGACTTAGAATGAATTGATCAAATATGTGAGGTTGATCCTAAATAAGCAAAACAGGTTTGTAAAGTCCTTAAAAAGAAATGATGTACAAGGACTATAAATATAGAAAGATCAAGCATGTTAGGTTGATCTTATGATGTAATAGATAGGCTTGTCTGATCGTCGAGCACTGCACCAGAAATCATAGTCTGTCATGAGAGTTAAGGAAAACTCGAGAGCTGTCGAGGCAGAATCGTAGTCTGTAAGATATTAGATCTCGGAGTTCGTAGACTGCCAGGAGAGACGAGGAAGGATCGCAGTGTGTTGAGGAGAACTTCATCGGAGCCATAGTCATTGAGGAAGTCATGTTCAGAATAGTAGATAGCTTGCCTACAAGCCGACCGAGCATCTACCGAAGGCAAGTTAAGAATCGTAGACTACACTCAGAGTCGTAAAGTATACTGATCATATCAGAGGCAGAGATCGTAGTCGAGAAAGATCAAATGAAGACAACAATCACAACGACAGAAGTCGTAGAGTGTCAAGATCTGATCATGGAGTCGTGGTGTCTGCACAGGCGAAGCTGAATCTTAGAGTGCAGAACTAGAACTCATCTGATGTGCTCACAACGCCAAGGCAGAATCGTAGAACAAACATGATTCTCAACAATTGAGCACTCCCAGAAAATCCAAAGGAATGAAGTCTCTGGTTGGTACTACAAAGATACATCCCACCTGAAGGAAACCAGAGAGCACTCAACGAATGGCATGCAAGCTAATAGAAGATCTAAGTATCAACCCAATCAGCATCCAGATTGAGTTGTGAAGCCATTCGAGATGAAGTCTTCTACAAGTTGATAATAAGAAGACTTCAGTAACTGACTAAGGAAAGTCAGCAGGTGCTACAGCTGTCAAGTGGTAAGATGACAACGATCTTGGAAGTAACCAGGATCGCAGTGTTTGCTAAACAAAGAAAGAACTGATGGAGTGCACACAGAGATACTGGTCAGCTTTTGAAGAATAAGGCTAAAGTGATTAAGCATTGGGTTAGTCCATTAATGATAAGTGAACGGGAGATCATAAGGAGAAAGCGAACTGGACACGCCACAAATCTGAAGTGTCTTGCTATCCAGATAGGGCCAGAGCAAGGAGTCAAACCATCAGTATCTGAGAGTAGTTGAAGCAAACAAAAGTGTTGAAGCACTGTACAATAGAAGAAAGAGGTGTTCTACACTGAGGATCAAATGAACACTCTTCAAAGATTGTAGTGTTGACTCTACAAATAAATAAGCAACAGTCAACAAGACACTACGATCAGGTCCAAGAAAGCATGCATCAGAATCGTAGAATTCGGTCATCCAAAGATTGAAGCATTGATAATGATTCAATCTGAAGGTTGGCATTCGGACAAGAGCTTATTGAGAGCATCGATGCAAAAGGATAACCTCTGCTCAAGAAATCAGTAGGAAGAAATAAAGTCATAGTCCTGCCCAAGTCATCAGAATGACATCTCTGACAGGGTAGGTGAAACAGTAGACTGTAGTGTCAGAAAGTGAGAAAAGGAGATGTCATGTCACATTTGCAGTCTACACAAAATAACTCGAGTTCTGCGAAGCAAATCAAAAAGCCTTCAACGGCTACTTTCCAACGGGAAGATTGGGAAGGAGTATAAATTAATAGAGCTTCAAAGATCAAAAGATGATGATGATTGCTATGTTGCAGAATCGTTGAGTTGGTATAATTCTAATGTTGACTCTACGAGTTCCACCTGAGCTTAACAGAATAAGCCTCAGTGACAGTGAGACTAAGAAGGTGGAAGTGAAGAAGCTTTGAGGAAGGATTTGAACAGACCAAAGCTTCACTCAACTAAAATGAGAATGCCACTTGAATTGACATCTAAACTGAGAGACGAGAAGGACAAGAAGATAGCATTTAGAAGAGTGGCAAAGCACAAGGCAGATCCAGAGAGCCAGTCTACGATTCACCATGAACTTAAAGCTGAACTAGAGAAAGTGCAGAACCATGTCTGCCAATATGATAAGAAGGGTTCTGGAAATGGTGATGGTGCACAGCTGAAACTATATGAAGATGAGCAGAACAGAAGAAGATCAGCTGCACCAAAGAAGATATGGTCCAGACTCGTTGCAGAATGCAAAGAGGACTACACCAAGCTGCTAAGTACAAAAGATGATCAAGCTTAAAGACATCTTAGTAGCTCAGCACCAACAACAACAACAAGAAGCCAGGACCTGAGGAATCCTTGTCCAGAGAGACTAAATGAAGTTCCAAGCCTACGGGGCTTGAAGAGTTCCTAGGGAACTAGAGAAGTTCCAAGGCTACTGGCCTTAAAGGAATCTTAGTGATTCAGGGTGCTGCCCTTCCTTAGTGAAAATCCTCCTAATTGAAAGCAGAAGAGTGGATTAGGATCTTGAGTCTTTGAACCACTTAAAACCCCTTGTGTCTTTTACTTTATGTCATTTACATTATGTACTTAACTGCTATAACTGCTATATATGTTTTAACTTCTTACAACTGAACTAACTTTAAGAAAAATATATATATGATTATGAATATATCAGTGAAGGGGATCTTTTACTTATTCTGATGTGCTTGAAAAGATTCTTATGTTTGTCATATGCTAAATCATTAGCAATACAAAATAAACGAGAAAAGTATTTGAAATTAAAAAAGGATCTATTCAACCCCCCTTCTAGATCTATATTGTGCCTACTAGGAACTAACAAAAAGCAGTTAGAACAAACCCTAATTATAACTAAAACAAATGCATGAAACTCGTGGATTCCTTCGGGGACAGCGTTCATTTGGTTGAGAGCATCGAGAGCTGACTCGAATGAACTAAAAGCCACAAGTTTTACCACTTTCCCGAATCGATTGAGATCGATTCTCGAGTTCTCGAACTAAAAGCCACAAGTTTTACCACTTTCCGAATATATATAGATGTTGTATGCTAAAATACATTCAAAGATAAATGAAATTGGTTTTACAGTGGACATATGAGGATGAACATGAACGTATGTTTTGTATGATAACAAAATTAGTATGTGATTGTATTCTAATTATGAAATTGATTGCTGAGTATATTGATTTGTTATGAAATTCAGAGAAATCGTAGTCTCAAGGAATCAAATTAGTTTATAAATTTTGGTTACCATGTTCACCGTGTAAACAAACATCGATAATGGAGTTTTGGTTTTAAAACAAAGTCGTAAATGATTTAAGTTTTCTAAAATTATTGTTTAGTGGTTTAAACTAGTATATGCATGTTAGGTAGGGTGTATATGTGTAATTTATATAAGTTAGCATGTTAATTTAGATGTTAGCGATCTGCTAAATAGATGTAAATTAGTTGTTTTGTTCTCCGATGGTTGGGTTCGCAGTTTTGGTGCCTGCAGAAATTGCGCGCCAAATAAAATTCAGCCCCAAATGCCAAATTTCACGCCTCGGTACCACTGGCTAGCTTAGTCCTCGCGCCCCAGCACCGAAATTGTAGTCTGAGTCGGAGAGTTTTGACCTCCTTTAGTAAATTGGCCATAACATTTTTTATACGAACTCCGATTGAGGTGATTCAAGATGATCCGGAACGAGGACGAATAGACCTACAACTTTTGTTCTTTGAGTTTTTCAATTTGAGGTCTTTAACAGTAGTCACAATGGTCATCTTTAGGACTGTTATGTTTTCGGGGGCAATCGGAGGGCGTCGGGCATGCACATATGCATGTGTAGTGCTCCTGACAATAAAAGATGATGTCCTAAGTTACAAAACATGAATGTTCATAAATATAATGGTGCATAACATTAATAAATGAAGTATTAGATAAGTTGTATAAGCATACTAAGCACACACAGGAGAGATGAATCAGGCGTACGACGAATGAACGTCGAAACGCCGTGCCAAGTGTTAATGAACTTAAAAAGTATTTTCATTCAATTGAAATGAATATTATAAGATATGGAATGGATTTAATATAAAACCAATAAGTAGTCCTAGCAAGACTTAAGCACTTAAATGAACTTCGAGTTTGACTAAGAAGAAATATAGTGAGTTATAAGTCGAAAAGTTAACACAATCTAATTGAACATTGTGTGTTAATTAATAGGAAAGATTATGAAATGTGGAGTAGAGTTTACATTACAATTACTATATTTTGTTATGTGACTAATAGTTGATGTGTATGATTATATAATTTTGTAAGGCACGTGAAGTGCAGATAACTGTAAGCTGTTAAATTGTTATTGGTAAACAACGATCAAGACAAGTCTTTCGGTTCTTATTTTCTACGTGGACTTGATGAACTGTTTTAAATTGCATGGTATGTTATACATGTTGAAATCATGAAATGTTAAAGTCAATTTATGACTGCATTGTTTTGGTTAAATAAGGAGGATTGAGTAAGGAACTCAATCTTTATATTTGCTATATGAATTAAAAGCTTGTATGCCATGTTACTTTAATTATTATGATATGTATGTTTAGCATATTATTATGTGTTATGTGATGCATGAAAACTGTTAGATTCTGCTGAGCTGTCGAGCTCAACCTTGCAAATAACCACTTTTGCAGGTCAAGGAATTAAGGTAAGGATATGTGCTAAGTGAGTTATAGAGATCTATATTCACAAAGATTACTTATGTTTTATGAGAAATGTATGTAAGATTTTGAATGTAACATGTTGTTAAATTGTAAATTGAGCTATCCGGTGTATATGGATATCTATTTATGATGTAAAACTTTGTATCGTCATTTTGTTGTAACGATTCATGATATAAGTTTGAATCGAAGAGATATAATGTAAAGGTTGCGATTTGGGGCAATAAAGAAGAAAATGTATAAAAGTTTTAAATATTCTGGATTTTATTAAGTTTAACATTGAATAATGATGTAAAATCAGAAGTTAGACGTATTATTAACGACTGAAGTCGATAATTAAATTGTATGAATTTTGGGGTCGTTACAGAGAATACCCTGAGTCTTACTTATGTAGAGAAGGTAACCTTGGAGATTTATATATTAGTGGGCTGAATGGAATGATGGGTGAAGGAGAAGGAAGGACATGCTCGCGGATGAGAGCCCGACAACTTTTATACCCTCCACAGTGGTAGCCAAAGGTTTGTATCATAGGAGAGCTCCATCGTAGAGAGAGAAATTACACAGATAGGAGAGAGAAGAAAGTAGATCTAAAGAACTTTTGGTCTTGTTTTAATTTCAAATTTTCAGTTCCGCCTTTTAATTTTTGGCTCCGTGTTTTTTACATAGATAACGCTTTTTAAAAAAAAATGTTATCTACTTAAAACCAAAAATTGCCCTTATAAATACATAACATTTTTTCATATGTATCTATAACATTTTGTTAAAAACATTGTAAAAAAATACCACAACGTTTTTTATAAAAACGTCATCTTTTAAGTGTTGTCTTTTTATTGTTTTGTACTAGTGAGATTTAATAATTTGATTAGTGAGTTAGGCATGCTAAATCTACAACCATAAAATATATGCTCTAGTTTATACTAACCATGCAGAAATAAAGGCTATGTTCAAAATCATAGAGATGACTAAAGAACGTCCACGATCGTAGAGCCGCCGTGACATGAAAGACAACGATCGTAGAGCTACCTCGACATGACAAAGAAGCATCATGTGATGACATCACTTCTAAAAAATCCAACCAATCGCTTTGGTAAGTGCCTCAGGGACAAACTTGATCCTTAGTTCATTCTATGAGATTGGCCCTTCTTGAGCTACCTCAACCCGGAAGGAGTGCTAAGTTAAAATTCATCACAAGGACCAGGACAGACAACGTTTGTAGAGCAGATTCAACAGTGAACTCAATGATCATAGTGCAAACTCAACAATCGTAATGACTACCTCAATGATCGCAGTGCAACCTCAACGACCGTAGTGCTACCTCGACGATCGTTGTCCTCCTAAAGGATACATTGGCTCAAGGGGAGCTAAGGGCAAATTAGTATATTACACATCAGTTAAAATCATGGAGCCAAGTAGAACTTGACACATGCCCCCACTAAGCAGATTGAGAGGATGGAAGTTATAAGTATAGTTTGAAAATATCTTTTTGAAATCAGAAGTTCAAAAAGCTTATTTCTCTCTCTCTCAACCAGCAGAAACCCTAACCTTCAGAAACGGTAAACCAACCTCAGTGCAAAGGAATCAATGGAAGCTTCAAATGTTATCACTGGTTACAGACTCTGCTTTGATGAGTTCAAGACAGCTAACCCTCAATTCCACAAAATTATGTCTCTATTAAAGAAAGCTGGTCTTGAAGAAGCTCTGGGTAACAGCACATGGATATACCCTAAGCTAATAAAAGAGTTTTACAGAAATGGAGCTGTTGAGAATGATGTTATCACCACAAGAGTCAAGGGCGTAGAAATCAAGCTCAAAGCTGAAGATATAAACCTAGCCCTACGTTTCAAATCGAAAAGACTTCCGTCTATGGAGGTCATCGACTTTCATGAAGGACTAAAAAAGATGCATCATAAAAAGTTTCAGACCGTCAAGGGGTACAAGAAGAAAGAGTTTCCCCAAAGGTATGAGTTTTTGGCTAACATTATTGGGAAATGCATATGCTGTAAGAGTTTGGCCATGACTATATGAACGAAGTGCAACTTAAGCTCATGACAAAAATCTGCTGCGAGGTTCAACTCAACTATGGAGCCCTACTTATCGACTGGATTGGGAAGTGGATTCTCAATTCGAAGAAATCAAAGAGCTCTAGAAAGATTCTCTACGGGCGGTTTATAATAATCATCCTGCAGTCAGCTCTGGGTGATAAAATTGGGGATAATGAAGGAGAATCCATCAATTCCAACAGAAGGATGACCCAACAGCTGTTTAAAAATTGGAAAAGAAATCTAGTAGAAAATGTAAGGATGATGTTTGAATCTAGTGGAA
Source organism: Panax quinquefolius (assembly GCA_020205615.1). Classification (NCBI taxonomy): domain Eukaryota; kingdom Viridiplantae; phylum Streptophyta; class Magnoliopsida; order Apiales; family Araliaceae; genus Panax; species Panax quinquefolius. Next base: position 66,032,578 of record CM035160.1, read on the forward strand.
GAACTGGTGAAGCGAAGGAGTCTGGGCAACCAAGAAATATGTCAGTTGTGAAGGAAGCTGAAGAAGAAGAAGAAATTAACAAGGAGGAACCCATTGCTTTGGTCAAAAAAAGCAGGGGAAAGAGTAAGATGAACGCTCAGACAACATAGGAGCCTCAAGGTTCAACTACTGATGCACCTTAAGAGAGTTTAGGCACTGAAACTCTGAGGAATTTAAAGAGGAAAGAACAACAGTATGAGGAAGAAGAAGACAGAGCTACCATCTCTCAGCTGCTTAAGAAAGGAAAATGCAAGAATAAGTCAAAGAAGTCCTCTTTCTCTTCGATCGTTGAGTCCCTACCAATAGTAGAGTTCAGACTTATCACTACTCTAGAAGAGGATTCTGCAACAGCTTCTCAGCCTGATCAACCTTTCAGAGCTGAAGCTAACGAAAGTGATGAGACTGTGGCTCAGCTTAGGAAGCCAATAAGAAAACTGGTCAAGAAGTACATCCTTGTCAATGAAGGAGTGCTAAAGGAGGAAAACAGAAAGATAACTGTTGAGAAAGGGTTACCCGAAGCTAGTAAGGAGAATACAACTCAAGTTGAGGGGGAGCTTCCTGCAGTTCTTACACTAGAAAATGCTCCAGCTGAGTTGGAGCTGTTTGAAATTCAAATGGATGATCGAGTTGAGGGGGAGCCTCACGAAGTCCCTATGTCATAAAAGGTTACAACTGAGGAGGAATTGCCAAGAGATCATTTTGACGCCCCCAAATCTGGGTCTCTTTCAACCCGACATATGGTGCTCCACGGTGCTACAGTTCACACAAACATTCAATTGAAAAAGCCTCAAAAGAACGAAGCTGTCTTATATATATTCCAAAACAATACAACCATTCCCCAGGTTCTTTATAACCGTTACATTTGTTCTTGTCATAATATCAAATATTATCACTACAAACCTATACTATTACATAGGTAAGCTACAAGTTCGCTTTAGCCTTCACTTTATCCTTGTCGAATCCTTTGGTCATATCGTCTAAGTCGCAATCATATGCTTCAAACAAGTGTGAGCATAACAAGCTCAGCAAGTACAACAATTTCATTTTTAAAAACATGCTTGAAACATAGGGATCACATATCTTCAATAACTGGATGATAGTTACTAAGTACTATCAATAATTCAAAATAGCTTTCCTTTTCCTTCAAAACATTTTGCAATAACAATATTTCATAAATCATCAATTCTAGTTCAAGAGGTGAACATATTATAGTTTCTTTGAAAAGGACTACCCGGCACGAAGTTCGTAAGTTCGGATAGCTATTTAGTACATCTAGGTGATCACTTATAGTACCTATGTTGATCAACACTACATTCATTAAACGTGTATACGTTTAAGTTGTGGCAACCTCACGTGCCCATCGAATACTCGATGAAAATACATTTGTTTATACATATTCAGGTTTACCTTGAATTCGTACCAAAGAGTTGGCATAGGATAGCGTTAGCAATTCAATATTGAAAGACTTGTAAATAAATCAATCACTCTATCAAGATTAGTCTAGCCGAGCTAAAAGTGGCATCGACTCTTTCTTTAAAACCATATATGCCTCTCATAACTTGAATCATTTGAAAACCTGGCTAACACGAAGGTTAGACAAGCGTTTAGGAAAAACAAGCCTTCAGCGTCTGCTATCGAATAATTACGTTTCCTTTGAGTCTTTACAGTCTCTACAACACATAATCACATAACATACCACATTAGGTCATAAATGAACATACTTGGTTCCTAAAGAATCTTACCCTTCTTCTCAATCTAATTCCGTATTAGATTTGTTATTTATTGGTTCTGTGACGGCCCAGAATCCAGGTCCCAAATCACCTCGGATCCGGTTCGATCATTCTATACAACTATTACTATTTGCGGAAGATATAAACATAAATTGTTTATACAATACATTACACACTATTCCCCAAGGTCGAGTAACCTTAACTTAATACACAATTCATAACTATCTAACACATAACTTTATTATCAAACTACACTATTACATTTCTAATCGCATACATAAACTAAAGTTGAACTTTTTTAATCTTTTCCTCAGATCCGACACGTTCGTCTTAATCAAGCAATGTTTATCATGATATAGCAAGGGTGAGCATAAAAGTTGCCCAAAGAAGTTTAAGTTCAACAATATAATGATATATCATGATTGAAATGATTTGAATAATTGGTTTGCTATAATTCAACAATATAATTGTGAACTAGCGAGAACAAAATTTTTAATCGAACAAGTATTTTACATGAACAATTATATCTGAACCGAAGGGTAATGAAGGTGATCAGCCTTTCATACCTGACTTATACATGCAATATGTACAGGGTACAATTCATGGCAACCAGCAATGATTAACCATAAGCTTATCCAAATAAAACACTCTTAGTAGAGTTAAGTAAAACAAAACTTGCCTGAACCGTTGATTACCGCTACACAATTTATAACGCTTTATCTGAAGACCTAATATTAGTAATATAGATCTTCAATATTAGAATAATATCATCACAATATAATACTATTATATATATATAACATAGAATAACCTAAACACATAACATAACATATACCCTATCGATTCCATAACACACATAAGACTCGATGATCGAATCAAACTATTGCGATTCGACTTGAATCAGACAAAAATTTTAACGTCCCGACGGTCTAGTCGGACTTTTATCGAGTCTAAGTTCAATTAAACTCTGACTCAACACTTAACAATTAACTCAGATAATTTTAATAACAGTCGAAATATTTTTCCAAAGACTTATAATAATTTTTAAATAATTATTATCATTTATCGTATTTTTTTAATCATTAATAACGTATTTAAATCAATTAAATACCACATAATTCTTGTATCATTAATATTTATTTAATATCAAATATTAATGAAATACATGCCATAATATTATAATATATTTTATAATATCACAAAGTATTTTTAATACTTTAAAATCATTTAAATATGATTTTTAAACACTTAAATTCATTATCCGATAATTGCTATTAATATTAAAATATTAATATTTTCATGACAAAATATCAAAAGTTATATTTTATAACTTAAAATATTTTTCTAACACTTAAATAATTTTTATATGATTTTTAAATCATTTATTCTATTTTTCCATAATTTATTTAATATATTTATTAAATAAACTAATTATCATTAATATTAATTAATTAATGAATTTCATCATATTAAAAGTCACTAAAAATAACTTAAAATATTTTTTTTTATCATAATATTATTTTTCATGATTTTTCATGTATTAAAATCATTTTTTATTTTATTTAATATTATAATTAAATAAATTAAATACCATTTATATTCCAAAAATATTAAATATTTATGAAATATACTTAAAATAATTAAAAACTATTTTTCGAATTTAAAATAATTTTTCTAATTTATTTAGTATTTTAATAATTAAAATCTATTTATTTCAATTTATTTAATAATTTCGGAAATTAGAAATTAAAATTGTCATTAAAAAGGGCCCTATAGCGACAGTAACCATCGCTATAGGTGTTCTTGAAACATGTTTTTTGAGCCTTCTTTGAAAAACCATGTCGTTGTTCAAGTTGGTAGGTTTGACCAACATTAGATTAGGTGTTCATGCTTTTTTTTATGGTAGGTAATGTGTATTATAAGTGTAGTATGAGTGTAACACTACAACTTTCAACTGGAGTTCATAGCTAAACAACATAACAACAGAGATCTAAGCCCTTACAAATCGTGAATCGTATCAGCTTCTTCATTTTCGGGTTTTCCGAAATGAAGAAACGATCAATGACTACCTTTTTCGATCCTTATACCTTGCATTTTGTAGCTTGTTTTGTGTGAACTAAAGATTCTATTTTGTAGAAAACATGTCATGCAGTGCGACTACATAACCTTATATCGGTCTAATAAACATCACGGTGAGAGATTAACGCCTAAAATTAAAGTGATGTCGAGTCGTTTCTTCACGATTTCTGGGTTTTCCAGATTTCGTCAAGAACAGTTGGTTAACGATACTTTGACCATCATTATTTTTGATTCTGTTAAGGATCTAGGTGATCTAAATGCATGAGTGTGTAGTCCTTATACCAGTCTACAACATTCCAACAACAACAACCAAACTAACAAATAATGTAGAAAGATTCAGAGGCCTGCAAAAAACGATGTCGGATGACTTACGGGTTTCGGGTAACCTCGAAACCAGATTTAAATGGTTGGTCAACGTCAACTTTGATCGCTTATATCTTGAAATATACACATGATCTTGCTATGTATTCAATTCCCGATCACAAACAACATGGCATAATACAAATCTATAACATCAAACACAAGAGATCATTAACACACAAAGATCGATAGGCCCTGACATATGGCTGTCAGGCCAAAAATTTCTAGTTTTTCCAGATTTTGAAAAATGCTTGATTCGTGCATCTAAGTGTTATAGATCCATGATCTATCAACCCAGATCACTTATAGACACCCTATTACACATATCTAACCAATCAATTACAACATCTAACAGCAAATCATAATATTTCGAAATTTTAGGATTTTATACCTTTTTTTCTTGATCCTTTGAATCTGACTTCTGATTTTTGTTCTTGGCTTGATAAGAGGTTAACCTATCTTAACTTTTATCTCTATCTCACTCTAGATTTCGAAGATGGAGAGAGAGGATGAGTTTGTAGAAAATGAAAAGTCAAGTGAGACTTTTCTCTTTTTTTTCTATATCTATAAACTACTTAGATTCATTGCATGAATTTGGCTGGCAAGATTAGCTAAAGTTGGACACATATCTAGGGCTAGGCTAGGGTTAGTTCACCAACCCATTATCTTGGCAAGATCTACACTCCAACCATTAAATAATACACAAAGGGCATTCTAGTCATTTTCTATTTTATTTTAATGGCATTTTGGACATTTGACCAAACCCTTAGGATTTAGGGTTTGGTTAGGGTTTAGGGTTTGGAGCATTTAGGGTTTAGAGTTTGAGCCAATTTAGGGTTTGCAATTTATTTTCTAAAATTTCCAATTTAGGTTTTCAAAAATAGAAAATTAATATTTCTAAATTATAATTAGAATTTTCTAATTATATTAAAATTTCTTAATCATAATTTAAATATTGCTAATTAGGATTAGTATTTCCTAATTAAAATTGCTAATTTAGCAATTAGGGTCAAAATCACAGATTAGGGGTTATAATCCAAAATTAGGGTTTCTAATAGAAAATTAATTTTCTCTAATAGAAATTAGATTTAAGTAATTAGATTAGGGTTTTCTAATTACTTAACTTGAAAATTAGAATTAAGTTTTCCTAATTAACATTAAAAGTATTAAATTAACACTTAGGTTTTTCCCTATTTACAAATTAAGGTTTCAAATCCGTAATTAGGGTTTCAAATTTGGAATTAGGGTTTTGTAACCATTTTGTTAAGATTAACCCTAATTAATCCTATAATTATTTACTCTTACACCATTAAGTTCCCGATTTAGGGTTTCATGCACCGAATTAGGGTTTCGAATTTCCGGAACTGAAATTAGGGTTTTTAGAACCAGTTTCTAGGGTTTCTTGTTAATTGTTAGGGTTTTCTAACCGAACGTTGACGTTCTTAATATATACTTAGGGTTTGTTACAGATATCGTTTATCTGGTCAACCCTTGACCCCTAAGCACATACTGTAGACATATACACAGAACATATTCACGTATTTCCTTAATCCTGAATAATTCACTTAATTCCTTAACAGAATTTTGAAATCCTCAAAATTCTATCTTAAAAATATCAAACGCATACACTAATTTTCAGTCTAGGTTCTAATTTTGAACCTTAAATCAATTAATAAAAATTTTAAAAATATTCTAAATTCTCGGGTTGTCACATTCACCCCTTCTTCTAAAAAATTTGTCCCCGAAATTTACCTTACACCTTACACCATTCATCATACACCATTCACACACATTTACTTGCTACCCAATACACCACTCACAAGAGTAAAAGTTTTCAAATTGTTCTGAGGGGTCATATAGACCATGAACACTTAGTTTTAATTGTTTTGATCATCTGTAAAACAATACATTACTTGGTATGTTTACAATCACAAAGAAGGTAAACTACCGTTGTTAGTACTTTAGGTGATCAACCTATCGTACTCTTACGTCATGCATAACGTATTAATCATGTATAGAAAATATTTACGCTACTTGATTGGATTATTTATCCAAACAACATTGTTCACCTCAGTCTTATCATAGGATTCCGTACCAAAGCAATTTGGTTCGGGAAATTTCTTTCAATGAACACTTTAGAGTTTTCATTACATTAGTCTAGCTGAATTGATTAGCATAGACTCATATCAATAATTCAATTCAATCAAATTATTCAGGTGTAGCCAAACCCCGTTGGCAAATTAAAATTTTTGAAAATATTTTCGAGAATGACGCCATGATGTCGTCTTCAGATTAACGATCCGCTTTGAGGATGCCAATCATTGTATGACTTTGTCATAACACATCATACAATAGTGGAACAATGATTTTAGATCAAATTCACACTAAGTATTCCTGTATATACAACTCCATCAAATTTATATCATCTCTGCACCAGGTTACATGGTACATGAGTGATAAATAAAAAAACTTTTGATATTTCAAATCATTTTCGTCTAGCTGAAATAAGTAGCATAGACTATACTTTAAACCGTTTCAAAAATGATTACGAGTCTACACATTTTTTTAAAAGGCACATAGTGCGTATTTAGCTTGATGTCAATATTTCGAAGTCTAGCATAGCTAGGAGTTTTGGAAAACTTATGTCTTCACTAATAATCATTTTCTTAAAAATCTATCTGTTCCTATTATCCTCAATACTTCTGTTTACACACATCTATATCCAGTTCATCAAACCACACTTATGAGTCCATAAATTGCCACAATCATATGAGTTTAAGAACTTTCCTAGACAGACCTTTAACGTCCATTCGCTGAGGAGTTCATAAACATTTCATATAACTATGAGTCAAGTATGTCACATAAGTATGAGTTTTAAGAACTCGTACTTAACCTTATATCCTCTACCTATGACCTATCTATCCGTTATACACATGAGAAAGGAATCACCCTCTTAACACGCATATAGCAAATAGCGCGACACAAACATTTCAATGATTATCATTGCCAGAAACTAAGTGGTTTTTACACCATGTACAATTCAGCTCCCATACAAAGAATCATACAACTCAGCGGCTGACACGAGTCCTCAATTGAATCCCCACCTAACACTAACCCCCTTTTCAATACGAATTTCATTTAACACGTATTCATAATCCTTTCCTGAACTTGTACCCATTCATAGTACAACTAACAAAGCAATCGTTGCTGTAAACTTTTCAATCATCAGAATGATTCTTTCCATTCTACCACTTTATCAGATCACAGGGTGGTCTTATCGTATATATTACAATTTATTTCTATACTATAATCGTTTTGTTTTACGATCTTCTATCACTGCAATTTTAGTCTTTTAGACTCTATCTATTCACCACTACTGTTCAACTTTATTATCAGAGTTAGGGAACTCCGTATCTTTATACTCGCCGAGATTCATCTTTGAATTTGACTGACCAACTAACTCTATGTGAGTTAGTACTTATCCTAATCACTGCAGTTATTGGTCTCAGGTATTCCTACCTAAGCTTCATAACCAACAGCTTTGATACCAACTGTGACGGCCCAGAATCCAGGTCCCAAATCACCTCGGATCATGTTCGATCATTCTATTCAACTATTACTATTTGCGGAAGATATAAACATAAATTGTTTATACAATACATTACACACTATTCCCCAAGGTCGAGTAACCTTAACTTAATACACAATTCATAACTATCTAACACATAACTTTATTATCAAACTACACTATTACATTTCTAATCGCATACATAAACTAAAATTTGGAACTTTCTTTAATCTTTTCCTCAGATCCGACGCTGCTTCGCCTTAATCTGCAATGTTTATCATGATATAGCAAGGGTGAGCATAAAAGTTGCCCAACAAGTTTAAGTTCAACAATATAACGATATATCATGATTGAAATGATTTGAATAATTGGCTTGCTATAATTCAACAATATAATTGTGAACTAGCATGAACAAAATTTTGACTGAAGAAGTATTTTACATGAACAATTATATCTGAACCGAAGGGTAATGAAGGTGATCAGCCTTTCATACCTGACTTATACATGCAATATGTACAGCGTACAATTCATGGCAACCAGCAATGATTAACCATAAGCTTATCCGAATGAAACACTCTTAGTAGAGTTAAGTAAAAAAAAAACTTGCTTCGAACTGTTGATTACCGCAGACGCAATTTATAACGCTTTATCCGAAGACCTAATATTAGTAATATAGATCTCCAATATTAGAATAATATCATCACAATATAATACTATTATATATATAAACATAGAACAACCTAAACACATAACACACTATTAGTCTCACCTATACATAACACACATAAGACTCGATGTCAAAACCAAACTATTGCGATCGACTTGAATCGACAAAAATTTTTAACGTCCCGACTGGCCTAGTTACAATGGGACTTTTATCGAGTCTAAGTTCAATTAAACTCTGACTCAACACTTAACAATTAACTCAGATAATTTTAATAACAGTCAAAATTATTTTTCAAAGACTTATAATAATTTTTAAATAATTATTATCATTTATCGCGTATTTTTAATCATTAATAACGTATTTAAATCAATTAAATACCACATAATTCTTTTATCATTAATATTTATTTAATATCAAATATTAATGAAATACATGCCATAATATTATAATATATTTTATAATATCACAAAGTATTTTTAATTCTTTAAAATCATTTAAATATGATTTTAAACACTTAAATTCATTATCGATAATTGCTATTAATATTAAAATATTAATATTTTCATAAAAAATATCAAAAGTTATATTTTATAACTTAAAATATTTTTCTAACACTTAAATAATTTTTATATGATTTTTAAATCATTTATTCTATTTTTCCATAATTTATTTAATATATTTATTAAATAAACTAATTATCATTAATATTAATTAATTAATGAATTTCATCATAAAATATTAAAAGTCACTTAAAATAACTTAAAATATTTTCTTTTATCATAATATTATTTTTTATGTTTTTTTTCATGTATTAAAATTATTTTAAATCATTTATTTAATATTATAATTAAATAAATTAAATACCATTTATATTCCAAAAATATTAAATTTTTTTGAAATATACTTAAAATAATTATTCAGAATTTATTTAGTATTTTTAATAATTAAAATCTATTTATTTCAATTTATTTAATAATTTCCAAAAATTAGAAATTAAAATTGTCACTAAAGGGCCCTATAGCGACAGAACCATCGCTATAGGTGTTCTTGAGCTGCCCAGAAAACCATGTCAGTGTTCAAGTTGGTAGGTTTGACCAACATTAGATTCATGTTCATGCTATTTTCTGGGTAGTTAATGGTATCATACGTGTAGTATGAGTGTAATACTACAATTCCAACTCGAGTTCATAGCTAAAAAACATAACAACAGAGAGATCTAAGCCCTTACAAATAAGTATGGACACATTTCTTCATTTTCCGGGTTACCCAAATGAAGAAACGATCCCAATGACTACCTTTCGATCCTTATACCTTGCATTCTGTAGCTTGTTCGTGTGCACTAAAGGTTCTATTTTGTAGAAAACATGTCAGGGTACGACTATATAACCTCATATCAGTCTAATAAACATCACATGTGAGAGATTAAATGTATGACCCCAACTTTTTAATGAATAAAATCAATTTTCCTTTATTTATTATTTTGATTAATAAGGTGTTAATTTGATATAATATTTTGGTTATGGGTGAAATGTGCAAATTTTGTAAAATAAATAAGTGGTTATAAAATATTCATTTTGTCGGTGGAATATTCTTTCTGTCGGGGAATATTCGTACGACGGTGCAGCCAATTGTGGACCCCATAACGGATAACGGTCGAATGAAGAAAACGACAAAATTGAATAACGACGTAGTTATTCACAATTAACACTTTATTGGAATACCCGTGGTTAAAATACGATGTCTGGCGTGGTTGCACAAGAGTAGCACCTGGATTGCACAGTTTTTTTGAATTATTGATTCTTACGAAGGAAGGCACTTCTCAATAATTGTTACAGTAATTACTGTTCAATATTTTATTTATTGATTCAATAATTGCTGTGTTGATAGTTTATATTATTGTTGTTTCAATAATTGTCACTGCACAGTATTTTCCATTATCAGATCAATAATTCATATTATTTGAATAATATTATTAGATAACATTATTGGCAATGTCTAGAAAGTTCTGCCTACAAGAGAGGTTGGTCACCTAATTGCTACCAAAGAAGGAGAAATCCTTATTGGAAAGCCCCTCTTTCCGGAATGGCCCGGTTGTCATTATAAATGTGATTACAGAATATTATTTGTGAATAATTAATTATTGATTCATATGATAAGGAAATATTTATTTTATGTGGATATAAATGTTGGATATATTTATTGTGGTTAAAAATGAAGGAGTTAATGTTGAGGTGTTTTATCAAGATTTTTGTTGGAATTAAAAAATCAAATCGTGGGTTTTGAGATATATTACGAGGGTTATAATTTTTAATCCGACCGTTGGATCGTGGTAATTTTTGGATATATTATACATATATAAGTTGAGTATATGTCCACAAATTTTGAACCGTTAAAAATGAACGTATGATTTGTTATGAATTTTACGAGATGACTGGTTCAGAAATTGTTAAATTTTCGGAGTTTATCATTTTGGTGGAAAATTCTAGAATGAGTGGGCCCCACTCTTGGTTGGTGAAGAAATATGCTGAGATTTTTATTCAAATGTTGTGGGTGGGAATAGTAGCAGGTAAAGCCATCAGGTTGCAGGTTAAGTCTGCTTTGGCGTGCTAACATTTTCCTATAAATAGAGGGCTAAGTTATAATTGAAAATCACACCAGAAACAAGTTTTCTCTCTTTCTCTCTCTAGATTATTGAGTGTATTTTGTGAGTATTTAGATATTTTGAGAGTTGCTATTCAGCACAAGTTTCATTCAGCCTCATATCCGATATTCAGTCAGATGTACGGTTATTTTGAGGTAAGGGTGTTATTTTTCTTCCTAATGATATTATTCTTTCAATATCATTATGCCAAAATATTGATATGATGTTTTTATCAAATTTGGAACTTTTTGGTGTCGGGGTTACTATTCACGAATACGATACTATTCACGTATACGGCACTATTCACGAATACGGTACTATTCACCGAAAAATGAAATTTTCTTCTTTTTGTCCAAGTTGTCTATTATGGTTACTTTCTTTGATTGTATCCATGTTTTGATCTTTATTTTTTGAATTCTGCTTCAAAATTGGTTATTATGGGTATTATTGAACTTGGATAAACTGTAATACGAATCCCTAATATTTGTTCTTTTATCTCACTGGATTCGTTTTCTTTAAAATATTTTTCATCATCCTCGGTCTAAAATGATGATATTACTTAATATCTTTGGCATGTAGTGCAAAGATGTATGATTACCTAATGAATATCTTTGGCACAGAGTGCAAAGATGAATGAGTGTTGAGATGAACATGACCAACTTGGTGATACAAATGAATATCTTTGGCACGTGAAAAGCAAGATGAATATTTGATTCAAGATGAATATTGATTGATGTTACAGGGATAAAATATTGATGATGGACTTTTAAATCTTAGAAGATAGTAGAATTCTTTCTCTACTTGACTCTTCTAATGGATTGTTATTTTCGCTGCAGTTGTTGATCTAAAACTTGTTGTCGATTATATTCTATCTGATTTTTCCCTGTTGAATACTAATGATAATTTGTTGTATATTATCTTAGTCATAATATTCTTTACTTGGCTAGTTGAGCTCACCCTTATTGTTCCATTTTCTCAGGAGGCGAGAATATAGCGGGAACTAGTCGGGATGCGGAGTGATGTTTTCAGTTAGTGGTGTTAGCAGTCCTCACTATTTTATAAAATAGTGTGATAATAATTGTAATAAGGACTCCTTTTGAGTTTGTATAATCTCTAGTAGAGAATATTTGTATTCAAACTAAGAGTATTGGGTTGTTTTATTTTACACAAAAATTGTATTAATGAAGTTGTAGTTGTTTCTGTACCAAGTTTTTGGCGACTCATAATGGGTGATGTATACCTATTTTGGGGCGTCACAGTTGGTATCAAAGCTTAGGGATATGATCCGTGGCTGAGATGTGAGACAAGAACTAGGAGCGGAGACACGGGGAATTCCTTCGCTAGTATGACCTGACTAAGTTTGTTTGGTATTTATTTGGTCTGTCAGAGTATAGGGATAATATATGTTGCATGACTATTAACCCTTGTTTTATGGCAGTATTTAAGAATGGCAGCTGAGAACGTTAATAATGGAGTAAATCAGACCATGGAGACACCTTTGATCTTTACCTAGGGAAACGTGCAACAGGAAGGCAATAATCCTCCTGTAAACAACGTTACCGAACAAATGATGAATTATGGGATGTTTAGAAGCTTTTTGCAGTTCATGCAAAACCAAACGAGGGAGACTCGTGCACAAAATACGGGTGGAAATGCTAGCAATGTGGGACTGGTCACAGCCAAACAGTTTAAAGAGTTGGGACCACCAGAATTGAAGGGAAAGCTGGATCCGATCATGGCGGAAACGTGGGTCAAGCAAATTACCAAGATATTCGATGTCTTGGGATGCACGGAGGAAAAGAAAGTTCCATTCGCCACCTTTATGTTCTGCGGTGAGGTAGACTACTGGTGGGAGTCTGTGAAGCGTACCCAGCCTGACGCACTCAACATATCTTGGGAAACGTTTCAGAAACTGTTTAATGACAAGTACTTTCCTGAAAGTATTCGTCATATGAAAGAGGTAGAGTTTATTAGACTGGAACAAAACAACATGACTGTGTCCCAGTACGAGGCGAAATTCACAGAGTTATCCAGGTTTGCACCTCATTTGGTAGAGAATGACGAACGAATGACGAGGATGTTCTTGAGAGGTCTAAAGCCCGAGATTCGGCAATATCTTATCTCTCATAAATTTTCTTTATATTCAGATGTTGTAAACAAGGCTCAATTATTAGAGCGAGATAATGAATATGTTCAACCGAGGGAACACAACCAGGGTCATACCTGTGGCAGCGGTCATCGGAGCAATGACAACCAGAGGGAAGGAAAGCATTCGGACAAAAGTGGTAAACACTCTGGTGGTAATCATGGCCATGATAATAGAAGGAGCAAGTCGGGAGGAGATTTCAAGAAGAGAAGGCACAACAATGATAACGTGAAGACGTCAGCACAAACATCAACTGATTTTAGGGGAGGAGAACGAGTACCGATCGTATGTTACAAATGCGGGAAAGAGGGACACATCGTCCCAAACTGCCCACAACAGTTCAAGGTATGTTATAACTGTGGAAAGGAAGGTCATATAGCTAAAGATTGTCTTGTTGCGAAACCAAGTTCAACGGGGATAGTGACTCCAAAGGTTGTCCCGGACAAGTCAAAGTCGGTGGTTCCTGGAAGGGCGTTTGTCGTGACTGCCCAAAATATAAGGAACCCAAATGAGGTGATCATGGGTAAGCTAATCATAAACTCTTGCGAAGTTTATACCTTATTAGATACCGGTTCTACCCATTCTTTTATCTCTCCTGCTTGTGCTCAACGTTTAAACTTGACTCCGGAGAAATTAGACTTTGACTTATCTGTTGAGACTCTGTTAGGAGAAACATTCGTTACATCTACTGTTTATAAATCTTGCTTGATTCAAGTTTGTACCATCACATTACCTGCCGACCTTATTTCGTTGAAAATTCTTGTATTTGATGTGATTTTGGGGATTGATTGGTTAACCACACATCGTGCTAAAATTGATTGTTTTCGTAAGGTTGTTAGTTTTCATATTCCTGACCAACCTGTTATGCGAATTCAAACAACTAAACCATTAAAGTCAATCACTGTCATTTTAAGCCATAAAGCTATTCGTTTATTAGAAAACGGATGTCAAGCTTTCTTAGCCCATGCCACGGACTTGAACAAAAACACGTCAGATTTGAATAAAATTTCTATTGTTAATGAATTTCCTGACGTATTTCCTGAAGAACTTCCCGGTCTACCCCCAGAACATGAAGTTGATTTCTTTATTGACCTTGAACTTGGTACAAAGCCCATTTCTAAAACCCCATATCGAATGGCTCCTATTGAACTTCAGGAGTTAAAGGTCCAACTACAGGAGTTGTTGGACATCGGTTTTATTTTTCCTAGTACATCTCCTTGGGGTGCTCCTGTGTTATTTGTAAAGAAGAAAGATGGGAGTATGCGATTTTCTATTGACTACCGAGAGTTGAACCATGTCACAATCAAGAATAGGTATCCTCTACCTCGCATTGATGACCTGTTCGACCAGTTAAAAGGAGCACAATTCTTTTCAAAGATCGATCTTCGTTCTAGATATCATCAGCTGAAGATTAAAACTGAGGATATTCCAAACACTGCCTTCAAAACTCGGTACAGGCATTACGAATTCTTAGTTATGTCTTTTGGATTGACTAATGCTCCTGCTGCTTTCATGTATATGATGAACCGTGTGTTCAAAGAATATTTGGATCAGTTCGTTGTTGTCTTTATTGATGACATCCTCATCTATTCCAAAAGCCGTGAAGATCATGAGCACCATTTGAAGTTGGTACTACAAAGGCTTCGTGATAAAAAGTTATATGCCAAGCTGAAGAAATGCGAGTTCTGGCTTGAGGAAGTAGCATTCCTTGGGCACGTGGTGTCAAAACATGGAGTTTCTGTCGACCCGGCTAAGATTGAAGCCATACAAAGTTGGGAGCAACCAAAGTCGGTGGCTGAAGTACGTAGCTTTCTGGGCTTAGCTGGTTATTATCGGAGATTCGTGGAAGGATTTTCTTGAATCGCTACTCCGTTAACTCAGCCGACTCGTAAAGATATAAAATTCGGTTGGAGCGAGGATTGTGAGAAGAGTTTTCAAGAACTCAAGATGAGACTCATTTTGGCACCTGTTCTAACAATACCATCTGGTTCGGATGGATTTGTTATCTACAGCGATGCTTCAGGAAAAGGGTTAGGATGTGTTCTCATGCAACATGGGAAATTCATAGCCTATTCCTCACGACAACTCAAAGAATATGAGAGGAATTATCCTACTCATGATTTGGAGTTGGCAGCAGTCGTTTTCGCGTTGAAGATATGGAGACACTACCTGTAAGGGGAAAAAGTGGAGATCTATACAAATCGTAAAAGCCTTAAATATTTCTTCACCCAAAAGGAACTCAACATGCGACAACGACGTTGGCTCGAGCTGCTGAAAGATTACGATCATACCATCCAATATCATCCTGGAAAAGCGAACGTAGTAGCTGACACATTGAGTAGAAGATCATATGCGGCTACGAGTGCAATGTTTTTAACACAAAAGTGCATTTTGTATGACTTGCAAAGGATGGAGATAGAGATGAAGGCTCCAAGTACCCACGCGATGATATCAAACATACGAGTAGAACCGACTTTAATCGATAAAGTTAAAACTGCTCAAGCTACGGACATGGAGCTGATGCGTATTAAGAAGAAAGTGCAAGAAGGTGCTATTCCAGAAGCAAGAATCGATGAAGAAGGAATACTTCGAGTCAACTCCAGACTTTGTGTTCTTAACGATTCAGACTTGAAGCATAGAATCATGATGGAGGCACACAACACACCGTTTGCAATACATCCTGGGAGTACAAAAATGTACCATGATCTTCGACATACATTTTGGTGGAGCAATATGAAAAGAGAGATTGCGGAGTTTATCTCGAGGTGTTTAACTTGTCAACGTGTAAAGGCAGAGCATCAAGTACCAAAAGGTCCGTTGCAACCACTTGAGATTCTGAAGTGGAAGTGGGAACACATTACCAAGGATTTCGTTACAGGTCTTCCCAAGGTTTCTCAAGGCATAGATCCGATTTGGGTTATTGTTGATAGATTAACCAAGTCTGCCCATTTCTTGCCCGTACGTGAGACTTATTCCCTTGAACGTCTTGTTAGTATGTACGTGAACGAGATTGTGAGATTGCATGGCATGCCAGTATCCATAGTTTCGGATTGTGACCCAAGATTCACTTCACAATTTTGGGTTAGCTTACAGAAAGCTATGGGCACGGATTTACGATTCAGTTCGGCATACCATCCTCAAACGGATGGACAATCAGAGAGGACTATTCAAACTCTTGAAGATTTATTAAGACTATGTGTCCTAGCTCTCAAAGGGAGTTGGGATAAGTACTTACCATTGGTGGAATTCTCCTACAATAACAGTTATCAGGCGATCATAGGTGTGGCTCCATTCGAGGCGTTGTATAGAAGAAAATGTCATTCTCTAGTATGCTGGGACGAGGTGGGTGAAGCAATAACTTATTATCATTTAAAATGATTTTTAATATAATAAAATCATTTTTAATTAATTTATTTAATGCATTTAATAAATAAATTAATTATCAATAATATTTAAATAAATACTAATATTTATGAAAAATATTTCAAATTATTAAAAGTTAATTTTTATAACATAAAATAATTTTTAAAATAATTTTTGAAATTTTTGGAAATTAATTACTATTTTTGAAAATTAAAATAATGAAAACTACATTGTGTGTCGCTAAACACTGCCTATAGCGACAGAACCGTCGCTATAGGTGTTCTTCATGTTCTTGGCTAAACCCAGAACATTCATGCCAGTTTTCGAGTGGGCTACTTTGACCGTGCTTAATTCTTAAGACAAAATGTTTCTGGGCAATATATGACTTAGATCGTGTATTCCTAATGTAACACTACAATACCCAACAATAAACATGGCCAACAAGCATAACATAAGTGAGATATAGAGCCTTGAACAAGCTGTCAGAGTTGTTCTTCATTTCTGGGTTACCCAAAAATGAAGAACAGTTCGACTGTTCATATTTGGGCCTCCACAACTTGTAATTCGTATATTGTTTTTATGATCTATAAGCTGCAGTGTGTAGTCAGTATGTAAATGAAGAGATCTAACACAAAACATCAACAAAACATCAACATAATAAACTTCAAATCGCCAGTCAAACCATGTCATAACACATGTCCATAGGTTTTCTAGGTTTTCTCAGAAAACCGGATCCGTGATTATACTACCTACTTTGGCCAGCCACTAAATCCAGTGTATTTGATATATAGATGTTATAAAAGCATGAATATAAAGTTAACATAACATACTACAACTTAGACTCAAGATCCATAATAGAACATCAAAGTACTGTCAGATCTAATGCTTAGAAAAACTTGTCAGACTCTGCAAACTACTTTTTGGGTTACCCATATTCCCTCTGGTCATGCCCGGTCAACGTGTTTTGACCAAGAATAACATACGATCGAGACATGTAATCACAATGGTTCCACTTCCAGATTAAAGAACATATAACAAGCTATATATTTCAAACTTTAAAACATCAAAAATCAAAAACATGTAGAGATCTACAGCAACTGACATTCATTGTCAGACCACAAAACAAACTTTTTCCAGATTTTGCAAAACTTCACATCCGAGCCTCTAGATGTTATGGATCTAACGTATAGCAACCCAGATCATCTTTATACACCATATATAACATGTTTAACAAAAAAAATCTAACATCTAACAACAGATCAATGGTCAGATTTAAGGTTTAGGGTTTATACCTTTATGTACAAATCTTTGATTCTATGCTCATGATCTGTTAAAGGTGTAGGTGGGGCATTTTTTGGGACCTGAAATAATTTATATTTTTGGAGGTTTTAGAGAGAGAAGCTCATGGTTAAGAGTTTGGCAAAAATAAGTGAGCAAAATGATTTTTTCTCTCTCCAATCTATATATATACACTTAGATGCAATGTATTATGTTGAGATATGAGGCCGATCTGCTGGAATTTAGTCCATGGGGTTAGTAAGAGTTGGTAAACAACCTCAACTTTTCTAGATACACAAGTAAGCCTCAATTATGCAATAAGGGCAATTTGGTCTTTTCGCTTAAGAATTTAATGGCATAAATGTCATTTGTCTAACCTTTAGGGTTTAAACCTTAGGGTTTAACCTTAAGGCTTTATACAATAATTTCTAGCATTTTGCAATTAGGGTTTTAAAATAATAAAATAAAATAAAATTAGTTTCCTAAAAATACAATTTAGAGATTACTAATTATAATTAGTTTTCTAACGACATAACTTAAATATTTTGGTTTTAGAGTCCACTAATTATACTTAACCTTGCTAATTTAGCAATTAGGGTTTATAATTAGTAATTAGGTTTTCTAATATAAATATTAGAGTTCTAATCATTTGGGTTTTAAATTTCTAATTAGGTTTTTCCTAATTAGCAATAATATCTATCATTCATGGTATTAATCATATTAACACAATTTCTGACTGAGCAAAACTCCAGTTTAGGTTTCAAATTAGGGTTCTAAATATTAGGGTTTTATAATTAGGGTTTTCTAAAGATTAATTAAGGTTTCTAATTACTAATTAGGGTTTTCCATAATTAGCACTTAAATTCTATATTATGCAACATAAATCACATCAGAAAATCATTACACAGTCTTGGATCTCCCATTTGAGTCTTATAGTGGGGGTAGACAAATTAATATTAGGGTTTGGTCATGATACATTAAAATTGATCGATCCTTAATAGTTCACACATATACAGTACATATTTATAGCACTGAAATATCAAAATATAGTTAATATTATATTATTATCATCATTCCTTGTTCCAGAACCAGAATTAGGGTTTATCAGTAAGATTAAAATTGTTCCCTACATTAACCTTACACACATAATACACATATCTATAACACTGACAAATAATAATATAATAATATTATTCTCATTCCTTGATCAAAAATCCAAAATTAGTGTTTGGACTCCATATCTGATTTATTCTTCATATATAACATTATTAATTAAGTTAAAATAATTAACTTAATTAATCTAACATAAATTCATATAATAAAATAAATAATTATTATAATAATTCTAAAAATTATTTCATATATTATTTCAATAATATATAATTATATTTTCATGGAAAATAAATAATAAAAACATTTCTACTATAAAACTAATTATTATAAGAATATACTTTATAATAATTAATAATTCTAAAATAAATTGATTTAAAATTATTAATGTAATAAATATATTTTTATTTATCACATAAATACATACTCTTTATCTTGTACAAATCTTCGTCTTTAAAATAATAAATAAAAAAAATTTATACTTAAAATTTCTTATTTAATTATATAAAAAAATATCGGGTTATTATAGTAGAAGTCTGTGCTATTTGATTCAGCTAGACCAATATTGAAAGATGTTCATGAAATTCAAGCGTTTATTGAAAAGTTATGCCAAACTAAATTATTTTGGTGCGGATTCAGATGTTGAAAAGCTGAGGTGGACAACCATTAAGGGGACATGTTTTCGGGGACAATGGTTCCGAGCGTAACGCATATTGTCGTCACAAAACAGTACGTTGTGGCCCAACGTAGTGGTACAATAGGATGACCACCTAGTGTACGTGAGGAGGGTGTTTTCAATCTTTGTGATTGATAAACACTCTGGTTTGCAGTGTGAAGGATTGAGTTGAAGCACTAGTAAACCGAGAATAGAGTTCACGGTCTTGTGACCCCTCATCATGATTTGGAATCTATTAAATTCTTGTTATTCATACCGCTTCCCAATTATTGAGCAATTGTGGAAGATTCTTATTATTCTGAAAGGTGAAAGTGGAAAGGATGAGAAAATTAAGCAAAAACTTAATAATTTCAAGAAAGAAATGAAATTCCAGAAAAGAAGAGAAATATGAAACTCTTAGAAGAGGAAGAGGTGATGAATATGAGGATTGTAGAAAGATCTTAGTGGAAAGAAGTGGTTATAGAACCCAATGAATGAATAAAGTATTAATGTAAAATCTATTTTGATAGATTGAATAAATAAAGATTAATAAATAAAAATTTCGAGGATGAAATTCTTAGAAGAATGGGTGAATGTAATATCCCGACGGTTTATGATAACGATTTTTAGAAAAAGAAATGAATGGGTTAAAGAATATAAAATACTCAGAATATAATTGAGTTCAAGTGAAAGTTATGAAATAAAACCTAGAATTTGTTAAAAAGTGAATATAGTAGGAAATATAAAACATATATTAAGGTTATGTGTTGAAGTTATTCAACGAAGAGATTTGATGAAAACCTAAGTAATGTAGGATTTCGGTGATTTCGAGGATAGAATCCTTATAAGGAAGGAAGAATGTGACGAATGAATTGTTTGAATTGTGACTCTGGGGACAGAATCCTTATAAGGAGGGAAGGATGTAACAATCAAGAATTTTAAATTATAATTTTAAATATTTATTGAGTTATATAAATATTTAATGGATGTGTTTATTGTTGAATAAATACTTAATTTGATTTGAGTTGATTGGTTAATTATTTGTTAAGTAAATAATTAAGGAGTTAAGAAAATTAATTGTTATGAAATAATATACTAATTTAATTTAATAATTAAGTTAGAGAGTTTATAATGATTAAATGAATTATTATATTTTAATTTGAATTTGTAATAAAAATGATGTGTTAGTTGATTAAACAAATTTATAATTATAAAGAAAGTTATAATTATGTTGTATTGGTTTATGTGTCAAAGTAATTTAATAAAATATTATTAGAATTAATTAAATTGATTATTAAAATTTAATTAAATAAATGTGTGACAAATAACCTTTCTATAAATGACTTATTAAAATAAATTAAAGGAGTTTAATTTAGTTTTGCCAAAGAAGACTTAATGCATATTAAGTCTTTAATCTAATTGTGTTTTACCAAACAAGGTGTAAGATTTAATGGGTTATTTTTTTTATTAGCTAGCCAAATAAGCCTTATGGCTTTTGGTTTTTAAAAGTTAGATAACTGATGTCAGTTATACATATATTAATATTATATATTTAATACATATATTATTACTATAATGTTATATGTTAAGACGTAAGTTAGAGTTAGGAGAAGAAAGACTCGGAAGAAGAAAAGAGGAGAAGAAGAAGAATACGGAGAAAAGTGAGAGATAACTTGTAAGAATCCTAGAGATTTTGAGAAAAGAATTGGGAAAAGAAGTCTTGTTGATCAAAGGAAGAAAATTTTCACCTTCTAGCATACAAGGTATCCTCTTACCCTTTTAAAATTCTAAAAGTTGTGGTTGTCTTCTCTTCCAAAATTCTCTATAAAATTTTTGTAGAGGTTGAATTAATTGTTATATATAGTTTATATGATAATGTAGTCATTGTAAAACTGCTTTTCATAAGTTTATATATGAGTATAGTCAATGAATTCATGTTATATATATAATTTGTGAAGAAAACCATATTACATTGAGTTTATATGAATATTACTTAGTTTAAAAAAGTAAAATTAAGGTTTAATTAGTTGTTTGATTTATAAATTGACTATTAAATTTGAAAGAGGATGAATAAACATAAGCATAGTATGTTGAATTAACTTTTTTGGTTGAGAACAAAATCACAGTGATGATTTTTCACTAAAACTTTCAAAAAAATGAAGCTTTAACAAAGATAGTGAAAATTAATGGTTGTAATTTGGATGGTTATGTTGTTTAGATGGCTAGAAATGCGTTAGAAAACATTAGATTATGTTTCTGTAAACATATTACACCTTGGGTAGGTTGGTATGGTTGTTAGAAAGGAGCTTGGAGGCCAAATTTGGCTTTCCGTAGTGTTCTAGAGCTGAAATCGCAAAATCGCGAAGAAAATTACCCATACTTGGGTGAATCCCCTAGTCTAAAAACCCCGCCAAGGGGGGTGTTCTACCAAGCCGATATTTTGAAAAAAAAAACTGACCGAACATAGTTTACTAAAATGAGTATAACTTTTTCATATATAAAAGAGCTATGTGGAGAATAAGAAACTAAACAAGTCTGGAGCTCCGAATAGTAAGTTACTATGTTGGTAAATTTATTACCTTCTGGAACCAATATCCCAGAACATTTTCCTAAATGTCAAGGCTATCGCAGTTGTGAAGAGAAATCTTACTGCAGTATATGGTGGATTTCGCCAGTATGACCTTCGTTTTTTCCATAGGCAAGCCACAAATTGGTTGAGGAAAAAGTACTGTGAATATTGAGTAGGGAAATAAAGATCCTTTGACCTAGGACATTGCGTACTTAGTTCCTTAATAAGAGTTTTGTTTGTACTGTAATACGTGACATTCATAAACAAACGGTTGTATGACAACATTGAGACGTATATTCAAAGGCAAAGCCAGAAAAATTTAGCATGCCTGTAATAAAATGTAAATAATTGTAATAAATTGAACCAACCTGTACAGATCTGATTTTTTGTACACTTTAGTGAAGTCAACCCCAAGAATCATTTCTTGCTGAGGACTAGTAACTTCCAACATCCAGGTGGCTGGATTGTATCCAATCATGTATTTTCCTTATTTCGTCAATTTCCTTATTGGAAGAAAATTCATATGAATCCAACCAATGCCCCTATACCTATTGTAATAACTCGGGATTTCGAATAATTCAAGTTTTTCGAATAATTTTTTTTAATATTAATATTGATTATTAAAATTGTGTCGAGTATCTGTGATACGAGTCTCGAGATGTAGTCAATTTATGTTTTGACTGAGAAATAAGAATAGAGTTGTGCTTAACAGATTTAGAAACCTTAACCCTAGTTATAGATAGGGATTCAATAGAAAATATAATTAAAATAATTATATTGATGAATATGTGTTTGTACTGTATAGAATTTTTAACAATGATTGATCGGATAGGGTTTAAAATTAGTAAACCCTAATTAGGGATTTGAAACCTTAATCTCAAGATTAAAAACCCTAATGCGTAGTTAGGAACCCTAATCGTATGCCAAGAAACCCTAATTTTAAATTCAAAAATCCTAAACTCTAATTAGAAAACCCTAATCATAATTAGCAAGCTCTAATGTGTTTATTAAACTTTAATATAATTAGGAAATCCTAATATAATTAGTAAACCCTAATTGTAATTTAGAAATCTTAATTTTCTATTTTAAAACCCTAATTTAGAAAATCCTAGAAAGTTAGTGTTGTAAAACATAAGGGTTAGAACCTAAGGGTTAAACCCTAAGGGTTTGGATAAAAGTCTAGCATGCCATTAAAATTAAAATTTTAAAGACCAAAATGCCTTTTTATATTCTTTATTTGGTAACTTGTAAAATTGGCCAAGCCCTTTAGTTGGTAACCAACCCAATTGACTTTGTGACTTTTAATTCCAGCAAAAATCAGTTCATTGCATCAGATCTACACATATATTACATTATATATTGATTAAAGAGAGAAAAAGTCACCAAAAGTGGCTCATTTGTGTACCAACTCTCAAACAACACATCTCTCTCTAAACATCCGAGTTATACAAGTGAATCAGTCTCAAATACAGCCCTTAGATCACCCAATATCAGTTAGGAAGATCAAGATCAAGATTGGAGCAAGAGAGGTATAAACCCTAGTTCACTTTTTGATCATGTATGCTAAGTTCATGTTTGTGTTTATGAGTTTATATAAGTGTTATATGATGTTTTATGATGATCTATGATGATCCATCATGGATCCATTGCATCAAAGTGTCTTAAAATTTTTGTTTTCAAAAACTGTTCTTGAGCCTAAACGTTGTCTGACTACCATATATCAGTTGCGCCAGATCTTTCCTTGTTTACTGTTTTTGTTGTTTTAAGCTTTGAATGTGTAGTCTGACATGAGTACTTTGATTTGGAACTGGAATCGTTGCTATTGGATGTCCAGATTTCGAGTTATTCTTGGTCAAAACCCGTTGACCGGGCATGACCAGTCAAATTCTAGGTAACCCAGATATGGTTTTCCAGCGTCTGACAAGATCTTCTACGACCCAGATCAGTCAGGTTTTAAGATATTTGATGTTGTTGTTATATACATGTTGTACCCTGTAATGTGGACTCTAGAACTGTTCCTTTTTATCTCTTAAACAACAAGCAGATCGGATGTAGTGGATGGTCAAAGTAGACCATCCGGTAACATTTCATGTTTTCTGGAAAACCCAGAAAAAGTAAGAACAAAATTTCTGACCGCCTTTGACCAGATTGTATCTTGTGATTCTGTTGTTGTTGGACTAAGGAAATGTTATGTATTTGTTCTTTGACATAAGGACTATAGACCGGAACCATAAAATCAACAAACTAATGACCAAAACATTAAATTATTTGGGCTAGAAAGTAGGTAGTCTAACTGCCTGGGTTTCTGGAAAACCCAAGTAACGTCTGACAGTAACTTTGAAGGATCGTAGCTTGCTGATGTGTTATGGTATGACATATATGATGATTGATTCGTGTGGAGTTACATAAACACTACATGATCAATGTTTAACATGACCCAGAAACATTTTGAGATGAGAATCATAGCCGGTCAAACGAGCAACCTTCAACACTGACTTGTTAGTGTTCTTGTGCTCAAGAACACCTAAGACGACATAAAGCGTCTCTAAAGGGCTATAGCCACAGTTTTTAATATTTTTATTTTCTGATTTTCTGGAAATTAATTAAAATAGAAATAAATTATAAAAATTACAAAAATAGTTTTAAAAATTATTTTAAATTATGAAAAATAACTTTTGATTAATTGGGATATTTTCATTAATATTTATAATTATTTGAATGTTAATGATATTTAATTTATTTAATTAGTGTATTAAATAAATTAAGCGTAAATGATTTTAATATTATAAAAATCATTTTAAATAAAAATAAAGTGTTTAGGAATATTTTGAGTTATAAAATGTTACTTTTAATATTTTTAGAGAATTTTTATTAATAATTTAATATTAATAATATTAAATTTATTTAATTATTGTATTAAATAATAAAGTTAAAATGATTTTATTGATTTAAAAATCATTTTAAATGAGAATAAAGTGTTAGAAAATATTTTAATTATAAAATATAATTTTCAATAGTTTTGGAGAATTCTCATTAATAAATTAATATTAATGATATTAGATTTATTTAAATATTATATTAAATAAATGATAGAAAAATGGTTTTATTGATTTAAAAATCATTTAAAACAAGAAAAGTGATATAACAATATTTTAAGTTATAATTAATGACTTTTACTATTTTTTATAATAATTTCATTAATATTTAAATATTAATGGTGATGATTTAAAAATGATTTTAATTATTTTAAAATCATTTAAGTAGAGTATTGACGATTTAAAAATATTTTAAGTTATTAATAATAACTTTAATATTTTGATAAAGTATGTCATTAATATTTTAATATTATTAAATATTAATGATAATGAATTAATTAGTATTTAAATCATTTAAAAATGATTATGGTGTTTGAAAAATTATTATAGATTATAATAATTATTTATAAATTATTAAAAGCTTTCGAAAAATATTATTAATGATAATTGACTTATCTAAAATAATATTAAAGCTTAGAGACCGAGTTTAAGTGACAACAAAGGTGTTAATTGTCGGATAGGGTGACCAGTACACCGAGGTGAGACCGAAGTCCATCCAGACCGAACTAGTTAGATTTGATAAGTGTTTATATAAGTTATAAACACTAATATGGCTATGTGGTAATGTGACCATGAGAATGTTTGACTGTAAATTATAGTGATACGTGTTATAAATGATTGTGCTAATTGTGAGACCGATATTGTGATTATAGGTCTTTCAAACGCAGATAAGTATATTGTGTAGCAATAATCAACGCGGAAGGCAAGTTTCCTAACTCAACCTTGAGTTTTATTTTTTTAAATATTATGGTGGTTAATTATTGTTGATTAGACCACGTCCAATGATTTATGGTTGATTATTCGCAGTTAGTGCATGTTTATTAATTCAAATTGAATTACTAATTCTAAGAATATACTTATTGAATAACTGTTGTTGGATATTCACATCCGTAGAAGCTATTATTGATTTCAAATAGTACAGTTAAATTTTGTCTATTGTTTAATCGTATTGAAACATGTCTTAGCTAATTGTTTTGGCTAGATAAACATTTGTTAGAATTTGATAGGTTCGAGAAGAGAAGAGAAGAGAATTCAATTATTATTGATAGATTAATACCAGTTATTTCGGCTAGATCGAAATAGAAAACTTGATAAGTTCGAGAAGAGAAGAGAATAGAAGTGATTAGATATTGAAATCATTGCATTTCGTTGTTAAATCAAATTCTGATTCAAAGACTGAGAAGAACAACCTTTTATATAAAGGGAACATTTTAGGTCGTATATTCGGCCATTGCGCACTTTTAAGTATTATGCATAATATAGGGTATAATGAAGCTGATCACTTTATATACTTGCAGAGGGGTATGATTTAATCTTTATGGTTATCTGATACACTTGGGTATATCAAAGTCCAATCTTTGATAGTTACTCGAGAAGAGAAGTTCAAGATCCAACGAATCGCTCAGCATAAATCTGGAAAACATTCCTATAACAACCCGGAATTTTGAATTATCCAGAATTTAGGTTTAAAGAATTAGTTATTAATAAAGCTAAATTTTATTAATACTATTCTGTGTTATGTGTTTATTAATCGTTCTATAACCTAGGATGATTATAAATCGGGAGTATTCTGGCTAAGAGCTAGTCTGAGCGAATAAGAATTTTCAAGATGAAAATAAAAGTTTTTCGGGAATAAAATATTTTTCAGGAAAAAAGACGAAATAGGCAATATTCATCCGTTTCAGCTTGGAGATTTATTTTGAAATTTCGAGACTTTAATGATTACGTATAATTTTGAGACGTGATGGAATATTCAATAATATTTCAGTTATGGAAAAAATGAAGTTTTCGCCTGCTGACTCAAAACCTAAGGGTTAGGAAAAGTGAGTTCCGAGGATTTAATGATTATGTATAATAATTAGGGTTATTATGCGTGAGAAATACGAGTATGATACGAGTTATTATACGAGTATAGTAAGAGGATTGGTACGACGTATAATATGAATATCGTACGAATTAAATACAAAGAGAATAAGAGATTACGAGAATGAGATGCGTAGAATACGATTAGTCCAAATGGCTAAGTAAATGATAAGTTAAGTAATGACTAAGTAAACTTAATAGCTAAGTAAAGTACTTATGCTTAATAACTAAGTAAAGTGCTTAACTTAAGAGCTAAGTAAACTTAAGGGCTAAGAAGACTTAAGGGCTAAGAAGACTTAAGAGTTAAGTATACTTAAGGGCTAAGAAGACTTAAGGGCTAAGTAAGTGTGGAGGCTAAGTAAACTTAGGGCTTAAGTAATGAATAGTAAGGAGGTTAAGGGGGGCGAAATGACTAAACAACCCTAACTTTGGTTTTCTATAACTAGGAAGGTCATTTCTTTGTTTTAGGATTTTGAAAATCCTAAGACACTTGAGAGGGAGAGAGAGTTTGGATGGGAGGAGGAGGAGGAGGAGGAATGGCTAGCCCGCGTACAAACTTTGTCCGACGGGAGAAGATTAAAGGAGAAAGGTAATCCAAAACCTTATCTCGTATATTTTTTCTTTAAGTTTTTATGTTTAAAAACATAACTTAATGAAGATAAGAAGTAGACAAGGTGAGAGATGAGTTCATATGGTTTAAATCATAAGAAAATGAAGAAATAAGAATTTAAAGTTTAGTAAATAAATTTCTTAAGGAAGTATAAGATTCGAAATGAATTAGAACGATCCGAGTGGATTATATGGATAAGTAGGTGAAATAAGTAAGGAATAATGTTCTATAACATCAAGTTCCTAGAAAAAGTGGAATCATAATCCAAAATATCGATTAAAATGAAGAACGAACGAAGAACACAAGAAGAACACGAAGAACATTGTTGACGGACACGTTTAAAACCATCGTAGGATAATTGTTGTTGATGGACAAGTTTAAAACCATCGCGTATAAGTTAGATGTGTATTTCTTCGTTAAGAACGGTAGAAACGTTCATGAAGAATGGATTAAAACTTAGCTTTAACAAAGTTATGGAAAAAATTTCATAAAAGACAAATGAGAATTAGAAAATAAGTTAATGAACCCGAGTAGGTAGGGTTTCATAAGAAAGTAAGAGAACATAGAAAACGTGAGTCGCGGACTCAAGAACGAGTGAGTTCTGAGTTCGGATGACCGAATTACGGACGAACGAACGAAGAACGTTAAAAACGTAAAATGAACAAAGGGTGAAGATCAAGGCAATCAAATGGCATGTTAACGGATTTAGAATGAATTTATGCTTGAGGGGTATTAAAGTGCATAAGATAAGGAAGATAATGGCTTTGGAACGACCTCGTTCTAAGTTATAACGAAGGAGTTACGAGATCACGAAGTAAACATCTCAAAATTTATTTAACACTTAGAGAAATTTTCTAGGGTTAGGGCTTGGCGCCAGTCATGCCTTGTAGAGTAGTGTGTGGCAGGCGCATCTACGGGGTCGAGAATCGCCAACTCGCTACCAGTGGTGCGAGAGAGAAAAAGGGAGGAAGCCAGCACTGTTGTTGGGAAAAATCCAGAGATAAGCTTTAACTGCTCAGCTCTTGGGGGAAATTTAAGGGAAGATAAAGACTATACTATTCAACTAATGTAACACTTAATCAAGTGATGTAAACCTTTATTAAAGGTTGAACATATAGATTAAACAAGATTAAATGACAAAGAATATAAACGCGGGTTACGTAACCGATATCCGGGGACCGTAGTAAAGATGAATGAATACGAGGGATTGCTATGGTTGTGATTTCCTAGAGGTTGAGCGACTATCAAGGGTAATGAACTTGAGGTTCATGTAATGGATAACAAAAGTATTGAATAGTATATGAACTATCAAGAAAGCTGTAATGAATTAATGGTAATAAGATTAATGAAAGACAAATGTGAGTCGATAAGAAATTGACTTAATCGAACATTATAGTTTAATAGTTCGTATATGTTAAGAGAAGTTAGGTTGTGGTACAATCATAACTTTGATGGTTAACATATGGGAGCTGGGCTAAATAATTCCTTCAGAGTGCGAAGGTATATACAAAACTGGCAACCGATCTAATTCACTGTGATGGCAGTGTAGATGAGACGGTAACTTGTTTGTTGGTTGTTTGTGGGAAACCACTCAGAGTACCATATGGACTACTAGCAGAGAAACGATGTGTGCTGAGTCTTAGAGAAATTATAAGAAGAAGATAAGAATGTAAATCATCAAAGATGATGAACGTTTTGAGTAAGACATCTTCGTATGTCATAAAGCCATAAACTGGTAAAGGAAGTAATCGTGTAAACTTATATTGCAAGAACGCGAACCCTAAGAAGTAAATTTAAGTAAACCAATGTTTAAGTTCAATATATGACTAATTGGTATTTATGTTTTCACCTTATGTGTTATATAGGAATTGAAATGAGTAGATCAGCGTAAGCTGTAGCTGGGCGTAAGGCAAGTTTCCTAACTTCATTCATATTACATGAATGCTAGTTTTTAGAACTTCACAGATGTTGGACTTGAGAAATTCTATCTATGTGCGAATGTGCGATATTTGTACAATGTGGTGGAACGTATGAGGCCTTGAGCCACAATTTGAACACTTCGGTGTTTCTATGATATGCATTGTTCTGTGATTGAGATGTTCAATACAAGTATGTTCTGTTTATACATGAACCGTTATTGTTAAGTCTGTGCTAATGATTCTACCCAGATAGGATGTGTATGAAAAAGGTAGAAAAATGAAAGTATTTCAAAGTGAAAATGACTGATGTTTTAAGATGATAGGAATCGAGACTATTCCTATTATTCAAGCTGCTTCATAACCTTTGTTCGGTTATAGAAGTTCTAAAGAAATGTTTTATTTCTGAAGTTGTTTGTTCAACTGTTATGACTTGCTGGGCAATTGAATGCTCACACTTGCTTTAAATGAAAAACAATTTTCAGTGAACAAGATTACAAGAATTTAAAGATCCCGTAAAGATCAAGCTGACGGTATCTAGATGAAGTACCATTCAGAAGGTGAATGAGCGAGAAGATCAAGTGAAGACTTGTAATTTAGAAAAATAAAACTGAAAATTAGACTAGTATAATGAACTATTTTATATCCTTGGTGGCGGATAAAAGTCACTCTTGTAAGATGAAATGAATAATGTATTTATTATTATTTGTAATGAAAAAGGTTATAAGGTTTCCGGAACCTGGGATTTGAGAGTGTATGTTGTTATATTTTTGTATATAATGATGTATGTTGGATGAAGGATGTACTCGTGACGTACAGAATCTGGGTGTGAAGATTGACCGGATTTCGGGGCATTACAAGTTGTTATCAAAGCTGATAGGTTATAAACCTTAGGTCGGAGTACCTAAGACTATAATCATAGAGAGAAGGATAAGAAGATCACCACGTGATCATAGTGACTCATAGTAACAGATTAGTTGTTAAACGATGAATGATTTATAGCTAATGCTATGAATGAAGGGTATTATGAAGTAGTACGGGAAGAAGAACTTAGATTGAGTTGTGAAGGATTGTATATGAATTAGAGAAAATTCGTATTAAGTAGAGAGAGATTTAGAAGTTGTAAAATCTCAATTGAGGACTCATGCGATAGCTGAGTTGTATGAACGTTTGTATGGGCAGAGGTTTGTGCTTGGTTTAACAACTTCTTACTTATTACAGTGATAATCATTGGGATTGGTCGCGCTATCAAGATATATATGATAAGAAGGTAAATCTTTTCTTATGTATATACTTGATAGGTAGAGAACGATAAGGTAGGTGCGAGTTCTAGAAACTCATACTTATGGTAAGTTCGTGACTCATAATAATATGGTATGTTTTCGAACGTCTCAGTGAATGGATGCCTATGGTCTATCTGGACAGTTCTTAACCTCATATTATTGTGGAAAGTTCCTGAACTCATAATGTGTGGTAAGTTGATGGACTGTACGAAGATATAGGAATGTTTAGTCTGAAAATGAGTTGTTTTCAAGTGGAAACTTAGTATTGAAGGTGCTAGAGAAGATTAAGTATTGTCGTAGTAAGGCAATGAAGGAAGATGGAGAATTAGGATATTCCAAGTCCTCTAGCTATGCTAGATTTCAAACTTTATTGAACTCGTGCTAATATGTATATTTTGAAAAGGAAAGGATTGGTTCAACTTTTGGAACCAACGTATTTTAAAAGAGCTATTCTTGGCATGTCTATGCCAATTGCTTCAGCTAGACAGAAATTGATTTGAAATATCAAAATGAATTTTATATCATTAGTGCATTTGAAGCAAGGTTAGTAAAAAGATGGAGTTATTAATGTAATTGAACCTGGTGTTGGATGTGATCTTAGGATCAACAACCCACTATAGTATGATGTATAATTACGAAGTCACAAACTGACGAAGTCCTCGATGTACTGTGAAAAGTATGGTATCATGACGTCATAAAACGTTTTGATGTATTGCAAAAAGAATTTACTGTATAGTCAATGTCAATTGAGTTGACTAGACGAATATTTCACATTGATATCCAATTTATTTGTATAGTCTAAGCTACTTGATTCGGCTTAGACAAATGGTATGTCATGCTTAACAAAAAATCGAGCTTTCTTTGAAGAAGTTATGCCAAACCAAATTGTTTTGATTAAGTCTGAGGAGAACATGGAAGAGGTAGTTACTTTCTTTGTGATTGTAAACCCACCCTAAGGAAGGGCTTACTGAGAAAATGTTGAATAACCTAGTAAGAGTTCATGGTCGATTTGACCCTCAACAAAAGTATGAAATGTTTTAAAGGAAATTTTATATTCCTCGTTATTCCTTTTACTTCATGATTCTTGATAGGTTATGGGGGTTAGGAATGAGGGAAAGATAAGAATTTCGTTGAAGTAAAGTTGAGAAGAAAGGAAGGCTAAAATTTCGAGGACGAAATTCTGTGAAGAAGGGGTGAATATGATGACCCGGGTAAGGGTGTGGTTTTAAAAAATTCCGAGGACAGAATTTTTATAAGGGGGAAAGAATATAACAACCCGAAATTTTGGATTATCCAGAATTTAGGTTTAAAGAATTAGTTATTAATAAAACTAAATTTCATTAATACTATTCTGTGTTATGTGTTTATTAATCATTCTATAACCTAGGATGATTATAAACCGGGAGTATTCTGGCTAAGAGCTAGTCTGAGCGAATAAGAATTTTCAAGACGAAAATAAAAGTTTTCCGGGAACAAAATATTTTTTGGGGAAAAAGACGAAATAGGCACTATTCATCCGTTTCTGCTCGAAGATTTATTTTGAAATTCCGAAACTTTAATTATTACGTATAATTTTGAGACGTGATGGAATATTCAATAATATTTCGAGTTATGGCGAAACGAAGTTTTCTCTGCATGACTCAAAACCCAAGGGTTAGGAAAAGTGAGTTCCGAGGATTTAATGATCCGTATAATAATTAGGTTATTATGCATGAGAAATACGTAGTATGATACGAAGTTATTATACGAGTATAGCAAGAGGATTGGTACGACGATAATATTAATATCGTATTTAATTAAATACAAAGAGAATAAGAGAATAGAAATGAGATGCGTAGAATATGATTAGTCCTAATGGCTAAGTAAATGATAAGTTAAGTAATGACTAAGTAAACTTAATAGCTAAAAAAGTACTTATATTTTAATAACTAAGTAAAGTGCTTAACTTAAGAGCTAATTAAATTAAGGGCTAAGAAGACTTAAGGGCTAAGAAGACTTAAGAGCTAAGTAAACTTAAGGGCTAAGAAGACTTAAGGGCTAAGTAAGTGTGGAGGCTAAGTAAACTTAGGGCTTAAGTAATGAATAATAAGGAGGTTAAGGAGGCGAAATGACTAAAGAAGCCTAACTTTGGTTTTCTATAAATAGAAAGCTCATTTCTTTGTTTTTTTGAATTTTGAAAATCCTAAGAGACTTGAGAGGAGAGAGAGGCTAGTTAGGATGAGAGGAGGAGGAGGAGGAAAGGCTCCAAACCCTATCTCAGATATTTTTTTCATAACTTAATGAAGATAAACTTAAGTAGATAAGGTGAGAGATGAGTTCAGATGGTTATGAAATCAAATCAAAAAATGAAGAAAAAGAATTTAAAGTTTAGTAAATAAATTTTTTAAGGAAGTATAAGATTCAGTAATGAATTAGAAACGATCCTAGTGGATTATATGAATAAGTAGGTGAAATAAGTAAGGAATGGTGTTCTATAACATCAAATTCCTAGAAAAAAAGTGGAATCATAATCCAAAATATCCATTAAAATGAAGAACGAACGAAGAACACGATGAACACGCCAAGAACACGAAGAACGTTATTGATGGACAAGTTTAAAACCATCGTAGGATAATTGTTGTTGATGGACAAGTTTAAAACCATCGCATATAAGATAGATGTGTATTTCTTGGTTAGAATCGGTGAAAACGTTCATGAAGAACGGATTAAAACTTAGCTATAACGAAGTTATGGCAAAAATTTCATAAAAGACAAACGAGAATTAGAAAGTTATTAAATGAACCCGAGTGGGTAGGGTTTCATAAGAAAGTAAGAAAACGTGAGTCGTGGACTCAAGAACGAATGAAGTTCCGAAGTTCGGATGACCGAATTACTTGACGAAACGAAACGAAGAGCGTTAAAAACATAAAATGAACAAAGGGTGAAGATGAAGCCAATCGAATGGCACGTTAATGGATTTAGAATGAATTTATACTTGAGGGGTATTAAAGTACATAAGATAAGGAAGTGAATGGCTTTGAAATAACCTCGTTCCGAGTTACAACGAAGGAGTTATGAGATCACGAAGTAAGCATCTCAAAATTTATTTAACACTTAGAGAAATTTTATAGGGTTAGGGCTTGGCACCGCGGCGCTAGTCATGCCTTGTAAAGTGGCGCGACACCGCCAGATCGGGGCTTGTACTTCAACTCGTGCATGGCAAAGCGAGATAAAGAAGGAGTGGAAATACAGGCGCTTGTTGTTGAGAAAAAAGCCGAGATTATCTTTTAAATGCTCACTCTTGGGGAAATGTAAGGAAGATAAAGAATATAATATTCAACTAATGTAACACTTAATCAAGTGATGTAAACCTTTATTAAAGGTTGAACATATAGATTAAACAAGATTAAATGACAAATAATATAAACACGGGTTACGTAACCGATATCCGGGGACCGTAGTCACGGAGAATGAACGTGAGGGATTGCTATGGTTGTGATTTCTTAGAGGTTGAGCGACGATCGAGGGTAATGAACCTGAGGTTCATGTAATGGATAAGAAAAGTATTAAATAGTATATAAACTATCAAGAAAGTCATAATGACTTAACGGTAATAAGATTAATGAAAGACAAATGTGAGTCGATAAGAAATTGACTTAATCGAACATTATAGTTTAATAGTTCATATATGTTAAGAGAAGTTAGGTTGTGGTACAATCATAACTTTGATGGTTAACATATAGGAGTTGGGCTAAATAATTCCTTCAGAGAGAGCGAAGGTATATACAAAATGGCAACCGATCTAATTCATTGTGATGGCAGGTGTAGATGAGATGGAACTTGTTTGTTGGTTGTTTGTGGGAAACCACTTTCAGTACCATATGGACTACTAGCAGAGAAACGATGTGTGCTGAGTCTTAGAGAAATTATAAGAAGAAGATAAGAATGTAAATCATCAAAGATGATGAACGTTTTGAGTAAGACATCTTCATATGTAATAAAGCCGTAAATGGTAAAGGAAGTAATCGTAAACTTATATATTAAGAACGCGAACCCTAAGAAGTAAAGTTAAGTAAACCAATGCGTAAGTTCAATATATGACTAATTGGTATTTATGTTTTCACCTTAT
Organism: Panax quinquefolius; assembly: GCA_020205615.1. NCBI lineage: Eukaryota > Viridiplantae > Streptophyta > Magnoliopsida > Apiales > Araliaceae > Panax > Panax quinquefolius. The sequence goes on from CM035160.1 coordinate 66,067,658, forward strand.
GTGTTATATAGGAATTGAAATGAGCGGATCAACGTAAGTATGTAAATGGTAGGCGTAAAGGCAAGTTTCCTAACTTCATTCATATTACATGAATGCTAGTTTTAAACTTCACAAATGTTGTACTTGAGAAATTTTGTACATGTGAGAATGTGCGATATTTGTACAATGTGGTAGAACGTATGAGGCCTTGAGCCACAGTTTGATCACTTCGGTGTTTCTATGATATGCATTGTTCTGTGATTGAGATGTTCAATACAAGTATGTTTTGTTTATATATGAACTGTTATTGTTAAGTCTGTGCTAATGATTCTAGCTAGATAGGATGTGTATGAAAAAGGTAGAAGAATGAAAGTATTTCAAAGTGAAAATGACTGATGTTTTAAGATGATAGGAATCGAGACTATTCCTATTATTCAAGCTGCTTCATAACCTTTGTTCGGTTATAGAAGTTCTAAAGAAATGTTTTAATTTCAAGTTGTTTGTTCAACTCATATGACTTCTTTGAAGCAATTGAATGCTCACACTTGCTTTAAATGAAAAACAATTTTCAGCGAACAAGGTTACAAGAATTTAAAGATCCCATAAAGATCAAGCTGACGGTATCCAGATGAAGTACGATTCAGAAGGTGAATGAGCGAGAAGATCAAGTGAAGACTTGTAATGTAGAAAGATAAAACTGAACAATAGACTAGTCTAATGAACTATTATGTATCCTCGGTGGCGGATAAAATTCACTCTTGTAAGATGAAATGAATAATGTATTTATTATTATTTGGAATGAAAAAGGTTATAAAGTTTCCAGAACCTGGGATTTGAGAGTGTATGTTGTTATATTTTGGTATACAATGATGTATGTTGGATGAAGGATGTACACGTGAAGTACAGAATTCGGGTGTGAAGATAGACCGAATTTCTGGGCGTTACAAGTTGGTATCAAAGCTGATAGGTTATAAACCTTAGGTAGGAGTACCTAAGACTATAATCGTAGAGAGAAGGACAAGAAGATTACCACGTGATCATAGTGACTCGTAGTAACAGATTAGTTGTTAAACTATGAATGATTTATTGCTAATGCTATGAATGAAGGGTACTATGAAGTAGTACGGGAAGAAGAACTTAGATTGAGTTGTGAAGGATATTATATGAATTAAAGAAAATTCGTATTAAGTTGAGAGAGATTTAGAAGTTGTAAAATCGCAATTGAGGACTCATGTGATAGCTGAGTTGTATAAACCTTTGTATGGGCAGAGGTTTGTGCTTGGTGTAACAACTACTTAGCTTATTACAATGATAATCATTGGGATTGGTCGCGCTATTAAGATGTATATGATAAGAAGGTGAATCTTTTCTCATATATATACTTGATAGGTAGAGAATGATAAGGTTGGTGCGAGTTCTTGAAACTCATACCTATGGTAAGTTCGTGACTCATAATAATATGGTATGTTTTCGAACGTCTCAGCGAATGGGCGTCTATGGTCTATCTGGACAGTTCTTAAACTCATATTATTGTGGAAAGTTCCTGAACTCATAATGTGTGGTAAGTTGATGGACTGTACTAAGATATAGGAATGTTTAGACTGAAAATGAGTTGTTTTCAGTAGGCTTAGTATTGAAGGTGCTAGAGAAGATTAAGTATTGTCGTAGTAAGGCAATGAAGGAAGATGGAGAAATGGGATATTCCAAGTCATCTAGCTATGCTAGATTTCGAACTTTATTGAACTCGTGCTAATATGTATATTTTGAAAAGGAAAGGATTGGTTCAACTTTTGGAACCAACATATTTTAAAAGAGCTATTCTTGGCATGTCTATACCAATTTCTTAGGCTAGACAAAAATTGATTTGAAATATCAAAATGAATTTTATATCATCAGTGCATTTGATGTAAGGATGGTAAAAAGATGGAGTTATTAATGGAATTGAACCTGGTGTTGGATTTGATCTTAGGATGAACAACCCGCTATGGTATGATGTATAATTACGAAGTCACAAACTGACGAAGTCCTCAACGTACTGTGAAAAGTACGCTATCATGACGTCATAAAATGTTTTGATGTATTGCGAAAAGAATTTACAGAAGTAGTCAATGTCAATCGAATTGACTAGACGAATGTTTCACGTTGATATCCAATTTATTGGTATGGTCTAAGCTACTTGATTCGGCTAGACAAATGGTATGTCATGCTTAACAGAAAATCGAGCTTTCTTTGAAGAAGTGATGCCAAACCAAATTGTTTTGATTAAGTCTGAGGAGAACATGGAAGAGGTAGTTAGTTTCTTTGTGATGAAGTACCATCAGAAGGTGAATGAGCGAGAAGATCAAGTGAAGACTTGTAATGTAGAAAGATAAAACTGAACAATAGACTAGTCTAATGAACTATTATGTATCCTTGATGGCGGATAAAAGTCACTCTTGTAAGATGAAATAAATAATGTATTTATTACTATTTGTAATAAAAAAGGTTATAAGGTTTCCAAAACCTGGGATTTGAGAGTGTATGTTGTTATATTTTGGTATATAATGATGTATGTTGGATGAAGGATGTACTCATGACGTACGGAATCCGGGTGTGAAGATAGACCGAATTTCGGGGCATTACAATTCCACTTTTATATTGTGTAGAATTGATTCTTGATTATTCATTAGAATATCGTAGAAACTTTGAAAGTGTTGCACTCTTTCATTATCAGATTATTGTGTTGCCTAGATTACGAGAAGACTTGTTATTGATTAACAAATTGTTCACCTATTTCAAAGTTCCACGAACTTTGGGTATTCTATCAAAATAAATAGCATGTTATTTTGATGCTTATACATTCATTGTATATCTTAACATGCGGAGCAAATTTGTTGCTCACCCTTGCTAAATAAAACATTTCAGCTAGGAACGAAGTGGCTGGAGGTGCTGAGAAGAACAAAGGTAAAGGCATGTTGCTGGAATAGTTTAATGAACATTATTATTATTATGTTGTTGTGTAAACCCTTTTTGTATATCTATAGGGTATGATTGTAATATTAAGGTTAGATAACCTAGGACGAATGTATTAACTATATCAGTTAATGTGGTGTTATATTCTATTCAATAATGAATGGGTAGTTAGATGTTACTTATATTATGGATCGTGAGCACCAAACTCTAGGGTCAAGTAACCCGGATTTGGGGGTGTCACAGCTATCCAATACCAGTATGCATACGGGAAGAAACCTCGAGCCTTTAAATTTGTAACTCCTAGAGGATCTGTTGTATTAGGGAGAACCTTTGGCAAAAACAATTCAAAGCATAAATTTCAGTAATGTCTGCCTTGTGACTCACTGACTCTTGTCACCAAAAGAGAAATCTCAAAAAATAAACCAAACAAAAGACAATTAAGTACTGGCCTAAAATTCTGGTAAAATTAAAAAGATTAAAATTAGATCGAGTATTAACTGCATAGAATGAAGACTACAATGTCAGGATCGTTAGCATAGAATGAAGACTACAATGTCAAGATCGTAATCATAGAGAAATTAATTAGGCTCTTCTTTCTTAGGATCATAAAGCTTAAAGAAAAGAATTACATCTTCTTTAGTTTTGTGCGGTGGTGGGATAGGATGTAGGTCCCGCAAAAAATTTGAGAATCAACAAGAGTACAGGAAAACAAGATTAACAAAAGCATGTTCTATACAAAGGTCAATCAGTAATGTAATAGGCTCGCAAAAATTGGTAAGGCAACATTACGGACCAAAGCTCGTGTGATACCCACTTAACCCGGATCACGTCAAACTTGGGTATCATTACAAAAGCATGTTCTATAGGGTATGATTGTAATGAAATGCGACCTTTAAGTTCTCAATGAACCTATCGATATGAAAGCGCATCCCACGAAGGAGCTCAAGAACAAAGTCATTGCTTTGGCATGGAATCTCTGTTACTTCGTAGATATGAGAACCAAGCTTGGGCTCAAGCACGCCTTCTACTGAATTTAGGCTTCTTACCATCCTTGACTTTGGGAGAGTAAGTGCCAAAAAGTTCTAGAACTCATCATTATTTTACCTATGTTCACATTTAACATTAGAAATATACTCTATAAAAGACACATGCACCAAATTAGAAACTTAACATAATGCTCTTGTAAACCAAATCCCCAAAAATAGGTGAGGGGACTAGACAAATCAAACCAATAAATGAAATCTTCAAAGTCCCAGTTCCCATTTCCATTCAATAACAAGATGTGATCATCTCGTGGAGTCTTTGTACCAATAACAGAATAATAAAAAAAATTATTTTTTCTTTAAAACCATGGCTACTTCAAGCACCAGTAGAAGTATTCTAAATCACCAGCTCACGGGAATTTTTTTTTTAAAACAACTGAAACCAAACACTCAAAATTTTCATGTCTTCAGTTTAACCAAGTGGGCAGGGAGTCTAGAGAAAGTCATCAATGTTTTTGTTTTTTTTTTGCTAAATTAAAAAGTCACTATTGTTGAATGCTCAAAACTCTGAAATTATACACACTAAGCATCGTAAATGTAAAAAATCGGACCCTTTCACTACTAACGGTTACTGAAGATTATGAAACAAAATGGAGCCCCCAAAAAAACTTTAAAGTAAAGGTTTCAGATATCATCACTACTGTATCAACTTCAAAAATATGAAGGTATCCAATTAAACTTAGACAAAGCACAAGAACAAAAAAGGAAATTGCAACAACTAAACAATCATTTTGTAACATTCTATTCTGATACTCCATTAAGCAAACTATGGTTCACTGTTAGCTACGAGAAGTTTAATAACAAGAAAATATACGAAAAAAGTGTTAGGAATAAACATGTGAATGATATTCCTATTTATATATGATTTCATTATGATATATATGAATGAATATGCAAGTATGCTTACATTAAGAAAAGTTGTAAGGTCCTTTGATAGATAATAGAAACATGTGTATAAGGACTTAGAATGAATTGATCAAATATATTAGGTTGATCCTACATAAGCAAAATAGCTTTGTAAAGTCCTTAAAAAGAAATGATGTACAAGGACTATATATATAGAAAGATCAAGCATGTTAGGTTGTTCTTATGATGTAATAGATAGGCTTGTCTGATCGTCAAACACTGCACCAAAAATTGTAGTCTGCCAGGAGAATAAAGGAAAACTCGAGAGCTGTCGAGGCAGAATCGTAGTCTGCAAGATAGTAGATCTCAGAGTTCGTAGACTGCCTGGAGAGACGAGGAAGGATCGTAGTGTGTTGAGGAGAACTTCCTTGGAGCCGTAGTCTGCTGAGGAAGTCATGTTCAGAATATTAGAGACAGCCTACCTACGAGGGGACTGAGCATCTGCCGAAGCCAAGTCAAGAATCCTAGACTACACTCAGAGTCGTGGAGTCTACTGATCATATAAGAGGCAGAGATTGTAGTCGAGCAAGATCAGATGAGGACAACAAGCACAACGACAGAAGTCGTAGAGTGTCAAGATCTGATTTCAGAGTCGTGGTGTCTGCAGAGCCGAAGCTGAATCGTAGAGTGCAGAACTAGACCTTATCTGATGTGCTCACAACGCCAAGGCAGAACCGTAGAGCAAACACGATTCTCAACAATTGAGCACTCCTAGAATATCCAAAGGAATGAAGTCGCTGGTTGGTATTGCAAAGATACATCGCACCTGAAGTAAAGCAGAGAGCACTCAACGAATGGCATGTAAGCTAACAGAAGATCTAAGCATCAACCCAATCGCCATCCAGATTGAGTTATGAAGCCATTCGAGATGAAGTCTTCCACAAGTTGATCATAAGAAGACTTTAGTAACTAACTAAGGAAAGTCAGCAGGTGTAGCAGATGTTAAGTGGTAAGATGACAACGATCTTGGAAGTAACCAGGATCGTAGTGTTTGCCAAATAATGAAAGAACTGATGGAATGCATACAGAGATACTAGTCAGCTTGTGAAGAACAAGGCTAAAGTGATTAAGCATTGGGTTAGTCCATTGATGATAAGTGAACGGGAGATCACAAGGAGAAAGCAAGATGGACACGCCACAAACCTGAAGTGTCTTCTTTATTCGAAGGGCCGAGCAAGGAGTCAAACCATCGATGTCGAGAGCGATCAAAGCAAACAAAAGTGTTGAAGAACTGCACAATAGAAGGAAGAGGTGTTCTACACTGAAGATCAAATGAACACTCTTCAAAGATCGTAGTGTTAACTCTATATATCAATAAGCAATAGTCAACAAGACACTACGATCAGGTCCAAGAAAGTATGCATCAGAATCATAGAGTTCGGTCATCCAAAGATTGAAGAATTGGCAACGGTTCCATCTGAAGGTTGATATTCGGACAAGAGCTTATTGAGAGCATCGATGCAAAAGGACAACCTCTGATCAAGAAATCAGAAGGAGGAAATAAAGTCGTCGACCAGCCCACAACATCAGAATGACATCTCTGACATGGTAAGTGAAACAATAGACTACAGTGTCAGAAAGTGAGAAAAGGAGATGTCATGTCACATCTGCAGTCTACACGAAATAACTTAAGATCTGCGAAGCAAATCAAAAAGCCTTCAACGGCTACTTTCCAACGGGAAGATTGGGAAGGATTTTAAATCAACAGAGCTTCAAAGATCAAAAGGTGATGATGATTGCTATGTTGCAGAATCGTTGAGTTGGTAGAATGCTAATGTTGACTCTACGAGTTCCACCTAAGCTTAACAGAACAAGTCTCAGTGACATTGAAATTACGAAGGTGGAAGTGAAGCAGCTTTGAAGAAGGACTTGAACAGACCAAAGCTTCACTCAACTAAAATGAGAATGCCACTTGAATTGGCATCTAAGCTGAGAGACGAGAATGACAAGAAGATATCATTCAGAAGAGTGTCACAGCACAAGGCAAATCCAGAGAGCCATTCTACGATTCACCATGAACCTAAAAGTCGAACGAGAAAGTCGAGTGCGGTAACCATATCTCATGAACATGATAAGAAGGGTTCTCGAAATGGTGATGG